>CM068748.1:3093757-3693757 GCA_035084275.1 Hydrolagus colliei
TGGGGGAGAGAGAGAGAGAGACTGGGGGGGGGGGAGAGAGAGAGAGACTGGGGGGGGGGGGAGAGAGAGAGAGACTGGGGGGGGGAGAGAGGGAGAGGACTGGGGGGGGGGGGGGGGGGGGTTTCCTGGTAGCAGCTGGGAAACAGCCTCCAGGGTGGTTTTTTTTTAAAAAAGAGAGAGAGGAGAGACCTGAATGTTAAATCTGACCAAGATGTCCTCGGATTGTGGAGTCTGTGTGTGTTTGCCCTCTCTCTTATATATATATGTGTGTGTGTGTGTGCTCTCTCCCTGGCTGTGTGTGTGTGTGTGTGTTCCTCACTCTTTCTGTGTGTTTGTGTTCTGGGGTTGTGTGTGTGTGTGTGTGTGTGACTCTCCCTCTCTGTCTCCATGTCTCAGTTTCCGACCCTTCGTCTCTCTCTCCTTTTTTTCCCTCGTATGTGTGTGTGTGTGTGTGTGTGTCTTGTCTCTCTCTCTTGTCTGTGACATCGTCTCTTTCTCTGTGTGAGTGTGTATGTGTGTAGTCTCTCTAACCCATGTGTGTGTGTGTCTATCTCTCTCTCTGTCTCTTACTTGTTCTGTGTGTTCATTGAAGCGCAAACACATGGACGACGACATCATCATCATCATCACCGGGACACAACAAACAACTACAGCAACAGGACACATACACTCACCCTCCCTCCCTCCCAGTCACTCACCCTCCCTCCCTCCCAGTCACTCACCCTCCCTCTCCCTCCCTCCCTCCCCTCCCTCCCTGTCACTCACCCTCCCTCTCCCTCCCTCCCTCCCTCCCTCCCTCCCTCCCTGTCACTCACCCTCCCTCCCTCCCTCCCAGTCACTCACCCTCCCTCCCTCCCTCCCAGTCACTCACCCTCCCTCCCTCCCAGTCACTCACCCTCCCTCCCTGTCACTCACCCTCCCTCTCTCTCCCTCCCTCCCTCCCAGTCACTCACCCTCCCTCTCTCTCCCTCCCTCCCTCCCAGTCACTCACCCTCCCTCCCTCCCTGTCACTCACCCTCCCTCTCCCTCCCTCCCAGTCACTCACCCTCCCTCTCTCACCCTCCCTCCCAGTCACCCCCCCTCCCTCCCAGTCACTCACCCTCCCTCCCTCCCTCCCTCCCTCCCAGTCACTCACCCTCCCACCTACTCAATGCCACTCACCCTCACAGCCACTCACCTACCCAGGCAGCCACCCACCCTCCAGCCACTCAATGCCACCCACCCTCCCAGTCACCCACCCACCCTCCCAGTCACCCACCCACCCTCCCAGTCACCCACCCACCCCACCCACCCTCCCAGTCACCCACCCACCCTCCCAGCCACTCAATGCCACCCACCCTCCCAGACACCCACCCACCCTCCCAGTCACCCACCCACCCTCCCAGTCACCCACCCACCCACCCACCCTCCCAGTCACCCACCCACCTCCCAGCCACTCAATGCCACCCACCCTCCCAGTCACCCACCCACCCACCCAGCCACTCACCGCGGCTCAGTAACACATCAATACACAAGATAAAAACGAAATGCACGTTTTGCGGGACTACAGGGAGAGTGGGGGGAGAGAGAGAGGGGGAGGGAAAGAAGGAAAGAGGGGAAGGGAGGAGAGGGGAAGAAGGGAGCAATGCCCACACAACAGCAAAGGAAGCCAGAGCAAAGCAGAAGGACACACACACAAACACACATAAACGTTGGTACCTCTCTCTCTCTCTCTCTCTCTGTCTGTCTGTCCCTCTCTGATCGTTGCCACCGTGATTCTTAGATATGATACCGTATTGTTGCTGCTGCTGTTGTTGCTGTTGGTGATGTCTCTCTCTCTCTCTCTCTCTGTGTGTGTGTATTTTCTTTAAAGACTTTTCCCTTCCACCATCGTCGCTGTGTCCATCACACAAGCAGCTTCCTTGGACAAGAAGAAGGGTCCATCGATCTTCTGTGGACAACTGATCCACATCCAAAATCACACACACACACACACACACTAACACTCCCAGTAATACTGTACACACATCCAAAATAAAAAAACTAATCCTTTCTTCCTTCCCTTCTTCCTTCCTTACTCCCACAACCAAAAAAAACTATACTGTGGCTTTGCTATGTATATATTTTTTTACACACACACACACACACACATACATAACACACACACACACACAAAAAAAAACTGATCCACACACTGGCTGACCACAGCAGCAAAATCCCAGGAGCGTTCTCTGCACTGGAGAGAGTGAGAATGGAGAAGGAATAGAGAGAGAGAGAGAGAGACTGATCCAGGCTGAATGGGATTGAATCCTCTGTATTCCTCCCTCGTGTCTTGTGCTGTGAGAAGCTGGAGAGGTTGGGAGAAGTCACTCTGCCTCCTTCTTCTCACTACCTCCCTCCCTCTCTCTCTCTTCCTCTCTTTCACTCCACCCCTCCCCCTCTCTCTCTCTCTCTCTCCCCCCCCCCCTCCCCCCCCCCCACCCCCAAACACTCCCCTCCCCTCCACTTCTCCTCAACCAAACAAAAATAACCCCCCTGACTTGCTTTAAAGGAGCCTGGGGTGAGACAGGACTGCTCGGCTCTGCTGTTCTGTGGTCTGTGTTCAGCTCAGACTCTTTAACAGGCGGGGTCTCACACACAAACCAATAGTGCAGCCACACATAGCAGCCCGTCTCCACACCCACTATGTAATGTAACTGCACACACAACAAACACATTTGCACTCTCACAGTTCAGTCTGATCACATTCATCATCATCATTACCACCACCACCACCACCATCATCATCATCATCATCATCATAAAAAATCCTCGCATTTGATATTAGGGCTTTTCGACTCTCCTCCAGACGTTGCGCCCACAGATGTGCAGTTAATTCGCTTTACAGTATTTTCCGCGAAGCGCTTTGAGACGTCGATCAGACGTGAAAAGCGCTCTATCAAATGCAAGGGATTATTATTTATTGCGTGGGCGAAACGGCGGCAGCCGATTGCGCTCAGGCAGTGTCACCGCAAACGGTCGTGGGTTGAAATGACCAATTTATTATCGGATTTTTTTGTAGGGATTATTATCAGGTGTGTGTGTGTGTGTGTGTGTGTGGAGTAAGGAAACTTGCCCGTGGTTTCGCCCTGACCTGCCTGGAATTGAACCCAAGTTCTCTCACTTGTAAGGCGAGTGCTCTAACTACTGAGCCACAGGAAGGACTCCATCAAATCACCATAGAAGTCAAATTAATATTATTTCTTGCATTGACATAGCAGCTTTCACGTCTTCCAGATGCCTTTTCAAAGCGCTTCTCGGAATACACGGTAAAGTGAATTGACTGTGTATTTTGGGAGTCCTGTAGCTCACAGGAGTGATTCGATTCCCGGCCAGGAACAAAACTTTCGCGAAGTTTCCTTACCCTGCACACCTGATAGTAATCCATCAGGGAAAAAAATAATTTTTGGTCATTTCAATCCACGACTGTTCATGGGGACACCGCTGTGCGCAATTGGCTGCCGTGTTTCGCACACAAATATACAGTCAATTCACTTTACAGTATATTCCGTGAAACACTTTGAGACATCGATAAGATGCGAAAAGCACGATATCAAACGCAAGGGTTATGATTATTTTGTGGGCCAGTCGCGGCAGCCAATTGCACATAGCAGTGTCCCACAAACCATCGTGGATTGTTTGAGAAGTCTGAACGACATGATAAGTTGCTAAATCAAATGCAAGGATTATTATCGTATCCAACTCACCTGGGCACAAAAATAAACGGAAATGGGAGGAAATGTCACATCCATTACAGTAACACCCTGCTTTCTGCTTCTTAGATAATAATAATAATATCTTTACATTTGATATAGCGCTTTTCACATCTTATTGACATCTCAAAGCGCTTCACAGAATATACTGTAAAGTGAATTGATTGTATATTTGTGGGCGAAACGCGGCAGCCAATTGCACACAGCAGTGTCCCACACACAGTCGTGGATTGAAATGACCAATTTTTATTATTGTGTTTTTTTTTGAGGGATTATTGTTAGGTGTGTGTGTGTCGAGTAAGGAAACTTGCCCAAGGTTTTGCCCTGATCTGCCTGGATTCGAACACAGGTCTCACTCTTGTAAGGCAAGTGCCCTAACCACTGAGCTACAGGAGCTCCACAGGTTTCAACACATTACAGAGTATAAAGGACTTCTGCAATCTGGTAAATGTGTGCTAACCAGGTGCAACTCAAAAAATCTGAATACACGCACCCACGGAGAGAGGTGTGGAGTAATGTGAACCATAACGCTACGACTGGTTGAGTTCTCGTTTACAAATTGTGCAACTTTTAATGAAAACATAATCCCTTAACCACCATCCAAAGCAAACACTGCTCACGTGTGTGCTGCAGGGATGACACTCAAAGATATCCATCTTGCAACTTTAACTCTTTCGGTACCAGTGGTTAACCTACATAAGGATATAAGAATTAGGTGCAAGTGTAGGTCATTCGGCACTGCTTGAAACTGCAGCTTCACAAATCAATTAGCAGAGTACCCATTGCTGGAGTCCTTGAGTATTTGGAACAACCAGAAATGGAACCCGAAGTCCAAATTTATCCAACTTGGACAAAACCACAACTATTCTGAATAAATTCTAATTGGATCTGTTACGAGGTGGTAATTACTGTACTTGGAAAGTCGTTTCTATGTCAAACACAGTTTCTAACAAGCCGAAGCATAATTTAGAGTCAGGATGAAACCACTGGTCCTGAATCAGTTATTTTTCCAAACAGTAGTAAGTTGCCGAAAGTAATGATATAGGACCAACAGAATACTATTTCAACAACAGCAACAATTTACATTTATATGATGCCTTTCACATCCAAAAGGGTGTCTTAAAGCACTTCACACAGCTGACTACCAGCTGACTACCAGCTTGAGCTGGGGATAGATGTGTCGTGTGACCTACATCTGATCCTCAGGATCAATTCCAACAACTGTTCTCATCTATTGTGTTTTTGAAATTAGGAGAGAATTTCTCCCGGCAATCATGGGCCAACATTATTTCAGATAAAATTGTTCAAAAAATTGTTGAATTCTTCAAGGCTCTTTGTGAAACATTGTTGTGTGCGAACTGGCTGTCACATTCAACAACAACAACAACAACTTTGATTTATATAGCGCCCTCCATGCCGGACGGCGCCACATTCATCTACAAATACCGAGTCACTACTCTTTACAATGAATCCTTTGAAGGTTAGTGATGATTGTGTTTCCAGAAATATGCAACAGAAGATTAATGTCTACCCAGGTGAACTGTACTAACATTAATTTAGGGTCTTTGGAGCAGAACATGAACAACATCATTTGCACATTTATTTCATGTCAAGTTATTAATACATATTTTGTCAATTTTTATTTTTTAATCAGCATCTTTCTTCTTTGGAACAAGATCCATTGCATCCAAATTGTGGCATGTGATAAAGCAGTTTTATTTGGCAAGTGTTGATCCTCGGCAGATATATAAGTGTGTATGCAGCAAGCTTCTGCAGGGTTTCATTTGGCACACGTATGGAAGAATTGGGGGTTCTCCAAATGCCATGTGGCAGCTAGATACACTGTGGAAAGACATCTTCTGAAACTTTCGGCACCAGCTGTGAGCAAGATGCGAGATTCTGAGATTGATTTTTCATCGACTTGTAGCTTCTTTCGGCCAGGAAATTCTGGCCCATAAGCACCTCTGAGGAGGGCACTTCATAATCAGCGAATGAGGAGAAAGATCCTCAGCTTTAAATTGGCTTTGTGTCTGCAAGGATGTCCATGCAATGTCATATTGGAAAAATGCTAACTTTCATTGATTCGTACCAGGCAAATTCGGATTAAAAAAAAACTTTTAGTAGAGAAGGAGGCAAATCGCCCTTTGAGTTGTTGCCGCTATTACCTGTCTTAATAAGACTATTAATCCTTGCATTTGATATAGCACCTTAACATGGCTTTAAGACATTTCAAAGCACTTCACAGGAAACACATAATCACAAGAAGGCCTGGGATCAAACTTATAATCTTGTGGTTGTCATGTAACTGATAACGTTATCTAGATGCTGGGGGGTGGGTGGGGGGAAAGCTTTTAAACACTGGTATCAAAAGGACTAATTAAATTAACATGTTTGGACTTTTATTATTGAAATAGTATATCTTTATCTTAGAGGGAAAGATAGTTTTGTGAAGAAAACGGAAAATATAGAACTGTTTTATTCAGAATCATTTTGAAGGCACAAAAAAGCTGGTTGTCATTACAACTGGACAAAGTAATCAGAATGAAAAGCAATCACAGACGCATTTCAGCATCAAGCTTCATAATTTCTAAATACTGCAATCGGATGTCAGGAATGGAAATAATAAAATGGCATTTTGTGGTGGTTTGGGGTGTGCATTTGTCTGAGCTCAGTGGAATTAATGACAAATGTTTGTTCAGAATCCTTTAGTGCAAAGTGTGAATAGCAAGCAAGAGCATTTTTCCACTGAAGGACTAATTTTGGTAGAATTGCCAAAACATTGTTAAGTGTGTTTATTCTGAAACTGCTTTGAACTCTGCAAATGGCTGTCAGCACAAAATAAAGGTGGAGGGCAATTAACCACAGAGTAAAATGTACCTGTGGCTGTGTACAGTGAGCAATAGTTGACTGACCATTAAGACAAAATCAATGACTCGTATGAAGTGATAAAGCTTTTGTTCTCCTTGTCCGTACACAATTCCATAGCAGAGCGAGCAGGTTAAGTAGCCCTGGCTTGGGTTTCTTTTTAGTTTATGTTGCTAATGCTGCTTTCAATGGATCAGACAAGGAAAAAGAGACCAGATTAGGATGAGACAAATTTCTCATTTGCCCCTCCCACTGAGAATAAAACAGATGAGGTTGGTGTCCAATTGTTTCTCACTGTTTTGATCCCATGTGCAAGAGAGCAAGGCTGTATAACCTGCCAGCCACTAAAATCAATGAGTTTGGACGTGCTTTGTTCTCACTCTCTGTAAAACATATTCCCTCTGCTTCTGTTCTTATGTTTCAATTGAATTTGGCATTTACTGTCAGCCTGTAAAACTAACTTCTGGGGAGTGTGATGTGTTTTGCACGGTTTCAGCTTGTGCAGTGTCTTTTGTGAGAGATGTCAGATGCAATGTACTGGATTGAAGAGCATCTGAGGTGGGGACAGTTTTGTAAGGGTTGCCAAGCGTGATATTAAAATTGGTAGAGATGTCCTGTTAACTGAGGAAAACAACTGATTACTGAGGAAAGTAATGATTGACTGGCTTGGGAGAATAGATAGCTATATGTATTATTATTATAACAGGGTGTGATCATCTAGGTCAGAAAAACAGCTCATTCTGACTATTTACATTTCTGAAGCTCACAGGGAGCAGGGGAGAGAGGGGAGGAAGTAATGTTAAGAAGAATGATGAGTACCAAAGGAAGGAAGCAAAGCATAAGAGCTATCAAATAGGATGACTGACTATATGTCCATGATTTCTGGGCACAGTTACTGGGGCCACATTTGCCCTGTATTACGTTCAGCAACAAACTGAGCAAGAATAAAATTCTAAAACAGATCCAGTCGCCAGAGAAATCCAGCTATTGATCCAACAAGCGCATGGAATTGAGGTGAGTTCAATGATATTTACATGTGTTGCCAAATTTGGGGTGAGTTCAGTTATATTTAAGTGTACAATTGTTGCCAAATTTGGTTTATGAAATGTGGTCAGCCTACACGTGGAAAGTTGGACCTCAGTGACAGAGAGAGGCAAAAGAGAAAGCACAAGTGACAATAAGGGCATGAGTGATACCTGAGACATAGTGTGAGGGAAGAGATGAGCGTCAAGTGAGGAAAGGGAATGGGATTTTGTCCAAAGAGTACACCTTTTCCAATATACATCCTACAATCCATCCACCTCACCCCCTCCCTAACCTCCTACAGATCCCCTCCTCAAGACTCTCGTCTTCGACCATGCCGTCGGTCACCCCAATCAACCCTCCACCCTCCTCGATCCTAACCTCACCTTGGGTCCAAATGTCCAGTGCCTTGGGACATCCTTCTGACGTGATAGGTGCTATACAAATGTAATTTTGTTGTTGTTGTTGTTGGATATCAGTTACGCTATATTATGTAAATGCAATTCTTTTTCCTGTAAGTGGGGCATTTGACAAGCACTTTGAGCTATCCTGTAGCTGAGCTATCCTTTAGCTAAGATGCTTCGCAAGCAACATCACTGTATGGAAATGATTTGCCATGCTTGACAGGAGTACATCCAGTTAAGGATTAATGAGACGCTGTGGCTGGCTTAGCATTTACTGGCTATCAGAAGTGTTTCGTTGTCTTATAAATGCGAAGACATTTTTAAGTGTGAGAGGCACCTGCAAAGGGAGAATTATTGACATAGAGAGCCAACAGGGGAAATATGAAGGCAAACAAAAGCATGAAAAAATATAGGGATGGCTGCTACTTGTTCCAAGAATTGAAGCTTTTAAGATTGGACTTGGCCAATCTTTTTGCACACACTTCCACGAAAGAGTTTCTAGGTTCTATTCCCCCTCAAAATATACAGTCATTTCACTTCACAGTATATTGTGCGAAGCGCTATGAGACATCTTGAAGACGCGATAAGGCGCTATACCAAATGCAAAAAATATTCTTATCATTCTTATATATTATACTCACACTCCTGAACAACAGATCTGAGGAAGGCATGAGGAAGGAACCTGAGGAAGGAACCTGAGGAAGGAACCCATGCACACAGAGGGATTGCATCCCTAAGCATCTGGGTTTACGAATGGCAAATAACATTTGATATTGAACAAATGGAAGGTAATGTGCATTTGGACTAAAAATAGCAGAGGTACAATGAAGAGCATATCATTAAATAAAGTGCAGTAAGAAAAGGATTTGTGTGTGCTTTTTGACCAAGCATTATCACAGAGTATCAAATAGTTGCCATGGAAGGTAAAATGTTCGATCACAAAAATCCAAGAAGGAATTACTGACAGTCCAGAAAGTATTTTCTAAATTATTTTCCTGTCTCCAGGTTTGTTTGAGGCTGAATTAGCTCCAAGGTGATGTGCCTTGTAATGGAATACTGGAATTGAGTAGATTCTCTGTGACGTTCATTTTAGTCTGGTTTCTAAGGCAGGCAGTTCTGCTGTTGTGCATTGATGATGACAGACTTGGAGGGGCAGACCATTTACTGGTGGCAAGAGTTCTTCCCACTTGGAAGAATATGATGGCACTATTTAAAAAGAGAAGGGAGTTTCCCCTTGTGTCCAAGCCTACAATCTCCCAAATAAAATTGGTCACTCACTTCATAGCTGTTTGTGAAATTGGCTGCCACATTTGCCTACAAAATATACAGTCAGTCGCTTCATGTTACAGTATATCTGTGAAGCACTTTGGGACATCTTCACAACAGGAAAGATTCTGTATCAAATGTAGGATTATTATTCGTAGTTTAATAAACTATTATTTAGAAATAAATGTAAGAAATTGCTGCTACAGAATTCCACATTTACTGCAGGAAATCATTGTACAGGAACATCCTGAATATAGTTGTACACTAATGGGTAGAATGGGACTGTTTTTAGAGGGAAGTAGGTGTGACATTATCAAACAAATGGAACCAGATATTGCAATTCTTTGTGTACAATTACGTCATTTGGTGAACTGTGATTGCAAGTTGTTTGCTTAAGGTTGGGAAGACAATAACACATGATTATTTTAAAGAATGTTGTACGTATTATGTGCGAGGGAAGGAAATCAGATTGCATTACGAGAAATGGACCCCAGTTTTTCAGCGCCTTGGGACGTCCTCCTGACGTGAAGGGCGCTGTACAAGTGTAATTTTTTTTGTTATTGTGGTTTCCCCAGTGCAAAAATTCTAAAGGAATTGAAAGTGAGAACCAGAAGGAATAGACGCTGAACTATACTGACTGTTATTTTTAGTTTGTGCGTCCTTGTGTTGACATATAAGGTGTTCCTACTTGTGTTGGGTGGATTAGACTTGCTGCACATTCTGCTTCCTCTGACTCTTATGGGAGGCATGTATCACATGTATTAGTGCAACATGTGAGAGATATGTGTATGGTTAAGGAGAAGCATAGTGACAGTATGCTGGAAAATTTGGAGGAAGCTGGAGTGCCCAAGGTATGTTTTACCATTGCAAGAGGTCAGACTTGATCTGGTATCTAGAGTAAACAATGGCTCAGTCTCCAACAGATAAGGAAACCATGGCTGCCCGCAACACTACTGCCAACCATGTTTTCCAATTTGTGGCATGATGACCTGTCAGTCAATCCCTACACCCAATGATAACAACAACAAAAACAACAATAACATTGATGCAGTGCCTTTCACATCAGGAGGATGTCCCAGGCGCTAGGTAGTGAAGGGTTTGCACCCGAGCTTGAAGTTGGAATCAAGAGTAGTGGAAGGGAAAGGGGTTTAGGAAGATAATAATAATCCTTGCATTTGATATCGCACCTCATCACGTATCCGAGACATCTCAAAGCACTTCACAGGATGTACTGTAATGTGCGGTGACTGTGTATTTTATGGGTGAAATGCGGCAGCCAGACTGACCGAAGGCATGATACCGAATTTGCTCCCAAAACATCTGTGATTGGAAAATGAAATCATAATATACACTTATAATAATCCTTGCATTTTGATATAGCGCTTTTCACATCTTATCAACGTCTCAAAGCACTTCACATACTGTAAAGTGAATTGACTGAATATCCGTGGACAACAATTGCACCTGAGCAAAGTACTACACTGTTATCGTTTCTACGGTGGTGCAGGCGTGCTGGATCCCATCTTGCAGTAAAGTGAGATAAATCCTCAGTTTAAGCAAGCCTCACTTAAATCTGTAATGAATGGTTGCATTTTTCATGCCGCAGGAGCAGAGCAGAGCTTTTTTTAAAATTACAAATTCGACCTTTTAATACAGATTCAATGTATTATTATCGCATTATGAAACGCAGAATGCTTCGCCTGCCTTTGCGGTAGGTACCTGAACATCTGACGTGTGATTGGGCATGAGTCATTGTATTTTGATTAATAATAATATAAGAAAGGATCAATACTGTTTTTATAGTGGCTTATCATATCTTTGAACGTCTCAAAGTGCTTTGCAAGATTGACAATTGTCAGTTCAGAAATTGATTATCTGTGAGTAAGACCGTACAGCATAAACTAATTTCAGTCGGCAGGGATGGGATTTTTAGATGCAAAAATAAGTTTCAATTCAACCCAATGTTGTTGTTTGATCTTTTTATTTTCCACTGGTTGCATCAGAAGGCCACAAATAGCTGCTTTTTAAATTGAGCTGCACCCATTTCCTAAAAATGGACAGTGCGAACCTGCGGAAGGAAGGTAAGACATAGAGTTTTTAAGTCAAATCTAGCGAAATATGAAGTTAAAATGAAAAAGGAGGGCAGAGAGACAATCGGGAAGAAGAGAACATAGCAGTTCCGAGAAAAACATAGCAGTTCCGAGAAAAACATCAATGTAAAAACATAGGGGCAAGACAACAAAAACAACCGAATTACATTTATAGAGCGCCTTTCATGTCGGGAGGACGGCCCAAGGAGCTGAACAGTCAGGGGTCGGGACCTGAGTAAGGGGACGGACAGGGACTGGGGGAGGGGAGGGAGAGAGGTGGGAGGGCGGCAGAAGGCACGATCGAAAAGGAGGGTCTTGAGATCGGCCTTGAATGAGGCAAGGGAGAAAGCGAGGCAGAGAGACTGTGGGATGGAGTTCCAGAGTGTGGGGGAAGAGAAGGAGAGTGGGACTGAAAGGATAGGTAGGTACATGCTTCTGCGAAATTATCAAAAAACACCTTATCCTTTCATTTGTGCGTGACATTATCCCCACGATGAAGTATTTTTTTTGGCTTTTCTACACTTTTCTCTCCCTAGAACCCCACCCCCACTCCCCAATATGCTAAACACTTATTTTTTAAATAATAATAATAATAATCCTTGCATTTGATATAGCGCTTTTCACATCTTATCGACGCCTCAAAGTGCTTCACAGAGTATACTGTAAAGTGAATTGACTGTATAATTGTGGGCAAAACATGGCAGCCAATTGCCCACAGCAGTGTCCCCACAAACAGGTATGGATTGAAAATGACCAATTTTTATTATTGTGTTTATTATTAGGTGTGTGGAGTAAGGAAACTTGCCCAAGGTTTCGCCTTGATCTGCCTGAATGAAGACATTCCCCTTTAAAGAACAAAGGGGTAATGGTGTCACCCTCATTACCAATAATATTTGCGGGAATAATTTACCCCTCACACTGTTACCGGACGTTCGTTTCAGTGGCTTGTCAATAATCCATTTGCTGGCTGCTGAATAAATATGATGCTGCCATTGGCAGAGAAGCTGCTATCCTCACCTTTCAATGGGTGGAAACAGCTTGCTAATAATGGAATTCTGACAAATGTATTTCTTTCACATTTGCCAGACAAGTCATCCCCCTACCCAATTCATATTAAGGCATTAAATCATGCATTCGTGAAGCAGAAGTGAATGTAGTCCCCTCCTTGCAAAATTACAGGGCGAATTTGAGATGTCTAGCTGAACCACTTGTGAAGCCAGTGGAATGCACTCCCTCCTCCTTCTGTTAGCAGCCTTGCTCTGTTAGATACAAACAAAAACCACAATGATTACTGACCTTTCAGTGTATTTGCAATTATAAGTGGAGTGGCCCCTTAACTACTACATAATTCATTCCGTAGAGATACAGTATAAGTAATTTTCAACCATGTGGAATATTTTTTTGCTTGAAATCATTAAGTAAGAATTGTTTACTGGTGCAGAGGTAGGCTGGGATACTTTAGATAAAGTTACATAGATACAACATAGAAACAGGCCATTCAACCCAACTAATCTGTACTCCGCAACAGCTCCCTTTATCCACCTATATCCTCGCCAATACCTCTCTCTTCCATTCTCCCTGGTGTTTGCATCAGTTATCTTTTAAATACATTGATGCTGTTTGCTTCCATCACCAGTTCGAGCAGTGAGTTAGACGTTCTCAGCACCAACAGTGTGAAAAGGTTCGCACTAAACTTCCTATTTGATCTATTATTAAAAAATCTAGTACGATTCTTATGGAAGTTGGGAAAAATCATAAGGAAATAACAGATGACTAAAAGAAAAGTGGCAGTGACCTTTATCAAGCCTTAGAAGATCAAAATTCAAAGAGGCTTCTCGTGGAAACGTCTTGAAATTCCCACAAGTGTTTTAATGCAAGAACAGTCCAACCCAGCGGACTGGATATATTTGAACAGGAACTGGATATATTGACCTACGACCTGAGTTATTTCCAAGATCCAGTCAGTCCTTTTAGCTTTACTACTAACCCATATTTAATTAAGTGCAATTGATTAATATTCCTCCTAGGGATGCTATTTGCTTTGCATTCTAAATCAATCTGTAAGCTTCAATGCAACATCAAGTGAAAAAATACCTGCATGGAAACAATATTGTGTCTTCAAGTTGATTTGATCAGGTTTCATGATCATCAACAAGTTTCAAACTAAACAAATTGATAACAATAACAATCCATGGATTTTACATCGCGCCTCATCATAACTTAGTCAAGATGTCTCTAAAAGTGCTTCACAGGATTTTACTGTAAAGTGTAGTGACTGTGTATTTGTAGGGGAGTCAATGCCAATCTTTCTAGAAGTATTTTGTATGGGGTACTAAAGTGTGAAATACACATTTTGCTGGAATTCCATCTCGGATTTGGAATTATCATTTTTCTCTTCACTGTCAGCCAAATCACTTCTCGTTTCATATGTTAATTCAAGGGCCTTTTCACTAATCATTCTTCTTGTCCAACAACCAATGTTCCAACAAACATCTGTAACACTATTTACTCGAACATCTCTAATCTTAGTGCTGCAAGGTTTAAAGTCTAAATCTCATGTCAGTAGAACACTGTTGACCACACAAAACACTTGAGGGTCCTGTTTACTAATAGCAATTCAATGGTATGGTTATACAGAAACTACTCCACATTGTTAAATGTTTCTTTGACTTGTACATAAAATGGTATTTAATATAATGCTGTAAACATGCGGGACTTGTGAATAATGGTCATCACACTGAATGTTATGTCAATATTCTGGATTCTAGATTTTGTTTAAATTCAGGTTGTTAATAAACAATTTATTTCTTGTTTTATGTCTAAGCACGTCAATTTGGCTCAATTCTTAGCACTGCTACTTCTGTGTCAGGATATTTTGTGGGGGCTGAGCCTGATATCTGACACAGGTGGAAACCCATTGTCATGCTCAAGCATATCAAAACCAGAATGAGATTTCCACAGACCTAACACCTAACATAGGTGCCTGGAAATGCAATGCCAACTCTTACCCAGGAGGGATACACCCTACTTACCTAATTCCCAAAGATGATGTCCTGGATCAGAAAATAATGACTTGAATGTATTATCCAGAGTAGACTAACACTCCAGCGCTGTGTCAGGGAGGCAGTCAAATGTCAGAGGTACTGTCCATAAGATGAGATATTAAACTGAGGTCCAGTTGACCTTTTCAGAAAGGCATTAGATATCCTGAGACACCATTCAAAGGGAGAAGGCATGTTCCCTCCAAGTGCCTTGGTCAATAGTCCTTCACTTTATAGCAATTATGGAATATTGTCAGTGGTAAATGGCTGCCTTATTTGACAATAGAATCAGTCACTGCACTTGAAGCAGTTACTCGTGGACCATTTTGATGATAAGGCAATGTAAAAGTTCAACTTCTTTTTATTGTGCACTTATTGGCAATTCTGAAATAATTGATACATTAATAGATTTTACTATTGTTTCTAGCGTGTATTTTTTCCCTGAATATTATTTACACAACATTGTCCTCGGGTTGATTTTGAATGGAAGAGATTATTACAATTATATCTGAGAGCTCCATAAACATTTCATTGCTGCAATAGTTATTTACTCAATAAGCACCAGCTGAGATTCTAGCTGCGCTGTGTTCCACTCTTGTACTCTAACCTATTTTGCCAAAGGATTTGGACCTTTTCTTTTGGGCCAAATTGTTTGACATAAAGGAGGTGCCAATGCGAAAATCTCAGGAGTCCTCAGGTGTCTTTGAAGTACCCAGGTGAAGAAACTCAATAAATGGCGGTAATATTGTTGACAAATGAATTGCCTAGTTTTCTAATTTCATATGAATCCTTTAGGGACATTTTTCAATCTTCCAAAAAAAAGGCACATGTTTTGAATCATGGAACATGTGTAAAAACAATTATCTAAAACTTTCCACAGTTTAACTCCATTCAATCCAGTAAAGTATGAAGTTTAATAGTCAACATTTTTCACCACACTTACATGGGTGTTTGCACTGTTAAATGTTCGATTAAAAGTATGTAATGACATTATAATATATATTAGATTTACATTTCAGTGTATAGTTTCACAGCCCACGGCTTATCACTATTTAGTAATACAAATGTAAATTTGTCAATTTATTGGTTAACAAGCATAAATATTGAAATATTCAACAACTATCCTAAGTGTGTCATTTAATCCCAATTATTTTCCCTTATCCTTCTCAAGGTGGTGATTTATGCTGCAGTACATTTCAACAGCTGCTGGTAACCCTCTGGCAGTTTGCCCAATTGGACATTTGGTATGAACCTGGACAGTCAATGTTGGCAGGTGATTTGACTAAGGGATGAGCATCACAGCCAAGCCTACCTCTGTCCTCACCACACATCAACACATGCTCAGTTGAGAAGTCACTGCACAGTGATTACCAACATCAAAACCTTTATGTCTTGCCCTTCTGTAGACTGAAGGCACTAAGGACAATGGTCGCAATCCCATTGAAACTCGAACTGTGTGAGATTAGCTAGCTCAGGAAAGACTGAGGTTTGAACCTGGGACCTTTCTAGACAGGCTCAGCACTTTCTACATCTGTATTACTCCAGGAGCCATCAGAAACAATGATTCTTGAAACAGTATTAATAATAAGCACTCTGAGATGTCACCCGGTGTAGAGGACACTATATAAATCCAAGCTGTTGTTCTTGTTGAATAGATCTGTGTACATTATGGCTACACTCCAAATGTGTATTGCTAATCGAGATGTATGAATTGTAGTTTACTGGTTAGATGCCAAATAGGAATACACTGCACAGTATTTTAATGCAAGAACTACTTGTTTTGGTAGTCGAGGTATTAAAGAATGTGGATCATGGGATTGAAAGATTTGCCAAGATCTGCTAAATTAGTGGAACAAGCTTGATTGGCTGCATGGATTCCTCAATGGGTTCCTGTTTCCATATGTTCCTAAGAATTACAGTGGACATAATGCAGTGTGAAGATCACTGCACAATAACACCCTGCACAGACAAAATGGGTTTCACTTGTATAAATCATCAGCATCCTTCTTTTTAACGGCCCCCAACCCCCCATCCTGTGCCCCCCATTAGACTAACATTCCCCACATTGCTGACACTCCTTGTATAACAATTATTTAACTGACAATGAGATCATTCAAACTTGACCAGCATCTCATTGAGACATCACTACAGAGGTCAAAGAGTCACTGCATATTAGGTCATTGAGGGTTTACCAGACAGGATGGTTATTGTCTAAAGACATGGAGAGAAGTTGTTTGAGAGCATCCTACATTCCTGATACAGTTATTTGACTGACCATGAAATCACAGTCTCATTATTGCAATGTGTTCCTGGGGTGTATGGAGGCTTGAGGGGATAAGGATATTGTCCTGAGCCTCCTCCTATATCCAGCTGGGGTGTTCCACTCTTTCCCTTCCACACAGGTTTCAGATGTACTGAGTCAGGCTCGTAAGCACAGGAGGAGAAGTCTTCTAGGAAGAGAAGGCTATTGGAATTGGATGCTAGGAAGAGGGAAGCCATAAAAAGCTTACTGTCGGTAGATACATTAATAGGGATGTATACATGGACATATCCATGTATGCTCAATCTCAATCCACGACACAGTGTTTGTAGGATACTGCTGTGTGCAATTGGCTGCCTTGTTTTGCCCACAAAATACAGTCAATCCACTTTATAGTATATTCTGTGAAGCGCTCTGAGGCGTCTCAAGGATGTGATAAGGGGCTATATCAAATGCAACGATTATTATTATCATTTATTATTATTTACATCTTTACTCTAAAACAAGAATACAAGAATATCTGTATGTTTCTGCAGAGAGCACAGAACTGTTGTCTTGTATATTTTCTTACTTCTCTTTCTCTTGAACGCAAATAATTTTCCCAACTGCTGTGGGGTTCCCCAGCAGTGATATTGTGGTTTTGTGCCGTTCTAAGGAGCTGTAATTAGATACTGTTTATTTCCCTCTCAAATAAACGTAATTTTGAACGTCTAACAAAAGCGCCAGACTAGAGTGGATATTTTATTCCCTTTGCATGATTCAAATGCTGCAACCAAATCCCTAACTTCTCACAGGAATTCGCATGTTACCTTTTTTTAACTGCTAGTCCTACATTTCTGGATGGATCCCAGAACAAATGAAAATAATTGCCTAGCTCTGGGAACTATCTCAAAGCATTTTATTTCTGAGTAAATTTAGATTAAATTGTAGCTGAATTCAAAGTGACTACTTATTTTAAATGCCATTGCGCATTGATAAATCTGCTCCACCAGTCATGATATCCATTTTGTCGCAATAACTGTGGACTACAGATTCTCCATGGGCAACCTAAAGTAGTTATGGTGCAATTTCATTTTACGACATTAAAGAAAATAAGACAAGGTTCCATTGCAAATTGCCTTTAAAAAAATGTTTTGTAGCTATTTAATTGTACATTTCAGAGCAGATTTCAGTTTGTAACCAGTCTTTTAGCAACAAGAATTATAAGGTGATGCAACTCGCAATGTACTTTCTGTACCTTTAACCAGATTACAGAGACCAACGGATCTCTGACCTTAACTCTGTTTTTTTTTTTCTGATTTAGCACGCATAAATCTACCATGGTAACTTCTGCCATGACACTCTTCCTCTCTTGTTTGCCGACTGCAGTGATTCTGGCATATGCAGCAACATGATTATTAAATTAATAATTGATTATACTGACTGTCAAGTGAATTTATTATAGTACATATCTTTGAGGAAACCTAGGGATTAAGTATTTTACATAATGAACCCTGTGAAAGTACATCATTTATATCATTAATAAAAGACAAACACATGTGGGATTTAAGCACACCAAAATGTGACTTCCTCCACTAATTCTATTATTAATTACACCTCACAGTTATTTATTGTCTTCCTTGCCAATTTTCTGCCTCCCGAAGGTGTTCAACTCGTTTTTATTTTTGCCCCTTCCAATAAGGTAGGGCTCCAACAGCACGAGGCATCTTCTGGACTGGGAGAAACATGGCACTTAATTGAACAGGGAGCTTAGGAACTGGCAGGAAGCAAATGATGCCAATAGCAGCAGCCCTCGTTCCATCATCTAATCTTCCTGATCTGCATGGCTCAATAACTCCTAGAGCTATTGGCGGGGAGCTATCTTATAGGTAAGAAAACATTCATGATGGTTCGCTTTCCTCTTGGTGCAATAGGGATAAGAATGCAGATAAGATCAGTCGCTCCTTACACTTTTGATGGCTGTTTTTGGGGCTGCTGTTGTGCGCAAATTGGCTGAAGTATTCACCTAGAAATACATAGGACATCACTTTCTATACAGCACTTTGAGAGGTTTTAACGATAGGATAATGTGCTATATGAAATGCAAGCAGTGTCTAAGCAATGTAAATTTAGGGTGGGAATCATTTAAATTATTTGCAATTAGATCAATCCTCTGAAGTCCAGTTGATAAGGATGCCCTTAGCCTCTTACTTTAAATGTGGTTTTATTTCGCAATATCACTCCTTGAGATCTTTTCAACTCGGTTTCATTTTGAGGAAAGTGGAGTCTTTGCTATGATTGTATTCCTCCCATCTTCCCTCTTATTATGAAGTCAAGTGCTATTTTTCTAGTAACCTTCACTTAAATATAGCTTTTAAAAAATATCCTCTTCATATATTTGAAAATGCAATATAATCAATGGATGAACTTGATTTTAGTTGCTAGGCAACATTTATTAAAGAGCATTGCCCATCTGACAAGTCAGTTATTTAAGACATAAGCATAATGGACTATTTCATTTGAAAGAAATAAATCGTTGTTAGCTTTTGGCTAACAGTAATTAAATTCACTGGTTCAATATTTCATAATTCTTCAATTATTTTATTTGGTTTGTGATAAAATAGGGTCTAAAGGATGAAAAAATATTATTATAGTTTATGAAATACATTATAGTTATTTCCTGTTTTTTTCCATCCTTTGTCTTGTTTTATGGATTTCAAAGGCTGCAGACGTCACAACAGTGAATATTGCAACATTTAGTTCAGAAAGGTTTAGAATAGAAAAACTACTATTTTATTTCCTTTGATCGGACTGTGAAAATTCTGACTAGTTAGCATTGTGCAAACGGTTCTGCTCTCAAAAGCCATTCAGATTTTCCATAAATCCTCATTTGAAAAAGTTTAAGACTTCCCTTTCCACTGGATCCTTCGACTTTATTTTCCCTGCATCTTGCCAATGGTTGAAGGGATATTAAGTGGCACCGATCGATCCTCTTTGGCATGTCGAAACCCTTTTGGTGGTTTGAGAATGCTTTGGCAACGTATAATTTTAAGAAAATAAAACGGATTGTAAAAATTGCCACATGACCCCTCTTCCAGAGCATCTTTCCCCATTGCCAATTTCGCCCACCCTTTCCTCCTCTCCTGAAGGCCATTTGAGTGCTCTGTGTTATTTGAAACTTTAAGCAACAGTCTTCAGCCAAAGTGCACCCAATCCCACAACTGTACAGAATAACAAGATTACACAGTTCTTAGCAATAGCAGCAGCCAAACTGAAAAGTTAGACACTGCCTTCTTGGTTCAAGCTTTATCAGAATCACCTGATTCTTTTTTGTCTGCGGCTCATCCTTTGGGTGTTATCACAGTCAATGCTCCAGCAAAAATACCAACATGTCCTCTCGCAGATTATTAGTCAGTAACTAAACAATGAAGTAGCACTGCTAAAAAACTAGATAAAGGTAACAAAAGTAATTACTGCAATAGTCTGTATGGGGTGATGTTAACTGCAGTATTATACTATCGGTCAGTAACAGTCCCTGTCTAGATACGAGTAATTTGTGCATTGCCTGATCCCAGTTTCTCATTAATATGCAAATGAAGAAACATGGTTGTTAGGTTAGAAGAAAGCTGTCATGTTTAGTGTGACAGATTTAATAGATGTGTTTGGTCTGTGTGTTCACACTGCTTTGAGGAGGCTGTCTTATCTTTGTTTAGGCAGTAAATCAAAAATGTAAACATCACTTAATTAACATCTGTCACCAGCTTGATGCTTCAGTTTTTATGCATGAACGAACCCCCTAAGGTGTGCACCAGTAGTTCCAAAGTTGCTGGGTTCTGTTTATATCCCTTTGCATTTATAATATCTTAGGATGATAATTGTACATTCAGTTATTCTGTATAAGTGAATAGGGGCTGGATCAATGAGCGCCAATTGATATTTTCACTGAACTTGTCGAGAATTCCTCCTGCTCCTACTCCTGCGACCCAATTTTTTTCTTTTCAGCAGTGAGGCTGATGTAGTCTCGGTTAGTCACCAAGAGTGGCCATAGGAACCGTTACCCCACATGAGACGAGGCAGGGCTGTTTTCATCTATACAACCAACCTCTCTTCTGATTCAAACTGTATCATTTATTTCATGCATATTTTATCTTCCTCCAATTTTCTTCCCACCCCCCCCCCCCCCGCTGCCCCCCACCACTCTTCTCCTGAAATACACTACAAGGTACAGCAATGACTATCAATAAGCTGTTCAATGGTGGGACACCACATTGGAGCCCGATCCTGATCCTGAAACCTTGGGTAAGTTTCCTTACTCCACACACATGCCTAATAATAACCCCTCAAAAAAACCTATAATAATTTGATCATTTCAATCCACGACTGTTTGTGGGACACTGCTGTGCGCAATTGGCTGCCACGTTTCACCCACAAATATACAGTCGGTTCAGTTTACAGTATATTCTATGTAGCTTTGAGACGTCCAGAAGACGTGAAAAGCGCCATATCAAATGCAAGGATTATTATTATTATCCACAACAATACAAAAAGCTGAGTTAGTACTGAAAATGGGTACATTAACAACCCTGTACCAGCAAATGTAATGAGCTTCGCAGGCAGCTTCAAGCTCAGCGGCTGAGGCAATGTCTGAAGGGTAGGAGTAAGGAGAGAAAACGATGAGAAAAACAATGAGCATTGAAAATAAAAAAGCCATCATAGCTCCAAGTCATCTCTGATGTTATATCGATTTGATGTTATTTTTCAAAGATTCTACACTGTTTGGAAGTGTTTATTGTACACTCAGTCACGTCCAGCCTGCCCCACCATCAGCAATCGGGCATTCACCCTCTCTGTCCCCACCCTCTGGAACTCCATTTGACAGTCCCTTTAACTTGCTCCCTCCCTCCCTTGCCTTCTTTCAGTTGCAGCTCAAGCCCCTATCCCTACTCTCCCCTGCCCTCCTACCCTCCTGATCCCAACCTACTGCTCAGGTCCAAATCCCTGACTGTCCAGCGGCTTGGGACGTCCTCCCGATGTGAAAGGCGCTATAGACATGTAATTTGTTGCTCTTTTATTTTATTCTCTTCAGAGTGACACACTTTCATAAGTGATGCCATTTGATACGCAGGCCCCAGAAGAGAATATAGAGAAAGTCAAGTCAGTTGTGGCTCACAGAAGCTGTTGCTGCGACAGATATGTGTGTAGTCAGGACCAAAGTGTTACTTCACTGCAATAAATTATCCTTTTTATTTTCAGTGTTGTAAATAACCTCCGGTCCACAATGAAAGTAAGACTGCTGTCTATGGAAAAAAAATAGAAGATAACAGATGATGGTTAGTTTGATATCGATTTTTGCTTCATGGGTGAGCTATATAGGTCCTTCTCACAACTGAAGGAAAAATCGATATTGTACTTGCTATTCTATCAAATGTTTATGTGACTTTTTAAAAAAAAAATGCTACATACGCCTAAACGATACACGTTTTGTAAGATAATTTGGATGCAAAGAATTATCAGTCTTTGCAATGCTATGTTTGTGTGATGTAAACTCCAGATCTTAAACTGTTAACTGCTGAAGGGTGATTTCCGAATCAGCATTCGAACAATTCGTCTCCTCAATTGGTTGAGGATGGTTATCCAACTGTTCGACCCAGTTACACTTTCTCATGTGGAGCCAGGGCATGGATGATCAATTGACCAATGAATAAAATTGACTGCGTTTCACGACTTTAAAAGACATACAGAATACCCTCACTTCAAAATCAAATGTTTTCGGTAGGTTTCAAATGTTCATTATTGAAATCAAATTCTCCAGAAATAAAATTGCCAAATGACATTGAGTCCATCATCTTTAAATGTAGCGATCTTTGCATTACGCTTTTGTAATGGGAAATCCCATTACGAAAAAAGTGGCAAAAATATTTTTTATTTTTAGCTATTGATGTTACAAAAGACCCCATTATGAGAAGTACATTTCATTAGTACTTAAAGTGGCTCCACTATTTTCCATTTTCTTGAAACTGCTTCTCTTAGAAATGAGAATGCCGTTCTCCGTACCGAGCAATTTCCATTGAACACCAGGTCCAAATATTCCTTAACTTATTTCGCCTGTGACCTTTAATAGGGAGAATTGTCAAGGAGTCTATTCAGCCAGGTTATTTTGATAACGCTTGATTCACGTTAAAACGGTAGTAACACCCTAGAGTCTGGTTAACAAACTGAACTGTCAAACATTTGTTGGAAGTTGTCATGAAACATGTGCCCTTTCCATTTAAAATCAATGGGCAAGTCCAGGGAGGGTTCTACATGCAACACATATGAATTAAAACCAGCTTTGTTCCTATCAATTCTGCGCTGCGTCGCATACAAACTCACACCTAATAGCAGAGATTGCATCAGTCACACCCTGTAGCAGAATGCTGAGTGGTGGATATTCGCCCGCAAATGTGTAGTCAGTTCACTTTACGGTATATTCTGTGAGGCGCTTTGAGACGTCTAGAAGACGTGAAAAGCACTATGTCAAATGCAAGGATTATTATTATTACCATCATTATTCTCCCTCCATTCTTTTAAACACAGAAAGTGAGCCAGCTTGGACCAGATGGTTGCATTCTTACCTTTCGGGCAGAATGTTGTGTGTTGAAGCTCTAGGTAGGCACTTGAGTTCACAGTCTAGGCTAACACTCGACTGCAGCATTAGAGGAGTACTACACCATCAGAGGTGTTCTTTTTGGATGTAAAACTGAGTTCTGCATGTTCCAGTGGATGTTAAAGATACCACAGTTTGGTCATGTTATTTGGTCAATCACCTCATGGCTGATTGTGAGGCCTTACTCACACAAATGGTTGTCACGTTTGCCCATGAAAACAGTCACTACACTTATCAGTAATTAACTGCGAACTTCTTTGAGATGTCACAAGGCACTATAAAAACATTGTTTCTGACTATTATTAGTAGCTAACTTGCAATTTGTGGATTACGGGAATGTACCTATAACCAGACCTTTCAAAGGTATATAATGTACATTATATAGCGCATACAATAGATGGTATATATTATCTAGTACATAAGGTATATGATTTTATTAGAGTTTTTGCAGAGTATGTTTGACTTATTTCAAGTAATAAATAAGTAAAATATCCATCCACGTTACATTAAAACAAAATAACATTCTGTTACTAAGATCATTATCCTTGAAGTAAAAGTCTTCATAGAATTGTACTTGCTTTAATAGAAGGGTGCATGTGATAGAATGCTGCTTTACCTCTGGGAGCTGCTCTAAGTCCAAGCCAGACAGATGGGACGACAGCTTCTCAGCCAGTTGTAAGGTTTCCAAATGAAATGAATTTGGACCGTCTCAGCACAGTTCATGGGAAGAGCAAGCAAGTCCACAGCACAAACTTAACATAATTCGCCATGAACTAAACAGCCAATTTTATTCCGAAAGGCATTATATTTAAAGAGCTATTTCACACAGCACAGTGAGCACTCTCTCCATCTTCATTGGTACTATTCCCAGGCAGCAGGCACAGAGTTATAATGTTCCTGGCCAGTTAGTTGGATCAGCACATAACCACCTGTTCTGCTGAATTTTCCTGGTCCCATTTTCTGACAGTAATCCAGGAAGGATGGAGCAAAACCTGGTTTGAATCATCTGTGAGTATATCCATTCACAGGCTCAATTGAAATCTGTTGGAAGGGAGCGAACACATTTTTTTTACGTCCAGGAAAGTGTTTTGTAACCTTTACCCTGGGTGCCTCTTGTTGCATTTCACCCCAGCATACTATAAGACGTATGAAAATGTCTGTAGAGTTTTGCAAAAATTCAGTCTGCAGCTGGGAGGAGAGAATGCTCACACAGCCTGTCATCACTACATTATCTGCAGGAGTTTTGGGGTCATCTCCTCCTTAATATTTTTAGTAGAGCAGCAAAAGTTAAGCCCGCAGGCTTCCTTATAGTGCTAGACCTTGTCTACCATTGTAATGGGATGTGGTATTGGATGACATAAGATGAATCGGCAGGCTAGAAATAATTTGCCTGTAAACCATGGGGTTTAGTCTTTGTGTTAGGATTTTGTGTCCTTGAAATTAAATCCGGTTTTCAGCTGCTTTAGTCCACAGAAACAAACTTTTATTCTGCATTGCTGTGCGCAATTGGCTGCCCACTTACTACATACATTCAATTCACCTGACAGTGTATCCTGTGAAGCGCTTTGAGACTTCTCAATTATGCAATAAGGCGCTAGATCAAAGGCAAGGACTGTTATTTATTTTGGTACGTTTATTTTTCTTTGTTTCATATTTCTGTTTGCAAAGTGGTTCAGTCATGTGCCCAGTGTCAGGCTTCAGGATTCACATCCGTGATAGTCATTATAATATTCCCATTAGAACCACCAAACAAAACATTTCGTGAACAGCGTGTGGTAGACCCCAGGGAGGTGATAATTAGTTTGGGTCCCTGCTGCTGATTTCTATCCCGCGACCTATGCAGGAGAGTGTAGAGTAAACTGGGGAAAGAGACTGGGATCAGTTTCAGCGTGATCCTCGGGACAGTCAAACAACCTGTGTCAAAATTCAGTCTGGCATGAACACTGTTCATTTGGACAAGTGGAGTTGAGGACTGCTGTTGCTCCGGAACTGAACACAACAACAACTTGCATTTATATAGAGCCCCTCAAACCGGGTTGCATCCCAGAGCATTTGACAGTTGCAACATAGCACAACAGCAATCAACGCCTTCAGGAGAAGGTGGGGGGGGGGGGGGGGGAAGCGGGGTGGGGGTGGGTGGGTGGGATGGAATTGGCAAGATACATTCAAATAGGAACACAGGAACATACAGGATCGGAAACATTCCGTTTGGCGAGGTGCAAATGGAAAGAACATAATTTGCCACTAAATATTTCATATTGTTGAATCAATTTCTTGGCAAAGTAGTTATCCAAGAGCCATACTGCTCGCAGTTTTAGAAAGCTACTGTCCTTTTGGTCTGATAGGTACAATGCAACAATTTGCACAAAGCACTATGGGGAGCAGAGAATTGTGGAAACGGTTTGAACACAAAATTAGAAATGAGAAATTGAGCTGCTAAGAATATGGGAATGATAACTGACTTTAATAAAGTGGGTTCCATCAGCATATAAATAAAAGTTCTCTGTACCGCAGACACAGAGATTCATTAAATGTCACCGCTTTCTTTGAAATTCAACTGGTTTGTATTTCATGACAAAGGGTACAGAAGAACCTTATCATCAATAGATCTGGCAAGTAAATATGAAAGACATCATTTAATTAACAGTAACCAAGATAACTGAATTGTAATATTAATAGCGACTTAGCATGTACATCGCAGCTATTCCCTATACCTTAGTATTATTCGAAAGCATCAGACCTTCATTTATTTTAATGCTGGAATATTATTTTGCTACATTTGTGTTTAGCTTTTAAAAGCTGATGTAACTCGTACAATACAGTATAACAAAAAGAACATTACTGCAAGATCACCAGATATCCAGTTGTAGTTGAAATGACATCATTAAAGCATTGCACATTAGTCAATCACTCCAATGCCACAATAAAATTGGGCTCCAGCCTCTGTTGTACTATTTAGAATTAAAGTTCTCTGCACTTATCTTCTTTTCAGCTTCAATGATAACAACCCAGGGAGGGAAAATGGAGAACTCAGTATAGGCTACAACTGACTTTGAGAAGGTTAGCGATTTGCCTGCAGGATCATCTCCAACAGAGTTGAAGAATAGAATGCAGAGAAGCTGACTCTAACTCACAAGGTGCCTCCAGGTTCACACAGTCTTGTTAACAATATATATTTGCTGGGGGTGGCGGTGGGAGGTGGAGGGGTTGGGGGTAGAGAGGAGGTTGGTGTCTGTGAAGACAGTGGTAAGATCAAGCGTTCCTTGGAAGGATGTGGGATGACCGACCAGATGAGCAAAGCTACCTCAGCTCTGACCCTACAAGATGCCCGTTAATCCCAGGATCAGAAGAATGGTCCACATTGAATGTTTCCATTTTCCACGCTGGCTATCTTCCCGAGTGCCAATGCTAATTGAATAGTTTGACTTTTGAGACCGGCTAACGACACAGACCAAAGCCTGAACCTAAGACATTCCTGGTCCCCGCGTCTTGAGACGTCCTCCTGAGGTGAAAGCCGCTGTATAAATGTAATTTAGTTTGTTGTTGGTCTATTCACCCGAGGGCCACATGAGGTGGTGTCTTACCCTCTGAGACACTGGAAGGCATTTTTAAGTGAATTTATTTAAAGATGTGGCAGGAGTTCATTGTCGTGGATTATCTTTACCAGCAGCAGAAGAGCGTTAGAGGCTATGGAGGAAAAGCAGGGAATTTGGATTAAGATAGATGGCTTCATTGGAAGGGCAAACAGCAGCCAGCACTAATACAATGAGTTGAATGGCCTCACACTGTCTTGCACTGCAAGATCTCTACGGTTTGAAAAAATATTTCCTTCCGCAGGAGAGAATCTGACTATCGGCAATACTTAGTTGGTAAAACAACCAATCGACGTTAAGCACTTGTTTTTATTCTGATAATTTCTGCTTAAAGAGCGATTGCTGCTGACATCATCAAGGGAATTGGCCAGCAGGAGTCAGTGAGCTTGATACTGTGAAAGAACTGAATTAACACACATAGTGGAAGTGACATGATCACTGAAGCGCTCTGTGTTAACAGCTGTATCTCTTCTGATGCTAATTCAGCTCCTGCACATTATCAGGGTTAATAATTCCTCCCAGCCAGTTCCCCAGATAACATCAACCCTTTAACCTATTTTAAACTCCAGTGTTCGGGTAACAATAAAAGAAATCGAAAATAAATACTGTTGAAATTAATCAGATTTCTTTGTTAGCTCGACTTGTTAAGTAGCATCGATAGTGAGACTATTAAATTATTTTCCAATTTTCATGCCCCTTTAGTGTTTCTTTCTTGAAGGCTGTACTCAAGTTGCTGAACAATTCAGCGGATCCTAGTAGTTTCCTGGTACATTGCCCGCCTGCCCGTTCTTCAGATGGGAACCTGAACAGTGAATGTTGGCAGGATGCCCAACCGTGGGAGCATCATAGCCAAGTCTGAACATGTCCTAACCCACACATGTGTGAATTTTCTAGTATGGGTGCCTGGAGAATGGGACCATCGCATAGCTCTCACCTTCTCCACCTTCCCGGCCTGCCCCTAAAACTCTCCGAACCTGTGCACAAACTTGGCGTCCTTCCTCCCCCACATCCGGTCCCTCACCAGCACCGCCTTCTGCCACCTCTGACGGATCGCCTGTCTCCGTCAATACCTCACCCCAAAAGCCGCTGAAACCTTGGTCCATGCCTGTGTCACCTCTCAGCTGAACTATTGCAATGCCCTCCTCGCAGGTCTCCCCGCCACCACAATCCACAAAATTCAGCTAATTCAAAATTCTGCTGCCTGCATACTCACCTGCATCAAGCTTCACTCCCCCATTTCCCCACTCCTTGCCAGACTTCACTGACTCCCTGGCCGTGAAAGGATCGACTTCAAGATCCTCACTCTTGTTTTCAAATGCCTCCACTCCTCTGCACCCTCTGGCTCCTATCTCTCTGATCTCCTCTCTCCCCAAACCAGCACCCGCTGCCTTCACTCCACCAGGTCTGGCCTCCTCCAGGTCCCCCAAATCCTCCACTGCACCCTTGGCGGCTGTGTCTTCAGCCACTATACCCCCAAGGCTCTGGAATTCCCTTCCTCACTCCCTTCACCTCATCCCCTCTCTTCCCAGTTTCAGGTCACAGCTAAAGACCTATCTCTTCGACCGTGCATTTGGTCACCTTTCTACCCCTGCCCCTGGCTCGGTCCTGGGATACGCTACTGTGAAGCGCTCTGAGACTCCCCAGCGTGGAGGGCGCTATATAAATCGAAGTTGTTGTTGACCTGAAGATGTGAAAGGCGTGATACAAATGTAATTTGTTGTTGTTATCGCAGTGACTAGGAACATCAGAAAGATTTTTAAAAAATACAGTATAGTCAATGCACTTCACAGTATCTTCTGTGAAGTGCTTTGAGACATCTGAAAGACCCAATAAGGCATTGTATCAAATTCAAGGATTATTCTTATTCTTGTATAATAATAATCCTTGCGTAATAATAGTCCCGCCTCAAGACGCTCCTCTTTGACGTTCCCATCAGTCACCCTAAATCCCCTCCTTTCCCTGGACCCTCCCCATCCCGACCCCAACTTGGGTCTGAAACATTGACTGTCCAGCACCTTGGGACATCCTCCCGACGAGAAAAGGGCTCTACAAATATTGTTGTTGCTATTGTTATTATTAGGGAACCACCCCATTTTCCACTCCGTGAAAAATATCTAATCTGTTATACAACATTTCATTTTGTGCCCCATACATTCTTTTCTTTCATTGCAGTGATGTTAATCTGTAAATAATTGGTGCTTATTCTCCACTTACTATTCTGGGTGACTGTTATTATTTTCTACTGCTTCTATTACCATTGTTTAAGGATACAAATTACAAGAGGGAATCCGAGAGGAGTAACTGATGGTGTCTTATAACGATATGTCATTTTCACATCAAGTCAAACAGAAAATTGGGGCTGGGGGTGTATCATAAATTCCACTGGTACTGAGTAATGTGTCATTAATAGCAAGAAAAATATTCCTCTAAAGTGAGCCCTTCCGCTATCTATGCTATTTGAAAGGCAGCTGGATAAATTGTTTAGGTTTGGATGAAAATGACCTTTCAGCCATTTGATGTCTTTCATTTATACTACAGTACCATCCTCCATTCTTCCCATTTCAGCCTCAAGCTATCTATTGCTTGAATGAGTCAAGTGCCCTGTCCTCTCCTGTTGCTTCCTGGTAACTCATTCCAGCTGTTAGTTACCTTCTGGTGTACAGTGTTGTGTTTCAGTTTACACTGCACACAGGTCATTGCAAAAAGATATTTATCAATCAATGGCACAAAGGAACATCAGGTTTCTGATTTACTCGAATTGTACTTACAAATTTTCTTACTAGAATTCTAATCCCCAATATTCTGAATTCATCCTGATACATAATTGTTTTCACATTTCCATTACATTAAAAGTAAAAAGGGGGTGGGCAAGTGAAAATTGCAAAATGAGATGCCATCATAACTATCCCATCCTCGAAAATTTGTGGTTAATCCGTTTATCTATTCCTTTTAAGGTGATTCACCAATATTTAAATGCTCTGTTAATGCTAATGGAGAGTCATTCACAATTACCTGCTCTTTAAAAAAAATAAAAAACTATGTGTTACTTGGCACCCGTTACCAGAGACCTGTGCTTGGCCTTTGTTGCCAATGCACATAGCTCTCCTCAGACCTTGGCAAGATCTGTTCACAGAATAACAGAGGACGTCCCTCCACATGAGTCTCCATCTCTCCTAATCCCCTCTTCCCATAACCCTTCTATTCTCTTCTCCCTCATGTTTCCTTCAGGCTTCTTCTTAAATGTGTTGATACTTTATGTAAATACAAATCTGCTTTCCCACTTTGACTCATTCCAGTGTTTCGGGACTGATATAGCAACACTTCAAGCCGCATAAATCAGGCATTAAATGTAAATATTATTTGAAAAAGATGCAGATGATCAGTTTTGTTAGGGCTGGATTAGTCGTAAGTCGATTTCTGCTGCAAGAATTTGTTTGTTGATACTAAGATGGTTTCAACAGAGGCTTATTTATTGCAATGAATTAGTGTGTCACTGGGTTACTTTACAGTGATTCAACACAGTTACTGCACAGCATGGAAAAAAATGGTTTGTACAGTTAGCCCTGGCAGCAGTTTCATTGATTAGTTTCATGGAATTGGTAACATACAACAGAATGGTTTGTGCCACTGCGCAGTACAGCTATTGTGACACAGCCAAAAAAAGCAAGTACTTTAATAGGTTAATTGAGTTAGTGTAGTTTAAAAGAGAGGAAGCTTTGCTCTACATTATATATAATGTATGCTTTGTGCCTCAGTAATCAGTTGAGAAACTATACAATACAACAAAAAAACACTGGCATTTATATAGAGCTCTTCGGGTAGGATTAGGATAATATCTTGGAGTGCTGAACACTGATGTGGTTAAACCCTGAGCAACGGAAAAGGGGAAAGGGGAAGTGACCATTGGTCATAGGCCACAGGTTGTTGTTGCTATTGTTGTCCTGAAATTTAGGAACTCCCTCCCTCAACCCCTTTGTCTCACTCACACACTCCTTTCTTATCTTCAGGTCGCGCCTGAAGACCTTTCTCTTTGAGCGCATTTACGGTCACCTCTCTCCCCTTCCCCTGGCTTGGCCTCGGGCTCCGCCATTGTGAAGCGCTCTGAGACACCGCCCGGCGTGGAGGGCGCTATAGATAAAAGCAAGTTGTTGTTGTTGAAACTGTATACAATAGAATAGGTTCTCCTCTGCACCATCTCTGTAAACTTTGTACAAATTCCTGAGCTAGCGTTATGAAGACACTCTCGTCGGTAATATTCATTCAATAATAATATATTGAGCTTTTCATGCATTATAAATTTGTGTTGTTCAGCCCTCCGGAATGCACACTCTCTCCCTGGAAGGACACATCCCACCTACCTAATACCTAAATATTAGGCACATTGGCAAGAGCCAAGGCTTGGGGAACTCAGAATGTGCTTTGGTGTATTGCTGGAGTCTAACCAGCTAAAAATTCATAGCTTGTCATTGATATTTCTGTCCGGCAAACTTTATCACGCTGTCCGGGAGCAAGCTCATTCCCCCAAACAATGGAACAAATAGTAGAAAATATAACGTTTCCTATTCCTTCTGAGCAGACTTCCCATGAGTACACGACCCGCTAAAATTGACCTCAGTGTTACGGAGGAGACAATAAGTGAGAGTTGCTTCAGCCAAGTGGAATTTCTCTGGCTCTGGCTTTTGTGGAACTGGGTCATAGTGGAAGGAAAAAGAAAGCTGACAGTTTCACGAGAGAAGGAGAGGGCGAAGAGTCGCAGAAGAAAGAGGGAGCAAATTAGTAGACGAAAAGAAATACTCATAGGGTATTTTTCAAAACCAAATCTGTTCTTATGCATGTAAACGGTACTCTGTCAATGCCATATTAATGAAATTCCTACATTTATTCAAACTTTACTTACTTTATATCTTGGAAACAGGATTGGGTCTTTGTCCTTTTTAATTGTTCGTGCGTTTATGATTTTTTAAAACTTTAGTCTGTGCTACACAGAAAGGTTGTCAACAAGATGTATTAAGTGAGCGTGCCCTTTGGAAAAAAAAACTACAGATAGTAATGGTTATTTCAACTTTTGAAGAATGAATTAAATTTACAATTTGGAGTGCATTAGCATATTTACTGTCTCATGATAATTTAAATATTGTAGTTTAGCAAATTCCCCTTGTGAATGTTATGAAGAAAAATGAAGGACGATATAGGCCAAACCAGGTTTCTGTAGCTGACTGATACAAAATTACTTATTATTGTATTAGCAAAATGATTACCATAAATATTAGAAATGAAGATGACAAAAAGCCACATGTGAGGCACTTCTGCAATGCATTATTTACTGTTTGCTCGCATCGCCACGGTTAGTGATTCACGACAGCCTCACAACATTTGATAATTATAATGTTAAGACAGATTCATTTTTTGTTAAATGCCGCCCCTGAACTGAATTATCAGAACCAAAGAGGTCCACTCTGAATTCTTTGCCAGGAATGTAAAATTTCCGAGAGCTCTGTTGAAAGATGGGGCTTGTCAGTATAATGAAGGAGTGTAATATCTTAGCTTGCATCAACATGGAAATAATACCGCAATCTGACAGATCAGATGCTAAAGGCAGGACCAATCTCGTTGATATTCACATAGCTTTTGCTTATGAAAAATTGTGTCTTCCCTCGTAAAACAGAAGAGCGGGTTATTGATGAAACAGCTCTATTTATTTCAAAAACGTACCAATGTTAACTTCATTTGATCTTCTGGACTGACCTAGAAAACATTGCATGACAGAACAACTTCAAAGACACTGTTGCAACTGTTCTTTCAATGACAGCTATCTAACTTGACGAGTTAAAAAGACAAGAAAAACAGACGCATGTTATGCTTTCAATGGGGAATGTTTTTGATACTTGCAAAATCATCTTGTTTGTTTTTTCTATCATATGTATTACAAGCAAAATGATAATGGAGGTTCAGAGAACCGGTTTGACAGAGACCTACTTGACAGGTTATTTACAATAGGAAATATTTCAACCATTTTTTCATATTACATTCTAAGACAAAAACAGCAGGATAGCTTACAGTACAATATTATGATTGTCGCCAAATTCAACAGAGTTGAATGATTATTTACTGATGAATTTGGTTGCAAGAATATGACTGACAGAGTCGTGCATGTTTTTTTTAACTTTCTGTTTGGCCAGATGATGCACAATGATATTTTCTAGCTTTGTACTTTCTTGTACTATGTTCCTATCAGTATTTGTGGCAAAGTGAAGGGGAGGGGACATTTAACTTAAGACACCCAGATTGAATAACTATTCTGTTCATCAGCAACACTTCCTTTTGCAGTAGTTAATTTGTGCCAAACATCTCTTACAGGCAACAATGAGAACCGAGAGGTACCCACAATTAACAGTTAAAACTTTCCAACCTTTACAATCTTGCATTCCCACCCGGGAATTCCTGGCGCTCGTTTAATTAGCAAGAACAAAATTAAAAACGTTACTGCCACATTGCGATCTACACAGACGACACAGATTTATAGTCGTCCAGAGACAGAAGGGCCAGATCCAGAATTATAGAACAACCATATAAATTCACAGCACAGAAAAAGGCCAATTGGTCCATCATGTCTGTACTGTCTCTTTGAGAGAACAATCCATTCAAACCTATTTACTTGCCTTTCATTCAGGCCTTGCAAATAATCCAGTTTGGGATATCTACCACGTCTAGTTAAACCACGTTCATGTAAACCTATAAAAGTAGATAATTATTTTGCGAGGACAAGTTTGCAGGCTTATGTGGAGAGTCGTGGAGTGGAATGAATTTGGACAGCTCTTCTAAAAGAGCTGGCACATACACGATGGCCCAAATGGCCTCCTTCTGTGCTGTATAATTCTACGATTCTACGTGTTTCAAATTGAACATTTTTGGAATAACTCAATTCCTATCTTTAATCAAATGTTTGCCTCAGCAGTAAGGGGACAATTGGTACCTCAATGCCAAGTGTTAAGGCTGCACCAGCTTATTTCTTGGCAACGCCAAGGCTCAGCCTACTGCAGAATCTCCGCAATAATGTCGTCATGTTAGCCGATTGAGAAAGTTTCCGCTGGAACAGATACTGCATCAGTTGTAACACAATCCCCAGCATTATAACATCCATTGGGTTGGTATTAACCATTCCCTTTTTCATATAACTAAAAATATATTTAGCAGCAGGCTGACTTAATGGAGCCATGATTTCTTTACATCATCACATTCTCCTCTATTATTACCATGGTTATATTATCTATCTTGGAAGTCAATGGACCAGAAACCGGATCACTTTGAGCAGCATTTTGGCTTACTCTTTTAAGAAAAACATTATTATTACTGTTAATAATAAGACATTCTGCAGCACACAAATAGACACGGCAGCTTGACAATATGTTTTCATTGCATTCTTTTGTGAGTGATATTTCTGGATGGTTTCCAGTCCAAAAAAAGGTTCCAATTTTACCTATACAGCACGCAGATGGATTAGAGAACAGTTTTTAACCGTTTCTCTGACACTAGGATCTCCTCCCGACATGAAAGGCACTCTACAAGTGTAATTTTGTTGTTGTTGTTTCCCCTTTTATTTCACCAATGTTCTCATCTTTTCTTTCTCCTGACACCACAGATTGTTTGTTTTATCCTTCATTACGTGGTTGCCCACTCTCCAGTGCTATAGCCGAGTGACCGTTACTCATTGTAAATCCAGAGAATAAGTGTTATACTCCATTTGACTGTGTTGTTCTTACCCAATATCCACACTTGAGCACTTTTTGGTAAAGGTCACGTTTGTCGCGTTTCGCCCACAAATGTACAGTCAATTCACTTTACAGTATATTCTGTGAAGCGCTTTGAGACGTCTAGAAGATGTGAAAAGCGTGATATCAAATACAAGGATTATTATTATTATAAAGTCACACATCAGGGGTCCCTCCATAATCCAATTGGAACGCCAACATTTCTATCCCAGCTGAGGTCAGTTAACACGGCACAGACTGGGAATTGAACCTGTGACCTTTTGTTTAGCTTAGTGCCACAGCAACTCGGCTGTGCTTCTACCCAGCAGATCATTGGGAGTGTGACCGACTGATTGATCCTAATGTGAAAAATGTTTTCACAAATGAGCTGACAGAACAAATCAGGGAACAATGAAGTTATGATTTCTGACATGGTGATTTTTGACCCTGCAGTGCTATTAGGAAAGTGGACGTGATGGACGGAGGGAGGGAATAAAAGTCGGAGACTGGAACAGATCAGGTTCCTCTGGTGAACTTCTGGCTGCCAACTGGTAACAAAGTGCTGGTATAATGCCACCACCCATAAGCATGTGGGGCCTGGTAGGGAGAAATAAAGTATAACAGATGGATCAGTTACCCCATTTCTCCGCATGACATAGTGAGAAAATACATCACTTTCTATGATACTGAGGCAATAAATAATATAATAATAATAATCCTTGCATTTGCTATTTCAAGTAATCAAGTCTTTGAGAGGTCCTAAAGCACTTCACAGAATTTACTGCAAAGTGAATTGACTGTAGCAAATTTTGTGGGCAAAACGCGGCAGCCAATTGCGCACAGCCGTGTCCCAGGCAGTTCTCAGGTTCGATCCCTGGGATCTTCCTGAACCATTCAAATTAGCTGATCTCAGCAAGAGCAGTGGTGGTAATGCTATAGTTATGCCCCAAAACCTTTTGATCTGAGGAAAAAGAAAAATCACGGAATTCTTGGTTGCAATTACAATGCAGGAAAAGACCTTCTGGCTATTGGATGAACCTTGGATAGGATTTGAGCCATGATGTCCCTTAGAGTCAAATAACCTGACATCAATCACTGGGGTCTACCACATGCTTAAATACTTAAAACAATGATCTTTACATGGATTGATACTATGAATAATGAATGAGTGTGACAGCCCCCCACAACACATCCAGGAAGATGGGCAGTTGTTTGCGGTAGCTCAGCAGGACAGGAAAAGAGTATTTATTATAAGAGAGAAAAAAAGGAGACAAAATCATTCTTTATTCATTTATATCTAATGTTTCTTAAATAAATGTAATTTTTTTTTTTAAAGTGATATTTTAGGAAAATCTTAAATGGAAATGTGAATTTTTCCACTAATATTGTGTCAATATGGTTCACAATGGAAACAGAGCTATATGATTCTGCAGTTAAATACTGTAAAAAAAAATCATGTTTGCTATTGCTGTTGTTATTTTCCTCTATATGACTTACTGCCTGATGTGAAAGGCGCTATACATGCGTAATTTTGTTGTTATTGTTGTTGTTGCTTGAGTTTCACATAAAGAGCTTAACATGCAGTGGAAGTGTCTAAGATCTAGCATATTCAGAGCTTTCTATCACTCAACAAGTGTTGTAGGGAATTGAAACAGTTGAGCACATATTTTATTCAATGTAGTAGATGACAGTAAATATAAAGATGCATTTTACATTTTTTAAAAATACTTATTTTAAGACCCGGAGCTAAAATCACACTCACGACATGACTCATTGAGGAAGCAAGTTTTATTTCGGGTGAAATCGGCTCTAACTATTCTACGTGCAGGGGGAACGGAAACCAAATACAGTCATGGGGATTGAGGGACATGCAAGAGAGTAGTCCCAATTCTACAGTTGAACAATTCTGATCTCATGAAAGAATGCAAAACCTGAAAATTATTTCTACAATAACCAGATCACACGTGTGGTACAAGGCTCATCTCAAGTAATGTGTTTTTGGGGGGCTGGTGGGGGGAATGGGGTGGGGGCTGGGGGGTGGGGGGGGGGGGGGGAACATTCCAAACAAGACAAGAGCTGCCAACCAGGACGCATAATGTTTCGACTTTCATTGTTGATAACATTCACGCAAACTCTGAAATTGCCTGTTTGCAAATTGCAAGCTAGTACTGCCGAACAACAGAGTGAATGTGAACCTCCTGTTGAGAATTCTGCACAGTGCGAACACCAGTCTGAAAGCATTGAGGTCCCACGTGCCTATTTGTCAGTATTTTGTATTATACCAGTAGCTGAATATGCCTGTGCTGTCACAGCAGTGTCATTGACTCTTTTGCTGAAATGGATTTCTGTGACATTTATATATCCTTGGGGCCTCTGTTAGCTTTGCCTTCTAAACACCAATCCTTCGCTCAAGGGAAGGTGGCCTGATGCAGGGGGAAAACAAAATTCTTTGTGTATTAACGGAAAATTCATCAGCTTTCTGCTGTTTCACAAGACAACAATTGAAAGACTGACCCACATCTCTTTAGAATTTGTGCAGTTTCAATTATAATATATTTTAAAGATAAATAATCGTATATTGGGTGGAGGGGGAGTGTATGTGTGTGTGGGGGTGGGGGGAGGTGAGAAATAGTATGATGATTATCACTTGTGACAATTATTCGACTCCATATCCTTATTCCAACCCCTTCCTTTATAACTTATTTTGACATGTTATTTTCATGGCAAGTTTTTTTTTACAAAGGCACTGCTCTATTTGTGACTAATTATATTATATGTGTATCCTGGATCTGGGATGAATTACTCTACATTGTTTTTAATATGTTCCATTACCCGTGCATATCAAGTGATTGATGTTGGCATCACCTAATCATGATTTGGGGCTATATCAGTTTCAAAAAAAGGCTTCGAAACATCGTAATAGGATGTTAACTTTGATTCTGGTAAACATGCAGGTACAAAGGACTCATCTTTTGTCTACCAGTGAAACAGAATACTGAGAGCTATGAAATCCATGTATTAAATGACTAAAAACATTCATACAAGGCTGTGTGGTAAAGGTTTTGCCCGTGGCTATTTGAGGCAAGCCTGCCCAAGGCTCACTTCTACCATTGTGTCATCTTTGTATTTTCAAAATCTCTTGGCTTGACAAAATAATTCAAGATAAATACTCTGCACTTGTGGACAGCCTTGGAATTCTTAAACACAACAAGCTGTTGGTGTTTTGATGCACAATTATTAACACTGTTTAGCAACGCTATCATGAAAAAAAGTTAACGACACATGTAACTTTTCCTTGACTCATACGACGTCTTGGGGACATAATTCCTAAACCATGATGGAGGATGGTGAGCTGAAAATAGGTAGCAGTAATTTTGAATTTGGGAGTTATGTTATTATTCCTCCCATTCACCTCACAACAGATCTGGATATGTTGACAGATGCACATTTTGTCTCCAAGCAGAAGCTGATGTCCCATTTACTTTAGGAACATTCATAGAGCCAGGGCAAAGAACCATTGCTGTCAATGGAACCAACCATCATGCTGTCCCTTTTCAGCCAGTGGATCTTTAATGAGGGACTGTTTTTAAGGGGTGAGTGACATTGTGAATACATTGATGTATATGTTGTGCTTATCTTTAATTCTTTGAGTACAAAACATATTTTCATAAAATGACTTTGGGCATACAAGTTTAAGAAATGTACTGTATATTAAAAACTAGAATTAGCAAAATGCATTGACTCCTAACGGAGTTAGCAAGCAAATGGGTCGGTTGCCTGTTGTGGCATTGAGTTGTAGGCAGCAGCATATTTTATCCATGGTCTGGGTGAATTAGCTGATCTGAGTGCTTTTTGGGATAGGGATGGGAAAAAACAGCCAATGGCACCAGCTGGAAAAAGTGTGTGTGTGTGGACTACTCTGTAATGGAAAGTAACCTCGAAAATTACATTTCCAGGTTTCTTTGTTGAAGAAATGCAGAGAAGCTGAATTTAGTACAAACTCTCTCCAAGCCTGTTCTGTGTTTGATTCACATTGCAGTAAAACATTGGGTACAGGAGAGGATGGGCCAGGTGGAGATCTTTTATAACAGTATATATTTTACAATTCAAATTCATATTATTTCTGCCATTGTGCTTGCCTTCGATTATATTCTTGCCCTTTGCCTATATAATGTCGATTCCCCTTACTGTAAAGTGTGAGTGTATGGATGTCAGGTGATGACAGGATAAAGCTTGGTTGTGATGAATCCTTCTCTCCCTCCCCCCACAATTGGTAACAACAATTTGCACTAACCTAGCACATTTCAAGACATCTCAAATTGCTTTCCAATCATGAATGGGAGCCCGATTTGGGCGGGTGATATGAATGGGAGACTGATTTGGGAGGACAATATTGGGGAAGTGGCCTGAGGCGCTGTCCGAGTGATACAGCTTTAGATGTAATTCCAAAGCAGAGATGGTGGGAATGAGGCAGTGGGACCTCAGAAGAGAATTCCAGAGGGTGGGGGAAAGAGACTGTCTGCTAATTGTGAGATGGAACAGGCAGGGGCATGTAAAAAGCCAGATTTAACAAAGCTGAGGGAATGCCCAGGGGAGTGGATTCAGAAGAAATTGTGGATATAAAATGGACCATTGTCCTGTTATGTGGCACTTATTCAAATGGCCACTGAAATGAACATGAAGTGCAACAGGTTAATTTGGCCTTTGATGTTTCTTCTGTGTTGGGAGTTTTCTGTAAGCCTTCTCTCTACCTCGCACGACAGTCTGGCTTAAATCAGGAACTCACCATGTGGGCCATCTAAATGCAATGCTGCTTCTTACAGATTCATCAGTGCTTTCTTACAGTAAACCATCACGCTGACAGGCAAAGACTAAGTAACAGTTCCAAACTTGTTACAGTTTGGTTTCTGGATTCTCCGAATCACCACTTTGATCTCCACTTATTTATAATAATGATAATATTAATAATATTAATAATCCTTCCATTTGATATAGCGCATCATCACTTCTTTGAGACGTCTCAAAATATACTGTAAAGTGAATTGACTGTATATTTTGTGGATGAAACGCAGTAGCCACATGCCCACAGCAGTGTTCCACAACAGACCTGATGAATTAGAGTGACTAATTTATTATTAACCCGGAAAGGCGATACACTAATCGACTAACAACCGGGTTCCTACTTACTGCTAGGTAATCAGTGGCAACTGGAGAGAGGAAACTTGCCCAATGTTTTTCCCTGCCCAGAAATCGAACTCAGTTCCTCTTGCTTGCGAGGCGAGTGCTCTAACCACTAAACTACAGGACTCCATTTTGCACTTTGTGATTGAATAGCCCTGAAGGGTTGATCCAAATAACCGCATGACTTTGCACAATGTTTGTGTAATATCAGCTATGTGCCACAAAATGCCCAATGCCATCGCTCAGCATCAAATAACGGGATAAAATAATCTCACCTCAGATGCCACACAGACAATCCTGTTTTATTTCAAACTATACAATGATAACAAGGATTTCAACAGAATAAAGTGCTAAAAAAAAATGCAAGATCTTCAGTTTACACTTCAATATGTATGCCAATTGTTAATTAAACCAACTGGTTAGAAATGTCACTTGAATCCTTTCACAACCCTTCCTAGACCTCAAATGGCACCCAGTCTTAGCCTGTAAATATAATTTGTCTTATAATTTTAAGATCACACAGAATTGTGAACAACAAATCCGAAATCCAGTCATCGTTTGAAGCCAATTTTCCACAATACATTTCAAGACAAAATGCTGCTCAGGCTCTACATAATCTGGTGGGGGGGCGGGGGGGAAGCTTTTGTATTAACATGGATGAAATAGAGATTTAAAGGAAACACATGCGAGTTAAGAGATAATGATATTGCTTATTTGGCTGGCCATTTTGCTCATCTATTAGGTAAAAGCAAAACAACACACCTAACACTGCATACCCAATGCCATGAACATGGTCATGTGAATAATTTGTAAATATTCATCTTTAAACTACTGTCCCGTTTTACCTGCTTAAACATACTCAGAATAGTACAGTTTGCTGGTTTTATCGCAGACAAAAATATTGCTTTAAAAATGTATCTGTCTGCATAACCTTTTTCCTTTTCTGCAGCCTCTGCTCGATTAAATGCCAGCAATGTCAGATAGTGCGCGATTAACTGAAAGGGCAGGTTTTACTTTAATAAAAAATGAGGTCTGTTGAACTGTCTGACAGTATATCATAAAGATAAAAATGTGTACAAAATATTCTCTGCTTGGTTCCGTCTAATATTATTGCATCATTAATTATTTTTATTGCAGTACGGGCAGAGACTGCCTGGTGCAGAGGACACTAATATATTCAGATGCTGTAAACCATTTTGCTATTGATGCTTGAAAGAACTGCTATTTTATAGTTTTGTAAGCTTTAGGATATTTCCCCAACTCCCGAATGTAATCTTAAACATAGGCACCAGAAGTTATCTTTGTGTTGTGCTCATCAAGGTGAACAATGACAGTATTTGAGTAGTTTAATCTGCTATATCCCTTGACAACAAAAGGCTTTCATTTCAGGTATAGCACAGTTTATATTCTAGCAAGTGATCCCTTTGCTTAACAAATAGTGTGTCCTACCCTCATCATTCTCAGCAGAGCACTTGCACAAGTGTTATTGTACAACTGCAGCAAACCAGCATGACATTTAAATTTCTCCCATATCTATTTATATGGTCTGTCAGCCTGAAATTGCCCAAATAATGCCAAATTAAGGACTGTTTTATGTAGTGGAACTGAATTTGAAACAGCTCAAACTCATTGGAATCTGTAGTATTAATGACATTCATAACAGAGAGGAAGATTTCATTCTATCTGCCTGGCAGGGACGCAGATGCAGGATTTGAATGGGTTAGTGTTGCTGTATAAACCACTGCATAATCCCAGGAACTTTGTTCTTAACATTAGATAGTTTGATTGCACAGTTTTCCAAGGACAAAAATCTTGTGCTCATTAACAAATGGATTTAGTCATAAAAAATGACTGTCATTTTTTTGCTGTCATTGATTGGAACTGTAGTTGCTAAGAGCAGCATTTTGTGGTCTTTATTCACTCCTTCCCTCTCTCTATCCCTTTGCCTCAGCCCCTCCTTTCCCATCTTCATGTCGCGCCTGAAGACCTTTCTCTTCACCCACGCTTATGGCCTCCTGGCTTGGCCTTGGGCACCATCATTGTAAAGTGTTCAAAGATGTCGCCTGTCGTGAAGGGTACATAAATCCAAGTTGTTGTTGTACTTGGTGGTGTCCTGCATAAAACATTTACAGGAGTTGACCTGTATTATTTTAATAAAATCGGTTCTAATGCCCTCCTCGCCGGTCTCCCCTCCACCACAATCCATAAAATCCAACTCATTCAAAACTCTGCTGTCCGCATTCTCAGCCGCACCAAACTTCAGTCCCTCGTTACCCGAGTCCTTGCCAGACCTCACAGGCTCCCTATCCCAGGGAGGATCGATTTCAAGATCCTCACCCTTGTTTTCAAATCCCTCCACTCCTCTGCACCCCACTACCTCTCCGACCTCCTCTCTCCTCAAACCAGAACCTGCTGCCTTCGCTCCACCGGGTCTGGCCTCCTCCTTATCCTCCGATCTACCCTTGGCGACCGTGCCTTCACCCACTATGCCCCGAGACTCTGGAACTCCCTTCCTCACTCCCTTCGTCTTGCCTCCTCTCTTCCCAGTTTCAGGTCTCAGCTAAAGACCTTTCTCTTCGACCATGCCTTTGGTAGCATTTCTACCCCTGCCCCTGGCTCGGTCGTGGGATCCGCTATTGTGAAGTGCTCTGAGACGCTGACTGGCGTGGAGGGCGCTATATAAATCAAAGCTGTTGTTGTTGTTCCCAGTTTCTCCTTTCCGACCTGAATGATTGTACTGAACAATCACATTGTGAACTTGTCTGCTAGTGCTTTGTGGATTAAAATATTTTGACCGTTTTATTAATTCGCCCATACCTGTGGTCGAGTTGAGCTTCTCTTTCTGCTTTTCACATCATCTTGAAACATTCCATCTTCCACTTCTTTCCTACTTTTCCTGCTGAACAATTGTATCGTTAATTTGGGCCTTTTAAACTTTATTCACAATATTAAATGAAGCATTGGGAGAACCAATTTTACGAAGAGACCCCTCTGGATTGACCAAAGAGAATTGAAATGGGCCAAGCTAAAAGCTTTAAAATGTTGAGGCACGTGGATAATGTGGAGGTGAGCAAGTTATTTTATTTGACGTGTGATCACAGAACTGTCACAGAATCATAGAATGATAACAGCACAAGAGCCAAGTTCTTGTATGTAGGGTTCCCTGGAAGAGACACACTTTACATCCAAGGTACTTTTTCCAGTGCAAAGACCCATCTACCCTGCTGTTTCCCATCTGTTTTCCATTTTTTTCAACCCTCTGCCTTGGCTCACGCATTAAAGAAAGAATTGCTATTTAGGTTTGGGTGCAGCAGGGTATCAGGTGTGTGTGGGGTCATTCTTCTTCCCTGAGAATTAACATCTTCAGAAGAGGAAGGGGGAAATCTGATGGGTGTGTGACTTTTGGTTTAGTTTGGTTTCATGTCAAGCGAATATGTAATTCGTAACTGTAGAGAAGATGGAACTCTCAGTTTAGTTTCGACACTCTTAAGCTTGCTGATGGGTTGACGTATGTGTCAGACACCTGGCTGACTACAAAATATACAGTTGCTTAACAAGAAAAACTGAGAACACACAAGGGTTCCACAAGGGAATGACTGAGTCACATCCCAACATCGATCTTTTGCATCGTACATATCAATTTCATAGCAGAATTGTAAAATATATAAAGCAGAATTAGTTCTGATAATGCTGTAAACAAATATCTGATAATAACCGACTGACAGTGAGTTACAAGGCAGGAATTCAATCGAGTGCTTCTGACGATGTTGTCAACTGTCTGAGTGGAGCTCAAGTGTTTTATGAACATCAACAGAACCACAAGATTTAATTACTGTTTTAAACTCAGTGCCAGATATTTGCTCTTCATATTGTGTAATCTATAGTTTGTTTTATAACAGTCTGTTTGTTTCAATTCCCTGATGGGCCTGAATCATTCTGCAGATGATATCATTTGCTTGAGTGACGATTATTGCAAACTGCTTGGTTTGAATATTATAAATTCACAGGTGAGGACAGGATATGTGCTCACCTGTAAATTTGCGATGGCATCATATGACAAGAAATATTAATGTGTTTTGAAGAAACATTAGGCCATCAGAATATTGAAAATGATGCAGTTATATTTGCCCAACATAAATTACCTGATAAAGTAAGAAAAATTTGCTCAACCTTGCCTATTGGTACATGTCGACACACAAAATCACACATCCGTACAATATTTTGCATAACTCAGCATTTCCAAAGCAAGATCAGTCATCACCTTACTCTCCTGAGAGTAAAAAGCCAGAAAAAGCTTTAAAAAAAAAGTCAGTGTAATGTGCACCACACTTGGATAATCACTGACAGCATTTTCTTTTCCCAGAACAGACTGCACAAACAAGTCTCTCAGCAATTTGCTGGTGCTATTTCAAGAAAGATGACTCGCTTACCACATAATACATATGGAGGCACACATCAAACACCAAGCCTTTGTGCTCAATCATTTGCAACTGTCGACTTTACGTTACTCCATACATCACATTACATCAATAGCTACGGAAACACCAGCGTAAACTGTACCGATGTCAAAAATGTAGTTGCTGGTGAGGAGATACGTTTTCCAAGAATCAAACCTTTGAAGATTGGTTTTTCAAGTTCCTTATCTGATCCTTCTTTTGGCTGCCTATCAGCTCGGCTTTCCATATGAGTTAATTAACTGACGAATATTATGAAAGAAACTTGTAAACCTTACAAGGGTTGCTCGGCATGCGGACATAAAGTGATGTTGACTTCATCCTTGTAGAAACTTGACCTATATTAAAGGCTTTCCTTTTCCTTTTTAATGGTCTAAGTTAATTTGTTTTTTTCTGAGGGCATATAAGACAGCCATAGAAAATAAATGCCTTGCCCTGAAAATTGTTCACAAGGCATATGAAGATACATGTTAGAATATTCACCCTCCCTGATAATTTATTTTCTCCAATTTTCTTCTCTTCACTCCGTCTCTCCTGAAGATTATTTGACTTCTGTTTTCCTTCCTATTGGGTACAGTTTCAGGAGTACAGATTGCTCGCTGTTGTCCATTATTCATGTACCAGCTTTGACAGTGATTGTTGGCAAACCATTCAACCATGAAGGGTGGTGGGGGGTGGTGGGGGGAGAGGCAAGCAACACAGGCAAGCCTCCTCCTATCCTCTCCCAATGCCCATACTCGGGTATCTGGCGAGCGAGCAAGAATAGGAACAATGGTTAAATTTCCCCTTTTAATCCAGGGCAATGAAACGCCAGCTGCTGTCTGCTCTGAGATCAGATAACTCAGCACAGACCAGGATCTGAACCAATATTCCTTGCGACGTCCTCCTGACGTGAAAGACACTGTACAAGTGTAATTTGTTGTGGTTAAATTCTGCACGGTCGGTTGTACTACACAAGGCAAAGCTTTAACCATAAGGTCAGTGGAAAAGCTAGAGGTGATTTATAGGAAGGCGGGATAGCGCAAGACTGAGAAAGACTATCACAGTTCAAAGGATCCATCCCAATATGAAAAGATGATTTAAAAAAAATAAATCATGTTAAGCCCGATCGCTGTCATGCTCTTCAATTGAAATATTTGGCAGATAAATTATCTGTGTTTGCTAATTCCCTTTTGAATTTTATAGCCACAATCAGCCCTAACCACCTCCCATGAAAGTCTATCCGTTTAACGCATTCACTGTGTAAAATAATTAAACCTGAACTCACTGTTCACCTCCCCTTTTCTGAGCTTGAGTCTGTGTCCCCTTATTCTGTGTATGTGTGTTGCCTGTGTCAAACATATTATTAGGGATCAGTTTGTCTGTACCCTTTGCTGTTTTGAACAATTGAATGAGATTTCCCTCCCCTAGAGCCTTCTCTTCTTCGGCATAAGGACATACGGACCGGCAGTGTGGATTGACAAAACGTGTACCTTTCCCTTGCTCCCTGTGGGAATGTTTCACGCACGCACTCAGCGCCTCCCACGATGGGTCGACCAAGATCAGGAATCTGTCGTGCGGAAAATCGCATTGCTCTGTGGCACAGCGGGTTAGTGCATCAAAGTGCTGTGCCACTGGGCTGCTGACGTGCGTTTACTTTTAACATGCACTCACATCATTCTTACTTGAAATTGCAATACCCAGGTAAGCAATTCACATTATGCAAAGCTGTAGCATAATTACAAGATGGCAGCGTGTTCAAACAAGAATGTGACCTTTCCGTTGCGGGATTGGTTTGCATTGTATCACCACACAAAACCTTTTATGACAGAGTGTCAATCCTGATGGCGTGCTTTAGCGTGAAGTGGCTGAGTTTAAGAATACTACAAATAATTAAAACACTTATGGATTCGCATGAGAAAATAATCATGACACATGCCAAACAAATATAAAGTTTATTTATAGCTGAGTGTATGAAAGCCAGAGTAGTATGTTATGTAATCTCTGCGCTCCCTGTACTGCTGTCTGCTAGCTGACAGTGTGTCAGATCGTTTGCAAATATTTTCTGGAACAGCAATCTGGAATAGTGCCAACTGCATTATATGTGACAATATCACATGGCAGAAGTGAGAGCATGAGATTAGGCTTCAGCAAATAGAGTCCTCATGAGCAGGTAGCCTTTGACCTCAAGAAAGAACATTGTGCACTGCACAAGACTATGTTGTTTGTGTCAGGTTAGAATCTGTGTTCTCCCCGCATGTCAGTCTTTTGAAGCAATAGAACTGATGCAGTTCACAAATTGTGCCCTGGGCTGAAATATTCAAACACTTGAGTGACAATGTTCAGAACTGCTAGAGCTACTAGCTCAACCCATGTGGTTTGTTGTCACAAATTCCAAAGTAGTCTTTGACTGAAGGTAACATTAGGACAATCCTGTTCATTCAATAGATGATACAGTCATTTCCACAGCCTGTAGCCAGGGTGGACTGAAATGTTGTCATAGTCACTTTCTGTGGAGGGAAGTTAGAATTGATATTTTATAATAAAAATAATAATAATCCTTACATTTGATATAGGGCCTTTGAGACATCTCAAAGCCCTTCATAGAATATACTGTAACATGTAGTGACTGTTTATTTTGTGGGTGCAATAAATAAATATTTTCTTCTGACCCACAGTGATATTGTTGAAGAGTGTGCTAAACAAAGTTAGACATGGTGTTATACTTCCAGCTAAAAAAAAAGATTTTTCTTAAAGTAACTTTGCAATCAGCAGTCTGTTCCAAACAGGTATCCTTACCTAGACTAGAAAGAAGGGTGCTTTTCTTTGCTACTGCCAAGTATTTTTCATAGCTTTAGATTATTTATATTCTTTATCTACTGAATCTATTGATCAAACGGTGAGCAGAAATTCCCACAGAATTGGGAAGGCTGTATAACATAGTGGGACCTGGAAAACAATTAGTCTATTCACTGCAAAGAGGTTTCTTATGAAAATGAATGGAAACGAGTTTGGCGTTCTCAACCCATCCCAGAGGATGCAAATCCACAGCATAAATATGTACTTTTTTTTGGTAATTAAGCAACGTTGCTCAGATGGTCCATGAGAACAGATGATGTGAGAAATGGTACAGTGGAGGATTGCTCTCTGGAGTCTAATGTTGAGGCATGTACTTGGGATCACATTTGGGGAGCCCTAAACGGCATCAAATGTGCTGCGTACTTGACATTAAATTGCTGAAAAATATCATTATGTAAAAGAGGCGGAATATTCCACTCTTCAACTCTGTTCCCCATTATAATTCCACTTTCACAGTGCTAGGCACAAAATATACAATTAAAAAGATAGTCGGAGACTGTAAAATTGATAGTATTTTGTGTTGAAATATTGGGGTAGAAAAATGCAGTGCTTTCATACAGATTCAATGTGATTTATTGATTAATTCACTGTGAGAACAGAAGCGATTACAGCATGGACTCCCGAGGGATTGAATTCAATACGTCCATTCAGTTTTGACCTAGTTACCCCTTACAACTATCTCTGCTTGCTTTCATTTTTGCACTTACCAACTCACATCCATATCTTACCCTTGACATCCACTGGCTTTTGTTACTGAGTTCTTTAGAAAACACAAAGTTGCATTTTGGAGTGGGATAAAATGCTTTATAAAACATGTTCCTGTCAATTTCATGTTTCTATTTACTACAAAATAAACTGCGACTGATCCTGTGATAAATCAAAGTATGTAGCATTCAGATAAGTTCAACAATTAAAATGTGTGGCACTTTTAGCCCAATTAATCATAAAACCTTAAACTGGTAAGAATACTCAATATTCCAATAGTATAACAAGATCAAAAGGATGAGAATGTGTGTCCTGTCATCTGAGATCAATATTTTGCCCTCTTCATGCAGTAATGGCTTGCACAGGAAGTAAGTGCTGCAGGCAAACACTTTCAATATAAAGTACTCTCCTTTTTCTGTCTCCCGCATACTGTTTTTCTTCCAAAAAAAATCTTGTTAGGAGAAGCTCTCAATTAGATTGTAGCCGAAAAGATGTGATGAGGTTAATGCAATATTTAAAGTTTGGTAGATACCCAAGACATTGAAGTTAATAATTCCTAATTTGTCAATCCAGAGCTTCCATTTATTCCCCAATGCATTATTCCTTTGTCATGTTCTCACCAGAGTAACGTTTCCAAACAGCTAGAAAAAATTAAATACGGTAGTTAGTTTCTACCACTAGCTGTTGAATCATGTTTACAGTTTCCATTAGGTCCCACCATATTTTGCCGCCAATCATTCTTGGCAAAATCAAATCCAGAATAACACCTAATGGTTGTTTGGGAGGCATTGCTATGCACAAATTGGCTGCCACATTTTCTTACCAGGGTACACAGTATAATACATACAGTACATCCTGTGAAGTGCTTGGAGATGTCCTCCCAACTTGAAAGGTGCAGTATCAAGTGCAAGGTTTATTATAGTATTTAATAGCTACCACTTTATTATACAACTAAATTGTCACCATTGCTTGCTATTCCACTGTTCATTAACTATACAATACAATTTCTCACCTACTATCACTAAACCATACATTCCCAATAGACTGACACTTTTATGCATTAACCTTAGCGACATTAAACTGGTAATGCCAATCTTATTAAAGTTTTCAGCTCATCAGACAGAGGCCAGAAACTCTTCAGCTTTTCTCAATGGCTTTTAAGTCTTGAAGTTGTCACCTCATACCTACATTTAACCAGAAGCAATAACATGATTGGTTCTCCCTCACTTACTGCCTTTGACTGGTTTGCTTTTCATTGTGCTCTTTTCACACAGTCCTGCTTGACATTTTACTTTTGCCCTGACTACCAAACACACATATCTGTAAATGCAACATGTACTGAGCTGAAAAGCAGAGTATCTGCATCCTCTATGTCACACGTGGTAGCTCAAACAAAGCAACATAGTAAAACTTAAGCTATTTGTGAACTGGTCTGTGGAGGTAAATGTCTGGCAGGGTCAGGGCTGCTTTTAGCGCTTCTTTTTTAAAAAATCACTTAAGCTCTGGAAAAGCTGAGTCGGTTTATTTCCACTCATCGCAGTCTCAGAAGCCAAAACACCAGCAGAGTGTTCTTGAAAGTGCTCATCAGCAGTGAATCAATTCCACGTTTTTTTTTGCTTTTTTTTAAAAAAAAGTCATAAAAGTGTAAACACTTTGAGGCAGGGTGTTTCTCAGATTGCTGCTGTTAGCAATCAGGTGAAGGTCAATTCGCTTGACAGTATATTCCGCGAAGCGCTTTGAGATATCTCAAAGATGTGATGAGGCGATATGTAAAATGCAAGGATTAGTGTTTTTTTTGCTCATTACTCATAACCGAATATAGGCCTCTCATTCTTGGCAATAATATTTGCTGCTGTTTTTGACAACTTTCCGCTCAGCATTCAAGAAATCTGCTGCCTCTTGTACAGCTATTCCTCTGCCAATCTATGTTGGGACATCCTCCCCACACAAAGGCGCTCTATAAAAGTAACTTTGTGGTTGTTGTTGTATGTGTAAAAATCTTTGTGCAGTGCTTTAGGTTTTGGCTCCACCAGAAATTGGTTGGGTCTTTCTTTCTGATTGTGTCGCTTCTCCTGTGCACAGCAATGCTTGGCTCTCCACAGCTGGATTAACACCGTTGGTTCTATTTAAGAGTTTAATTATTTCTTTCTGTACCACACTGGTGTCAAAAATGATTAATTTTTGGTGCCTCAATGATTTGACCATGTGCATAACGCTCAGAGGAATCTGATCACTTTCATGTCTTTAAATTAAAGAACAGCACACTGCAACCCAGAAACGGAAGTCTCTGGGAACACTCAGCAGGTCAGGCAGCATCTATGAAGAAAAGAAAGTGATCCTTCATCAGAACTGACCTGACCTGACGAAGGGTCGTGGACCCGAAACCTGGACTCACTTTCCTTTCTCCATAGATGCTGTCTGACCTGCTGAGTGTTCCCAACGACTTCTGTTTTTGTTTCAGATTTTCAGCATCCACATTGTTTTATGTTTTGTTTACTGTAACCCAGAGTTGAGTGACAATCATACTGATTTGTGTAGGGTAAGTGGGTGGGTGGATTAACAATATAACTATAGTAGTCGACTTCACAAAATACTGAAGTGCTGAACTGAAACACAGGCATGAAAGTGATATTAAATGTTGGTTCTTCAAGGTAATGGAGATATTTAATGATTGTACCTATTATTGTTATTATTATGTTGCTTATTATTCTAAATGCACATTTATAAATCATCTTGACTTTTTGGTTCACATTCATACTTTAGAGTTGAAGGTGTGTTTGGAATTGGTATGCTCTTTAACATGACTCCATACAGATGGCAAGAGAATAAGATTCTATGTCACTGAGCAGTTTCAAAGCCCCACACAGAATATATTGAAAGTGGATTGACTGTGTATTTTGTGGGCAAGACACGGCAGCCAATTGCGCACAGCAGTATCCCAGTCGTGGATTGAGTGACCACATTTACTTATCATCTCATCCGAAGGATGGCACCTCCACACGTAGAAGCTTTCACGTGGAGTAGGGACCCGGAGTTTGGCAAGGGTACAGAGCACAAGGACGCAGAGCTCAAGCTTGTAAAGAGAAGAAATTTCACCAGAAATAATAACAACAGCGACAACAAAACGAGCAGAATAATCAATACAAATATAGAGATTCTAGGCGACATTTCTTAAGAACAGGCGTTGCTGCTAATGTCTCCACTTTGGCATGTCAGTCACTGCAGAGATAGAGGCTTGCTTTAGACGGTTAACCACAGGTCTCTCTCTATCAGATGCATCTGCATTTAACAGTTATTTTAATTTCCCTATCGCAGGACATGTTTTTTTCATGGGTACTATTGTGGGCTCATATCCGCTGAGAAAATATATACTGTACATCAATTTGACTGCAGACCAGAATCAGAAATCCTGAGTTTGCTTTTTTGTACTCAAGATACTTGCTCATGAATCTTGCAGTACGTTAACTCATTCACCGATCGGATGAGTTACTGCCTCGTTGGTGCAGCATTGTGCTGAAATATTATGTGACTGGCATTCAAACTTGCACGCAGGTTACAATTGCCCACAGCCCGCTTTTGCAAAATTGGTATCTGTCAGGCCCATTACGTTTATATGTTGATTTTAATGTCCTCGATTTTATGGACGCGGAAAATCTAAGTTATTCTCAGCAAAAATAAAGATACTAAATATAATGCGCCATTCAACATTAGACAGTGTAATTAAAATCCAACAAATACGTCAGTAATTTCAATCCCGAGTCCCATGAAATGAGAGAATTTTATGGTGAGTTTGTGCTGCTGTTAAAAAACAACTTAAATTCACAGCTCAACATTGTTGAGATTCATGAACATAAAGAGACAATAAATATGAGACAGTGGATTGTTCATGCTGGCTGACCACTATTTCAGTAACACAAGGAGAACTTAACCGTAGGCAGACTTGAGTGAGTAACTTGACTTGACATTCAAATAACTGCAGTCACAAAGAAGGCTCAGTTAGCTCAAAAAGAATCGTCAGCTATCTTTCCCTTCAGTGTAAACACTGAGACTCTTAATATGTACCATGAATTCACAGAATCATCACCATGGTGACAATATTTTCAGTCATATCTTTAATGAATAGGTAATGAATGAAATGTAGCATTTTAAAACTTCATTACTTTTTTTAAAAAATTCAGCTGAGAATGTGAAGTGTGGTCGTTGTCAGCCCCCAGAACTGGTCGCTGATTATTAGATACGGATTTAATTTGGTTAGGAGCTGAAAGAGGAAACTGTGAACACTGTTTGGCGCATCATCTCGCCAGAGGTCGTCCCTGATTGTCATTCAGAGGTCACTGTGGGAGTTGCAACAGTGAAAGTTGTTTGCATTTATTAATCAAAGGAAGTCAAAGCCACATAAAGATATTATCAAGGATTGCTTATGCAGGCACACACTGACAACTGAAATACATGATGAAGTGTTTATGAAATGTTTTGTGGTCGATTCAGGCTGTTCAAAGCGTTTTCCTTTGCAGGTGCAAAACCTTTTTACTCTTTCACATCAAAGAAACAATTAAAAATAAAACACTGAAAAAAAACACAGGACTGTAGTTTCTAATCTTCAGCTGCTGAACATTGAATACATGAAGCGTAATTAATTTCAAAGCGATGCCTGAATTCTTTCAATATTCATTAGTCTCCATTTGCAAGTTATTAGATTGTTTGTTAAAAGCATTGTGTGCTGTTTTTCACTTCATTAAGCTTTTTTTCTTGGCTTAAAAAATCATTAAAAACACCCACAAGATGAAACTTTATGCAGCACCTGCCTTTTGCTTTTAAGCTATTTATGCTCTAGCAGCTATTGCTATTTTAGTGGCTTTGTGACCAAAGGTATACTGCGGAAAATACTGACAAATTGGAAACCAAATTTCTCACGGATTTTAAAACAAGACAGAGCGATAGTCAGCTCAATAGTGTCCCCATTACATTGTGTCCAATGTGTGTGTGTATATGTGTGATGTGTGTGTCTGTGTGAAAGGGGTGCAAATTATATTTTCTTGCAGTTCTTCTCTTGCTGATGTTGAATGAATCAGCAACGGTCATGATCTCATCATTCCAGCCAACGTTGGCTATAAAATATTGCCTAATTTGCAATCTATTAACATCAGTGGAAACACAATACATTCATGTAATATACAGGCACGCACAGCTTCGTTCAACCATATGAGACTTTGGTATAACATTTTTACAGCATTGCAGTTGGGATTTTTTTTTGGAAAAATTGGGTCCAGAAAACATTATCAATAGATTGTGGTATTTTTCTTGAACAATGGGGGTAATTTCTAGCAATTGATTCTCTACTGAGTGTTGCTTTCCACACCTCGGAACATGGATGGGCACATTTTTCCTTCCAGAACATATTACTTTTTCATGCTGCTAAGGTAATAACTTAACTGCTGCAGAGAATGAAACATTTTACCATTAACATCCAGCGGCAATATTACCTGTCTCCCCGATCAAATTTAAAGTGACTTAGCACCAATACAAGATGCCCCCAGTGCCACTCAGACATTTTTGAGAATCAAATGCCAGCTCAAAGCATCAAACTCATCTGATTCATGTGACGGTTTGATGCCCCACACGTCGAAAACAAGTGTCCCTGAGCCAAGGCTGCTACTTTAGGGATATTTGTACGCTATGAATTTATGTAGAGCGAAACCTGGTTTATATTTTATGACCTGTAATGGCCGTCAGATGTACATATTTTATAACCTATTTCAGCACTCCTCATGCTGCCTTATGGTTAGTTCGAACATAAGACGTGACGAGGCATAGCTGGAGAGAAATTCCACCTGTGTCTTTATTCACTCTGTTTATGTGGAATTTTACAAATAGCAAATTGTTGAGTTCAGTCCAAATTGTAAAATTGCTTTTCTGTAATTCTGATGATAACTTAAAGAAATCCGGCTTCAAAATTAAGTCCATAATTAAGAATTTGTCAAAATTCTAGATGCCGTGAAATGACTACATGACTAGAGGAAATGGGGACTGAGATAGAATTAATCCTCAATTGTGAGATAAGGTTATTTGATCTGTCAAGACTCTTTGTTCCTTGTCCTGTGTACAGTTTACAGCATCACGGACTGTTTCTGCATTCACATAAAAGCCTGTTGGAACGTTCTGCATGCCTGCTAACTGACCACAAAAGTAATCAAGCAAAACTTCAGAATATTTACACATCTATATTCTTAAACTTTGGCTCACTGCTCTACTCAGACCAGTGCTTCCATGGTCCTTCTGGCACCTGATCGCAGCAGAACATTATAACTAAGCATCATGTTCAGCAAAGTATTTTGCAAATGCAGTTGATTTTTAAAAACTTATTTCGGGCTTTTAAATGGTCGTGAAACATTTTGTTTGCAGATGTGACATTAAAGGGATCAAACAGAGCATTTCACACCTTGCTAAATCTGCTACCCAGCAGAAGGCCTGTTATTGATCAATTTCAATGATGGAATGTGGACTACAATTGAGTCACATCAGATCGGAGACCATTTCAAGTCTACTGCACATGGATCCAATTAAATGGTTTCACCTGGAAGATATTATGCGCTGAGCTGAGAGAATGCTTGTTACACCCTTTAATGGTACACATGGAAAATTACCCACAGCCGACAAATTACATCCATGCGACGGAGCTGATTAAACTATACAGTAGCAAAATTCCTTCATAAAAATAATAAATTGGTCACAGCAGCCCACGACTGTTTGTGGGATACTGCTGTGCGCAATTGGCTGCCATGTTTCATCCACAAAATATACAGTCAATTCACTTTACAGTATATCCTGGGGAGCACTTTGAGACGTCTCAAAGATGTGGTAAGGCGCTATATCAAATGCAAGTATTATTATTATTATTATTCTAACACTAGTACAAGGTCCAGTTCTGATGGCTAATAAGATATGCACTGCAGTTTAATATCAGATGTGCTTTAGAAATGCAGGAAAGCCTCATAAATTGTGTGACAAAGTAAATTGGGTGGCTCACTATGAGTGTTACATTAATTGTTTTCTATTCTCTGTGCTCAAGCGCTAATAATATGATATTTGTAAAATATTATCGGGTTCTTTCTTTCATGTATTCGTGTAACCTTACAGCGCCAATGTCACAAATCAAATGTTTTATCATCGTCTTCTCTTATTTTGGTGGACATTGTTTCCCTTCTTCATTTTTCGCCTTAACCTTCTCGATATGAAGACAGTAATGCATACTGAGTATGAAGACAATAACTATTCCAAGCGTCTGTTGTTTACGTAGCCAGGAAAGCGGAGGTAAGTTATTCAACTCCAAAGACATGGTTCAAACTCAAAGTCCAGGTTCCCAGCTCTGCCAGAGAGCTGGAAAATAACTATTATCCCCTTACTTTTCTCTGATATCTGAACACAGATCAAGGTTTGAACCTGGGACCTCACTTTTTTGAACGCATACTTTAAAAAAAAGCAACATTTCTTAACTAATGGTAAAATTATCTTATTGATCTTGAACAAAATTGTATTACAAATCCCTTTTCTGTCCACACATTACATGCTTATACATGCCGGTGCGCACACACCTCAGGGTAATTTTAGTCAATTTTCAGTTGCTGCAGGATACAATGTTAAAGCTTTTGCTTTTACTGGTGTGAGAAAATAAATTTTGCATGTGATAGAGGACAGCATTGAACTGCAATCACAGGGTTTGAGTATGGGAGTATAAATCCTTTTATTACGACTTCGATATGCCATTTTAATGAAAGGAGAATGCTTGCTCTTCAATAGACAGCATCTTTTGTTGTTCAGATGAAAAATAACATTGTTCCCATAACAGTAATGCTTTGAACCTCAATGATAAATTTCAGGCATGCCAAAAAGTACAGAACAGTTTAAGAGCTTTCCACTTATTGTGGGCTTACAGTGAAGAAAAGCTTTTTGTGTATCACCTTTTATTCATTTTCGTTCAATAAAATTTGCCTGTGCTGGTTTCATCAATAGTTTTTCTTTACACACACAATTCCTGTTGTAAAAGAATAGATTACTATTCTGCATTTTGACAAAAGAAGTTCATTGCTTAAAAAGCATTGATCTGAACCTGATTTATATGTGGGTGGGGTGGGGGTGGGGGTGGAGCGGGGCATGGGGTGTGATGGTAAATCCTTTACCAATAACAAGACAGCAAATTGCAGCCATGAATATTACTGATTAGTAAAATAACATTATAGTGCATTTGTTTTCATTGTTTTTGTACACATTAACATACCAGATTGTTAGAGGGGAAGCTTATTTTTCTTATTGGCAATTAAAGACTTTTTGAATCAAGTACAGTATCAAGTATCTATTTACATAAATGTCTTTTAAAAAATCTCTTAAAACACACAAAAAAGTAATGTGCTTTAATAATGATCCCTAAATATTCAGATGAATTAACTTTGCTATTTGGGTTCACTGCGCAGATATAGTCTCATGTGGTAGCTGTTTTTTATGATGAAAGGTTTAATTACAAATACAAATGAGTTTCTTCTGTTTCATAAAGATGAGATAAAAAATCTAATTACAAAGCTTTTTTGTTACTAGTCAAGTACAAGGCTATTTTATTGTGATCTTTTTAATATAAATTCCTTTTGCTTTGTCCATTTTCAAGTGGATCTTATTTTCCAAAAATGCTGCAAGAGAATATTTATAAATGGTAAACATCCTCGGTAGCATAAATCCAGTCCATACTATCTATTTGACAATGCTAATATATTAAAGAATGAATAATGAACACTTATCGAGCTATTGTGACGCTCGTCAATTTTCCTACATGTTAAATATAGACAGCATTTTAACATTCATTGTATTTATTCTATTACTTTTACTCATAGTGCTACTGACTCACTTTGTTAAGAATTTACAGATTTCCGGAAATAACTCATTCAAAATCAAACCCTTAAGGGGAACAATTCGTCACAACCATGGTGGAATAATGTATCTAATTTGGAGAGTATATATGCAGTGACAATGTACAATGTGTATTTTTTTCCCCTGAAATTACCCCCAACATATTTCAGGCCTTGAAAAAATGTGTGTTTCCATATTGGAAATCTAAATTGGACCAAATTAATAGTAATTTAAATATTCCATGTTATTTTGTAGGAAACATTTCCATATTTATGGTAGCATTTGAGGCAGGCAAATGTACCAATCTGCCTGCACAAGCAGTACAATTCTCCCTGTCCGCATCTTATGTTGCAACAAGGTCCTTTTGAGATATGAAAGGAAAGCTTTTTGAATTGTAACCAAACTTCCCAATTTGGCGATAAGCTTCATATATTAAACAAGACATCGGGTGATGCCCACATGCTGAAGTAGACACAAATGCCTGTTTAAGACCTAAAGCAGATAAGATTACAAAGAGACTTTCATATATGCGCATTGGTCCAGAAATTTGTTGTAAAATTCAAGGCGAATTTTGTGAGCTAGTTATTTTGTTCAAACAAACGTTTTTTGCAAGATTACAACCGATTTTTAAAAAAGCAAACTTTTTTTGAAAACAAAGGTGCTATGGTAATTTACCTAAATATATACCTAAAGTCTTGCAAATATAATCCCCTAATTAGGTTGTGGCAGAATTGGTGTCAGCCTGACTTAGATAGATAATAGCACTCTTGTCTCTTAGTAACAATTTTGTGGGTTCAAATCCCGGGTTGGGACTTTTGAGCTTACAGTCTTGGCTGTTACTCCAATCCAGTGTTGCGGTGATTATATCATTGTGCGAGTGGATATTGTCTCTGTTTTGGTTGAACTCCCGTAAAACTGCTGGTTAGGCAGGCAGGCACAAGTCAAAGGCAATTTCAACAGATTTGGGGCAATTTGCTTGGAAAGGGCACCTCTAATATATCACTATTCCAACTTTATATCCCTTTCATCTTGTTTATTGTGGAATAAATCTATCTGGGGGTTGGTAGCTTAAAGTGTGATGGGAGCTCCAAACACTCTGGAACTCCCTCCCTCAATCCCTCCGCCTTGCCCCCGCCCCCTCCCCCACTTTCAAATTACAGGTATGTCTAAATTCTGATCGTGTTTAAGGTCACTGTCCCTCTTCCTCTCCCCCTGGCTCAGGGTCAGACTCCATCACTGTCAAGTTCTGCGGGTTGCTACCCCACATGAAGGGCACTATATAAATCGAAGTTGTTGTTATTCTTCTTCTTCTTCCAGACGCTTTCTGGATGCTGCTTTCTCTATTGTTTGCTGTTCACACAACTCAATTGCACTACAGGGCCAATGCTAAAAAAAATATTAAAAGCCGGGTTTCGCTTTTCCAATGTTCATTTTATCATAATATCAACCCATGAACCTTAATCTTAATCTTCAGTTTCAGGGGCTGTCACAACATGTTAAATAACACTGCTTCTTAGAATCAAAACCAGTTCCAGAAACAAAGTGGGAGAAACATGATTGAGCTCTTGCCAACATCATGATTCTCATCCAAATTCAGAGGAAAACCTTATCTGGATCTTTTTAGATAAGCAGACAGACAGATAGACTAAAATGATAGTTTTTGGATAATACTGGGAGACTTGCCTTGCTCCCATCTCCATTACCCTCTCCTCCGTATTCCACTACAAAAGGACTATGCTCAAATAATAATAATAATCTTTCCATTTGATATAGTGCTTTTCACGTCTTCTAGATGTTTCAAAGCGCTTCACAGAATATACTGTAAAATGAATTGACTGTATATTTGTGGGTGAAACACAGCAGCCAAGTCCGCACAGCGGTGTTGCACAAACAGTCGTGGATTGAAAATGACCAATTATCACATTAAAAGAAAATTCTCCCGAAAAAGGAGAAACTGAAAGTGTTTTGAATCATCAGTGATAAAAGGTTTACCAATAAAGTATCTGTATATTAAATTATGTACTAATGGTGTTTGTTCTGATATGTTAAAAAAAAGGTGTCCTTTATAACAGACTCAAAGAAGAACAGAATATCCTTTCAGTCTTTACCAATTTTTATGGTTTAAGGGTACAGTTTATAAGGTCATTTGGTGGCATTTTCGAATATCTAATTGGAGCTTTTTTGCATATTGTCAGAACGCACTCAATTAACAACCTATATATGAAATCCAATCACGTTTTAATATCTTAAATTTTACAGCATCCTAAGAAAACCAATTGTTTTCATGATCCTTTTCTCAGCTCATTACTGTAATAAAATGCATATTGGGAAATGATTTGGAAGCATTTATCAGTGTGAAACAATGTAGGAGAGATTGGAGGTGGGGGCGTGCGGGTTGTGAGGTCACGCAAGACTCAGTCAGATTAGGTTACCACATTATGTTATTGCTGTAGAAGTCTGGCAAACACAAAGATAAATGGGACATACAGCCTAGATATATGGAACAACTGGAGGAGTTCCAATGTGTCAGGTCTGTTCTGTATGCGATTTGGGAGTGCATTAAAATAAATTCTGGCACAGTTTACTCAAAGAGCGTTCTTATTTACAATCCTTCTAAAGTGTTTTATCAGGAAACCAGGTTAGTGTGGTGGGGGGGCGAGGAGTGAGTTGTGGAAATACCTGAATTAGAAAGAAATCTCGACTTTTTAAAAAAAACGCAGCACATTTTGGCCCTTTGTATTTTCAAGAAAGATTATACTTACACTGCTGGAAACCTGCCAATCCAACGCAGGCCATATTTCAGACTGAGTGGATCTGCTCTCTGATATGCATCACTGAAATGGGTGTTGTGTAATTTGAGTGCCCCTTGCTTGATAAATACTTGAACCCACTTTCTTTTGCAAGGCCACCATAATCAATCTAAGCTTCGGTTTACGATGCAGAAAATAATGTGCACAAATAATGGCTAAAAGATGGTGGGTACTGGTCTCATCATTGGTGGTAGGTCTGTTAGCATTCAATCTAATTTAATTATCCCTGCTCCACTTCATGGCATTGAAAATAAAACCCACGACTAGCGTATATCAGAAGCTGTTGAAGCCATTTTTGAAGAATGTTGTCAGTGGACAATAATGTTGTGACTGCTCGAGAGGGAGAATGGTTGGAATTTATTTTGTGTGGATTTGCATTTTGTCTTTAATGGTATATTGAAATTGGGCAGAACAGCTGGAGCCCTGTCTCACCAAGGACAAGATGCAAGGTCACAATCCACAGAGAGGTGTACAGGGTGATGATACTGTGGTCTAGCTAAAGATATGTGTAAACACGGTTATTTGGAACTTTTTGGTTCCTGGTTTAACTGGATTTACCTGCTGTGAATAAGTGTCAATTGGCTGCCACGCTTCTCCCATAAAAACTCACAGTCACTACACTTTACAGTACTGCCTGTACTGCCTTCCACCACCGACGTAACATGGCCAGACTCCGCTACTGCCTCACCCCTCAGGCTGCCGAAACCCTTGTCCACACATTCATCGCATCAAGGCGCGACTATGGAAACTCCCTCCTCGTTGGCATTCCCGCCTCTTCCCTTTACAAGCTGCAGATCATCCAGAACAGAGGCGCTATACTAATGTAATTTTGTTGTTGTTGTTGTGATAAGGTGCTATATCAAATGCAAAGATTATTATTATTATGATTATATTCAACAAACAAACTGGCTAGCAGAATCCCAGCCGGAAACAGCCAGACACTCTTCAGACTTTTCCCACTTCAGGAATTGTGATTCGTAAACCAGAAGCCGCAAGCTAAAAGTTAACAGTTTACGCAACAAATCTGGTTTCCAAACGCCGTAAAGTGGACTCCAATTCAGAATAGCAACTGATGTCTCAATGTCCGTCTGCAAACTGTGCGTCTATCTCATGGCTAGTCGACTGCCTTGTCACTCGGATCATATTAAGTTTACACATCAATATAGAGTATAAATAGGAGACAAAGTAAAATACACATTCCAGTTATGTGATAGAAGCTTCAAGGTGGCTGTCTGCATTTCTGGTTTATTCAATAATACAGCAAGAGCAAAAAAAATATCACTACTGCCACACTGTATAGCCTCTGGCATCTTCTTTCATTCCCATTTGTATTCCTTCTCAGTCCTGAACTCCCACTACCTGGATCAGATGCGTATGATTGTCTCTGGAGTTCAGAAGACACTTCTGGGTGATGATAAACAACTTTGGAAGATAACACAAGGCAAGCATCTCCCGAAGAGGATGTAACTTTGCAGTACATATAACCAGATGTGAATTTGCAATGGTGTAATCTGTGGGGAATTGCACATGTGAAAAAAAATGCTGAATGCAGAAAAATAAACTGCTCTCTAGTGGCTGTATCTTTTATGCCCTTGTCGTGACCTATAAAGCCTCAATAAACTTCACATATCACGAAGGAAAGCAACAGTGATGTGTAATGTGATAAATATCAATGATAATTATCTCATTCATTACATATAATATTGTCTCCCCACCAACCCCCACCCCCCCATCCCCCTCCACCCCCACCCAGTGTGAGCAGAGAGCAATCACGCAGACCTATAGATAGTATAAAAATTGGGAAATATGTTAATTTTGTTTTCTTAAGTTCATGTCAAGTTCAGGTTAGATGTCTGAGAATTATTAAACTTTTTTCTTTCTGCTGATCTAACCCAATGTCAAATGTTATTGTCCTTTGGCTGTCATGCTATAGTGTTATACAGCAGAGCTACACACACACACATACACACACAGAGATGAACTTGGTCATAGTATTGGTGAGCCACCAGGGACTTTAGTGATCAGAAAAACAAAGGAGCTGAAGGTAAGTGATGGTCAGTTTGGCAGAGATGCTTTAAAGTGTTAATGTTCTGATTCTAGCCAACATTAATAGCTAAAACCTCAACCCAAATGAAGTGCCAGTACTACTGTACATTGCAAAGATATGCTATGCCATTGGATGGCGTATTCTAAGCAAAATGAAGTACTGCTGGCTTGTGTTACAATGCTACTTTGTGTGCAAATAACAGGAATTTGCACATGGTTGGATGTCAATTGTCTCAGATCAATATATTTTCCATCTTTCAACTATGTCCATTCAATAGAAATGCCAGTGGAGAATTAATTGTGGGTCATGCATGTGATCAAGGGAGGTATTTTTTTTTGTAGTGTAGTTTTAGCTCTCTGTGTGTTTGAGCATGCTCTACATAAAGTCCGGTGATGAATCACAATGACTATTGTGTACTTCAAGGGGGAGAAAAAATGACTTCAGCGCCATTTGCTGACTGATGCAGTAGGAGGGGTCATGTTTACACTTGACCTCCTCGTGAACTCATTTCATTTAGGATCTACATTGGCTCAGCTGAAAATATGCTATTCATCACAATAGTCATAGCATGAATGCACAGAATGAAATTACCCAGTTTCAGCAAGTACACGTAACGATTACCTAATATTACCAAATATAGGAAATTTAATACTGTTTCAGGAACAGGAGAGAGTGTGAGCACCACCCAAATATAATTATAATGGGTTTATTTTTCAGCATGTGCATGTCTCTGGCTCCAAAAAAAACCAGTTTGAAGTTGCCCCTCATTTTCGCAAACACTTTTTGCAAACAATTTTCTCTGCCCTTCATGCAGTTGATTAATTCAATTTCTCCGTTGATGATGCAAAAAAAGCGTCCTGAAATGTCACCTCATCTAATCATTTAAGACCATTAAGATTTAAGATTGCCAGACCTGTAAAAAAAAATCTTGAATTGAGTTTTTATTCGGAAACTAGTTTTCTTCAACTTTTTAAAAACAAACCAGCTTCTAAATTAATATTGAATAAAATAAAAATAATAATAAAAATCCCTGCATCTGATGTAGCGCCTATCACATTGGGAGGATATCTTAAAGTGATTCACAGGATTTTACTAAGTGTTGTTTCTGTGTATTTTGTAGGCCAACGCAACAGCCAATCTTACATACAGCAATGTCATTCCAAGAGTCAGGAAGTGAATGACTGATCTTTATCTGGGGGATTATTGGCCAAGACACCATGAGAAATTCTCTTTTCTTTTCAAAGAATGCCATGGGATCTTTAAATAGCACCCGAATAGGCAGATACGACCTCAGTTTAATGTCTTATTTGAATTTTAAAATATTCATTAATTCTGTATGATCTTAAAATTTTAAATTTCACACGCTAAGCACGACTAGGTGAAATTCTGGACCATAGATTTGGATCTACAATTGTTTTCTGTAAGCATTCTGGTGTAATTAAAAGCTTCAAGTTTGTTTTAGATTAAAAAACAACTACTACAGTAAATGTTACCATCTGGTTTCTCTCAATCACTAAAGAGTCCTCCCAATTACACAAGGTACTCATGTTACTTTTCATCTGTACCAAGCAATCGCAAATAAGAGCTGGGAATTCTGATTTCTTTTGTGTATTAATTTGCCATAGTTGGTGACTATTACTGTTTGATGATGTGGAGAAAGAAGGGGTAAAATCTTAATCCTGCAAGGGATTTTACTAATTGTTGTAATTCTGTACTGCATAGGTCAACGAGACTTTTGCACACAGCAATGCCATTCAAAGAGTCAGGAAGTGAATGACTGATTTTATCTGGAGCATTGTTACATCACTGTTGTTTTGAAAAGTGCCCAATGTTTCAGTGAACAGATAATCTGCGATGCCACATTTTGCTAGAATTCTTATTATGATTTCCCACACTAGAAAGCCGCGTTTCAATCATTGCAGACATTTTACGACCTTTGCAGACTCAAATAAAGGGAAACTGGATGGTGAATGGGATTGATTCTTAACACTTCATAAGTTTATCTTGGATGCTTCAAGTGGTGTAAAGTTTGGAGTGATGTGGAAGCGAATGTGTTAACAGTGGAATAGAATTCTCTGAAATCTTGGTTGAAATGGAAGTGTGATGTGTTCATGCTTGTTAAGACTTGTAACCATTGATGAATTGGCCCAGTCTTTACTCTAAGGAATGTGTTGGTTTTGATAACATCTCTGTGAATTTCATCTTGAATGTCTATCTGATGACTTCCAGTTTTGCTGGCTTCTCTGTACACTTAAGCAATGGTGATGCATTTCCATGAATGTCAGAGTGGCCAAAAATAAACACACTCAAAGAGGAATATGGTACTACTACAGCCCCCAAAATTATCCAAACTCCATCCAGACGCCTTTACTCCAATATTATTTGGAGTCAATGGCTGACCGAACAAAAATCTCTGCAACGCTGCCCACGCTGACTATGGCGTTCCATGCTGAACCAAGCCATATCAAAACATAGGGATGACTTAATTCTGTCATTTCATTGCTGAGTATAGCACCTCATAGTCAACTGAGCTCCTAGGGAGACCTCACCTACCTCCCTGCAAAGGAGCAGTATAACAAACATTGATGAACCAGACATTTAATAACGAGGACCTTTGGTATACTTTATCAGCTGAACTAAACTTGATATAACCTACAGTACAATCCATATGTTTGCATTCTGTATCCTTCACAATGTTGCCCGTAATTATGGTTGAGCTTCCAGAAGTCAGATTAATATATCCAGTCTGCTGGAATGCACATGATTGCCTTGTCTGCAGAAATTTTCCCGAGGAAGGCATGGAAATAAATGTTGATCTTATTCAGCAGCATGTCTCACAAATTCCTTTCAAATTGATTTTTCTTCCCCTCATAACTGCAGATGTTTTCCAGATTGTCCCTCGCCTTGTCCCTCACTTCCCCTCAGGCCATAAATGTTAACGTTAAAAGTGGGAGACACTATTTGTTGATGAGTGGCTCAGTGGTCACCAGGATTGAAAGGTGCTGGTTAATTCACAGACTGGAGATTGGCAAATTCACATTAAGTGAAATAGTTTTTGCACACAAGTCAATTCACTTCACAGTATATTCTATGAAGCACTTTGAGACATCTCGAAGACATGATAAGCTGCCGTATCGGATGCAAAGATTATTATTATTAAGATCTTTCCTTCCATCTTCAACTCGGGCAAAGGTTTCCTTCCCCCCAATGCTAAAAGAGAATACCTCTGTGGAAGTGGCAGACATAGAAGAAAAGAGAGGGGGATCACAGTGTTCTGACTCAATCAACAGAGGTGCTCAATCTCTCCAGTCCTGTTGCTCAAAGTTCAATCACAAATTAATACTTTCAAACCAATTTAGGTTGAATCCTGAATGGCTGCTTCCAATCAAAATGTACCTCGTCACACCCTCCTCTTAATGTAAACCAAATTGATGGTGGGGAGGGGCTGGGGTGGGTGAGGGAGTGCGATATATACTCCAAGGGAATCTGAAAGGTGTAGATTTTACCACATGTCACATTTAGCAAATCAACCTGGAGACCGCTTACCGATCTAGAAAGCATCTTTGATTCTTAGTGTTGGTGAGGCGCTAAATTGTAAGCCATTTTCCTGCATTTCTTAAAAAAATATTGAATTAAGGGGGAATTTGAGACACAATTTGCCACAATTTTAAATAATAAGCCAAATATGGTCTCCTTCTGATCACCACCCATTCCTTCTGTGCATATGCATGGAGGTCAGCTAGTAGTAAGACCAAGGATACACCTCATAGTTAAATAGTATTATAAATATTAAAATAATAAATTGTTTGTTTCAATACACAACTGTTTGTGGTACACTGCTGTGCGTAATTGGCTGCCACTTTCACCCACAAATACACAGTCAATTCACTTTATTGTGAATATTCTGTGAAGCGCTTTGAGATGTCTAGAAGACTTGAAAAGTGCTATGTCAAATGTAATGTATCAAATGTAAGGATTATCATTGTTATTATTGTAGAGCACCTACCTGTGATATTATCATTCTTTTTTTCAACTAAATCCAACTGCTGTTAACTCATTCATCAAGTAAAAGAACTGCCTTTTATCATACTCTGAATTGAAATCCTGGGTCTAGCTGAATAACTAAAAGCAAATGTGGCCTGACAAGCACTGGTATGAAATTCTGTTAACATCCTAAAGCCATGTAGTTTGTAAAAAAAAAATTACTGTGGTTTATTTCCAAATGTTTATATTTATTTCAACTGTAGCTGTCCAATGTTTAAAATGGGAACATTGCAGCATCGGAAATGAAACTAATGGACTCGTGGGTTTCTCTTTCGAGAAGTGCGTTCCTGTTCAACATTACAGAAATGTCTCCATTCATTGTACCATCTGTCCCTCTCTCAACATTTTGAATAGTTTGGCTTACCCCGGGCTGAAGATCACCTGAGCATCAGAAAATGAGTCTACTGCTGTCAGTGGAACACATTGAGATCCCAGCTGCTCTCCCGCTGCCCGATTTAATGAGGTTCCTGAAGTAAGTGGACAAGTGTTCTTTCTCTTGGTAACTATGGCAACAGATCGGGCGCTCCGAGCAGGTGTCACCAGTGTTTCAATCACAGTGAATCAGCTCTTGGCCCATCATCTGGATGAGACGTTGTACAAAACAGTGTACTGTGAACCCACACTCAGCTCACACCAAAAGACTCAAGTCTCCTTTTTGAACGTCACCCTGAGGCAAACTAACGCTTGAAAGTGCATCTGCACCTTCCGCTAAATTAACCCAGTTACTCAGAGTGTGCTCGAGAGTGGCTAAATAAACAATAATAATAATAATCCTTACATTTGATATGGTCTACATCTACGTTTGATATCAGGTCTTCAAGATGTCTGAACTTGCTGTATATTTCGTGGGTGAATATTTTGGGAATGGGAGATAAAACCTGGAGGATTGCAAATACAACACTGAAAACATCCAAACCAGCTTCAGTGCTGCACTTCAGATACCACCTATATCTTAGTCCATTCTTCACACGTGATCCCACACAATGCGGCTGTCTATGTGCGCGCATTTCACTGGAATGCAATTTGAAGTGGAAGCAAGAGATGCTAGCCCAGCGGGCACTAAGACCATCGAGACCAGGGTGGTCCAAGTAGCAGCCCGTAGGCCACGTTCGGCCCTCAGACTAATTTCATCCTCACCGCCCCCCACACCTCCCCACACCCACCGCCCGCTGCCCATCATCACCCCCACCTCATCCATAACCAGGAATGTTCTGTTCACTTTCTAGAAGGAAAACACAAAACCATTGCTCTTGTGGTCTGCGGACATTTCTTAAATAGGACATCTGGACCTCAACAGCCAAAAGGTTGGACCCTCATGATCTAGGTTATGCCTAGTCAAGGCTGGGATATACATTACCTTTCCTGTGGCTCAGCACACAGATCAGTGTCTAGATTACTTTATAGCACTTAAAAGATCAAGTACATGTAGGCTTTTTTTTCCCTTTCTGGAACAGTAATTATTTATTAACATGTATGTACTGTATCTCCAATAAGCCTAAACACATTTCAGTCAGATTGCAACAGTTTAATTAAAATGATTTTTTACAGAGATATATCACAATCTTTCCGATCTGTCCGAATCCACAATTGATGAAGGCATGTTAGCTGAATTGCACGATTTTACTATTGAAAAGGAGAAATTACTGTTATCTAAACCCCCTTAGGTCTTATTAATATTCATAAAATTAGCCAAACCGTTATGATTAGGGTGTAATATCCACAGAACTACCGAACAATCATCATTTCTTATGACATGCATTTTGATGAGAAAATTACAGAAAAGCAATAACATTAAAATTAAATATTTCCAAAAGGAAATGTTATGTGTTGGACTTCATAATTATACTTGTGCATAAATCTCAGCCTCATTTTTTTGACCTTTAATGCCAGTGAACCATCTTGTTTGAATGCAAAATGGATTCATTAATTAGCTAACAACATTTAGAAGGAACACCAAATTGAGATACAATGTATAGATGGACATACCCACAGTAATGGATGTCCGCAGTAATATCAAAAGGTCTCAAATTCTGCCCAGTATTTATCTTTTCTTTGTGGGAAGGAAGAGCCGTATGCGATCAGACCAGGAATAAATAACCCATGGATCTCAAGGAAACAATTTTCCCCTGAATGAATAACCAACGTTCACAAGTTCAAATATAGCATCAATAATTAAACAGTCAGCCTTCCCATGTATGAAAACTCCAGCATTCATAAAACTACCGACATGGTAGTTTAGAATAACACATTAGAAGAATTTATCTGATAAAATCTTTCGTATTTAGTTGGGGGCAGATTTGCATTGCTACTTATTCTGCCACCAGCAGTAACAAATTAAGACATGCAACAACCTTAAGATTATTTGAAAGGTCTTTGATAACAACGTAATAAAATGATCCCAAACTGGACCTGTGCGCAATGCTATCCTACTGAGAACCTGAAATAGCACACCGCAATTTCAAAAAAGTTTTTAAGATATCGCAAGAAGGAGAGACTGAATAGGAACAGCAGACTTGGGTGTGATGTTGCAAAACTGTGGGTGATCTGGGAGGCTGGCAGATTTGACCTTTGCTCTCTGTCTGTCTATCACTCAGCTCATCCTCAATATGGCAAAATAGTGCCTATGCATGTTCATTGTCCGTTTGCCACAAAATAGTGAAACAGAAGAGCTCTCCAGCTGGACAAAACACCCACAAAAAAAGGATAAGACGAATCGCCACCAATGTTTATGACCCCAAAGCACCCGAGAATTTTCCTAATGCTCAAATCAGAGGTCAAAGAGGTTGCCAAACATGTAGACTTTTAAAGGTGTGCTTTGCGTATCCAGCTTAAAGTGCAATAATGAAACAAAACAGAACAGCCTGAATTGTTACCATAGTGATGCTGACAATTGTACGCTATCCAAGATTGTGCCAGAATGAAAGTCGGGCGCAAATTTGAAGAGTTTCACAGAGCTTTCCTGTGAGAAGCGAACCTCTTCACTCTTCAAATCAAAACAGGTTTATTGCACATTTTCCCGCATTAATGCAAGTCGTTCCAGCTTGAGTTGTTGAAGTCAGAACTTTTGTTTAAATCTAGCAATCGCTTCCTTTCAAGTGCAGACTCGGATGTGATGTTATTCCTGTCCTATTTATACAGTCTTACAGATGAGATGCTAAACCGATGTCCTATCTGTCTGTTCAGGTGGATGTTAAAAATCCCATGACACCTTCAGACTTTAGCCCGTCAGGTTTTATTTTTATGTTAAGTAAAACCAAGTATTGAAGCGGATTATACGCTGAGAATCTCTCACCAACAACAACTTCGCAAGCATGAAAGACTGACAGTTGAAAAACGTAACGTGACGATAGGTTTCTGTGAAAGATTGCCTTAATCTCTCCAGTGCTGATTAGACATTCTGTTTATGCTGAAAGCACGTGACTCTTGGCAAAAGCTTAAGCACATCTTTAGCTGAATTATGGAACACTTACCTTATGCTACTGACCGTCAAGTGTTATCTCTCAAGCGACTGTGTGCAAGTTTGGGGAATCTTTATTCAGGGTGAAAGTAGCGAATCACACCAATAGAACAGAAAAACCTTTTCTGAAATATGACTGCACATCTTGAGTCATTGTTGTAAAGGACACAGGATTGTATCTGTGCTGTTTTCATTGAACTCCAAGGATACAAATTTCAGCGCAACTAACAACAACAATATCTTGCATTTACATAGTGCCCTTCATGTGTGTCTGCATTAAGTTGTGTCTGGTATAGGTAAACTACAGTACTACAGTACAGCTTAGGTTTCTGCTATCAATTGGGGGCAGAATATACCGCAGCAGCTTAACCTGGCAGGATCTAATTGCAAGGTTTTAATTTGTATATCTGATCCAAGACTCAGAACAAAAATACATTTAAATGTTAGATGCAATATTTTGAATCTAGATTAGAGGGTTTTCTGCTGCTTCTTGGAGCCAGAGGTAAGAAAGATTGTGGGTGACTGTTTTAGGACTTGCAAAAGATGGCTTGTATCTGGAAATAAATCTGCATATGAGAGATTGAAAAAAAAACCTTGCAAGATTGGCAGGTGCATTAAAATAAAACACCTGGGAGACAGTTATAGGTGGTAAAAGTAAAGTAAAGAGCAGAGAAAAGCCAAGGTTTGAGCAGGGAGCAGGTGATATCAAGGATCCAAGAAGATGTAATAATAACACCAACGCAAAAAAATTGTCAGAGGAAATAATTATAATCTTTGCATTTGAAATAGCGCCTTATCACGTCCTCGAGACATCTCAAAGTGTTTCATGGAGAGAAAAATCAAGCTAAAAGCTACCATTAAAGGTAACCAAAAGAGAAACTTGCATAAAGTAGAAGTATGGGATCGAATACCATAAAGGCAAGTACCGAGAGAAGAGATCAAAGCTGGAAAAAAATGAAAGCATCCGAGTTGCAAACTTCAAGCAAGGAGAGAGAAACAAGAGAGAAAAACAAATACTGGAGAAAGTGAACTCTTTCAAGCGAGATGGTACTATATATAGTCTATGCTATAGTTCAAGACACTCCCCAGGGTGCAGTTATAATAATAATCCTTGCATTTGATAGAGCATCTTCGAGGCATCTCAAAGCGTTTCACAGAATATACTGTAAAGTGAATTGACTGTGTAGTTTTGTAGGTGAAATGCCTCAGTCAATTTTGCACACCAGTGTCCCACAGACAGTCATGGATTGAGTGACCCAAATCAGAATTTTTTTGAAGGGATTATTACCCCCCGAAAAGCAATCTGCCAGTTAACTAACATTCGGGTGCCTACTTCCTGCTAGGTAAACAGAGGTTTGTAGAGTAAAAAAACTTGTCAATGTTCCACCCTGCCTGGGAATTGAACCCAGGACCTCTCACTTGCGAGCTGAGCGCTCTAACCGCTAAGCTATGGGACTCCACAAAGTTAAAGAAGGCTTGCTGCTGTACATATGAATGAAGAGCAAATAAAATGTGCCTTTGTTTGAGTGAATGGAGAAGAAAAAGAATATGGAGTGAATCATACGCAGTACTCCAGAGTGAAGAAAAAGTGTGTCCAAAAATCAAAGAGGAGGAAGCGTAAAAGCCATTGAACTGTTTGAACTGTCATTTTGAAATGGTGCTTTCATTCACCGAAACGCAAAACTGTTCAATCAAATTTCTCTGTGCTGCAAATCCAGTGCAAAGGTGTCTCCCAATTCAGAGTTTTACTATTGTATTAATAAAAATAACCCTTGCATTTTGATATAGGCCTTTTCACGTCCTCTAGATGTCTCAAAGCACTCTACAGAATAAACTGCAAAGTGAACCCACCGTATACTTTGTGGGTGAAATGCGGCAGTCAACCGCGCACAGCGATGCACCACAAACAGTTGTGCACTTAAGTGACCGATTTATTATATTTTTTGAGGGATTATTATCATAAACAATGTGAAGCTGCTCTCTGCCAAATACTTCAGAATCCATCATTTAGTGAATACAAATTATTCTTTCCCTTAGGCAAGGTATGCCCATTTAACAATAATAACAACAACAACAAACATTGATAGTCCTTCACGATAGGTCGTTTTTTTTGGGTGCTGACACAAAGTTATAAATCCATATTGTCAGAAGTAATGAAAGTAACTAAAGGCAACAGAAATGTTTTTTTTTAATTAAGTGGTAAAATAATGAATTTTAACTGATTTACTTAATTTGCTCTTCATAATGTACGTTTCATCTTGCCTGAAATCATCTGGTTTTATTTTAAAATGTGCATTAATTGCCAACCATTTCCAGGAGCTCTTGCAGATTCTCCAGGTGTTGCTATGGACTATCCTTTGTTGCTATGTGACTCTGCACCTTCCTCCCCTCCTGAAATCTTATTCAATTACAGCTTTTAAGCAAAGGTTGAAATAGAGGAATTATGCCACCGTACAAGTCCCGAGCCTTCAGTAGTAATTCTGGACAAAAGCACCAATGAGTTCAACATGGAAACATCACTTCACAGTCAAAATAAGATGGTGACGCAGTGGAGCTTAATTAATTGGACTCCATTGCTTGTGGGAGTGAAATAGATGTGTCTCAATGGGCCTATGGATCATCTTGGAAATAGTCAATAGGAAACTGTTTTTCCCTTTTTTCCCCCCTCAATGGGATGAATAACTAAATTATAATTGCCAGGTGCTCAAACAGTATAATGTTAAAGCTATTCGCTATGATTATGAGAAGCGTTGTTTCAAAGATGCACAGATTTATATATAGATTGGTGATTCTTTTCAAAATGGGTCTAAAGCACCTTGGGCTTCCTGACGGAGTAACAAGCATCATCCTGCATTGTAATAAATGAATTGTACCTCTTGAGCAATTTAATTCTTCTTACCTACTGAACTGTTATATGTTTTATCATAAATGCATTTTTATGTACATTCTCTAGGAATATCACACTGTATGCAGTAAACTATGAGATACATTACACTTTCTTGCTTTTGGTCACACACTGGGGTGGGTATGACTGTCCTGCTGAATGTTACCTGTCTTTTGATAACACAACGCAAAATTACATTTGTATAGAGCCTTTCACATCGGGAGGATGTCTTCTGCTCATGTTCTCAAGGAACTCATTTTCTACAGAGCTCTTGCCCTGCACTGCCTGGTGAGTTTCGCTTCTCTTCAAAGCAATGCTTCGCTCAGAAATTTACAGTCAATTCACTTTACAGTATATTCTGTGAAGCACTGTTGAGACGTTTAGAAGACATGAAAAGCGCTATATTAAATGCAAGGATTATTTATTATTTTGTACACCACTTCTCAGCAAAGCTCCTTACCTCCACACATATACTCGAATCCTTCTTCTGGCTGGTGTTAAACTTTGAGCTACATCAAGCCCTAATGGTGGTTGCTATATAGTTTGTTTTTATAGTTGAGCTCTATGTTGGATATTCTCATTTACATTCAGACTTGTGATCCTCATTAGCTTCCTTTTAAATGCACTGTATCCAGTTAATAATTAGATATATGAACACTGATAATAAATTAATTTTCCTATCATCTATCTTTTGGCCCTCAATTTCCCCTAATAAATCAAATATTCATAACCTCCTCACACACACACAAATGAATTAGTTTTTTTTGAGCTTCTTAACATAAATTGATTTTTCTTTGAACACCTCATTAATAGTTCATTTTGTCTCACCTCCACTCAATGAATTAGTCCATCAGAACTATGCCATTGACATATTAATCCGCTCGGAAAAATGAAAGGCTTCATTGAATCCCCTAGGCTTTCCATTCCGGGCTATCCCCACATTAGATTTGGTGCCCAATATTTGTCTGTGTAATTTGTGGCAATGTATATGTTATCAAATACGTTCTCAGTGAATTAAGTTGCCTTCATCATTCACTTTGATAACTTCAGGTAATCTAAGAAATATCCCACATGGTCAGCCATGGAGTAAATTAAACTGGTCTAATAAATTCATTCCCTTTAGTCATATCCTTCAATAAATAAATTGTTGATTAATTATTAATTATAAATGAATAAAGGCGAGCCAATAAATAAACCCCTTTGTTCCCCAATTTAATGCAATATCCAATATATTAACGACTGCTCCCAATTAAGCACCTTGTATGAACTACAAGTACCTTGTATTTCTAAACTCATTTTCTAATTGACTTCCATGCTTCCACTTCTAGTGTTCATTGACAGTAACAGTTCCACAACCCTCAACTGTTCTTTGACTTGACTTCCCATTTCTAGATAGCAATCACCAGTAAGGCTGAGATGTGGTGAATTGTTCCACTTCGTTCCTCTTTATCTGGAAAGTATACACCCCCGAAAGAGAGTTCAGGGAAATTGGAAGGCGTTATGCAAACTGACAATCGTGCTTCTTTAAGGAGCAATGTGAAGACGAGCAGTTTTTTTTGGATCTGGCAACTGTGCTGAATCATTTTGTCAGAAGGAAGTTCTGATATGAGGAATGCCCTGAAATCCGTGTCCAAAATACTAGAACCAGCATTTTTACGGAAGTCTACAATGGCACCGAAAGGCTGTTCTCTCTTTCTCTTTCTCTCTCTCTCTGGAAAAGGAATTGGATGACATTCTGGAATCTCCTAAGGAAAGCTTCTGACTCTTGTTGGAATGATGTCAATAGAGAATGCTGGCAGTTCCTCACTGAATTTCAGATGAAGGCTGGTTGAAACCAAAGGGAGTGAGCATGGGTTTATGTAATTAATGAGATAAGATACTTTTGAAGTCGAATGATTTTCACCGAGGCACTGTGAAGACTCTGTGAAGTAAGGTAGATACAAATAAACATTCAAGAGCAACTTTATAGGTTGGTTGTAAATGAAAGGAATTAGAGAAATTTAAATCCAATGCAATCATCTATGTCAAATTTCGAAAGGAAAGAACCATGTCCTTTTGATCAATAACAACTTTCCATACTTATTTGATAATGAATGAATTACTCAGTAGTACATTAGTACTATATGGATGATAATCACATCTCTGCTAAAGATGGTCCAAAAGTAACCAATTATTATAGTTAATTATAGTTACACACAACTATTATTGTATCCGAGTTGACTGTGGATCAAAGCCATCCGAGTCTTTGTCTATAACCACTGTGTTGCTGTGCTACACTGCATCATGTAATGTATTTTATGCTTTAATAACAATATCCTTGTCTAGTCCATTCATCCTGAGTTGATTTCACCAATTAATTATTATTATTATTGTGATTTGACAGTTATTCGCAAATGAATCTTTGGCCTACTCTGTGCCCATCTATTCTATCTAATGTATATATTACACATCATGGCTTTTGATCAATTTAAAATATTAACATCAAAACTCTGCATGGGCATGTCTGTTTTCTCACTCTCATATTTCTCAGTTACCAATGTATTGCCTTTTGTATTCCAACCGTTGCGTGTGGTATACCACGTTTGCCATCACTTTCAAGGCCATTCACGGCCTTGCCCCCGCCTATCTCTCTGACCTACCGACTCCCTATCAGTCAGCCCGTCCCCTCCGTTCAGCAGACTCAGGCCTGCTCCGCGTCCACCGCCCTAACCGCCCAACCATCAGTGGCCGGGCTTTCAGCCTCTCTGCTCCCACACTGTGGAACTCCATCCTGCAGCCCCTCCGCCTCGCTTCCTCCCTTTCCTCCTTCAAGGCCGGTCTCAAGACCTTCCTCTTCGACTGCACCTTCGGCTGCCCCACTAACTCTTCCACCTCTCCCACTCTCCTTCCCCTTCCCCCTACCTCGACCCTCCTCCACCCCCCCACCCACCCCGCTCGGGTCCCGACCAGACTGTTCAGTGTTTTGGGACGTCCCCCCGACATGAAAGGCGCTATATTAGTGCAATTTTGTTGTTGTTGTTATTGTTTATAAAAGTGCACGTAGGCAACATCACCAAACTGGCAACAAGTAGGAAATCATAGCTTTGGAGTCTGATTTCATGTCTGACAATTACACGGATGATTCACTGGTGATTCAATGATTCAGTGCTGAAAACTTGTTTTTTTAGCGTCTTATAAACTGCACAAAGGAGTTTCACGTCTTAATATAGATTTCGAAAATTGTACAAAATTAAAGAGCAGTTACATGTAGGATTCTTGCAGTAATTTAGACGAATGCATAGGCTTTTGACTGCTCAATTCCTCATCTGAAGAACTTGGAGGAGTGGTTTGAAAAGCAATAACATTCACTCCATTGCATTGTAGATGATGCACTGTGAAAATAATAATCCTTGCATTTTCATACAGCACCTTATCACATCATTGACAAGCCACAAAATGCTGCACAGGACTTACTGTGAAGGATAGTGATTATGTATCTGTAGGCGAACACAGCAGCCAATGTGCACACATCAATGTCTCACGTACAGTCATGAAGTGTGTGATTATTTATAGCTGGAAGACTGTTGATCATAACTCCAGGGGAAACTCACTTCAATTTTTGAATGGGATCTTTTAAGTCCATCTGAACAGGCAGAACGTCTCATCCAAGGTTGGGACAGTGTAGCATTGCAGCGACGTGTCAGCCAAGAGTATAATATCAAAGTTCCATCATCAGATTTGAACCCACAACCTTCTGATTCCGAGGTCAAAGTGACCATTTAAAAAAAAGTTTTTTTTATGACTTCAGAGTGCATGAACACTTGCACTTAACTTGTTTGAAAATAATCAATTTTAAAATACGTTTGTAAAATATTACCTCACGAATATCCGGGCAAACCTACCTATGTCCTGTTGGAGAGGGATCAGGCAATTCAAAATTGGTTATTATCACTTTTAGCACATCTAACAGTAATGAAATGATTTATTCTAACATAAGAATTGCTGACACATTGTCTTCCCGAGAGTGTGTTAGATTGACTGCAGAGGAGTCCTTGACCCATTTGACTATGTTGCTAGCTGGAGGAGGTTTGCACTGAGGTAAACAGTGTGCTCTGGGAATGAGAAAGAGGTAGAGAGGCAAAATAAATTGGTGATTTAAAAAAAAGACCTGAGGCAAAAAAAATTTTTACTAACATTTTTTTTAATCAAAGGTCTTGTGAGACCTGAAGTTTGTTAACAACATCTTTTTTACATCAAGAACTTGAACAGATGTTATGGCTTAAGAGATTCAGAAGGATTTGGGGTAAATGAAGCTTTCATCTGAGCCCTCGGGAACCATTTGCACAAAGTGATGTTCACCGAACAGCACTGTAACTGTCAGTTTATGTCATGTCAGACACACTGACTATAGTAAGCAGCACGGATGGATGCTAGCCTCTGAAATCACTAGGCTTCACCTAGCTGTTGACGTGCGTTGCCAAATGGTTTTCATTTCGAAACATTTCAGAGATCTGTAAAATTAGAATGATATTGTGATGCATAGACATGTTATTGACCTTTCGAAGCGACTGCCTTCTCGAATTCACTTATCTCCAGTTTTAACAGCTGGCAAGTTTAAGTGCTTTACAATCGTGAACATTCGGGCAAACAGTAGACTACATATTTCGCTATTTATTTCGCAATCCGACATTATTTGGATCTGCTAAATGCAGTAAAGGAATAACAAATACATTAGGTACGCATAATTGATGAACCAACTACACTAATATTCCTGCAGCACTGCTTATAGTCAGGTTATGAAGACTTGGTGATTTGTTTATACTTTGACAAGCTAGAAAAATTAGTATGTTTTTAAATTGAATATGTGCTTACATTTGGGAATCTGGTTATTATCGTTCTGTCAGCGTACTCTTACTGCACCATGGAAAAATGGAGCAAATGGAGCTTGCTTGATCTTTAAGCATTTGATCTACAGTAGTTACATGACTATAGTGCACCTCTGTTGCTAATCATGTTAAGCTTAATTCCCCTACTAGATTGAATTGTTATGACATGCTTTCAAAAAGAGTTTTCGCAACACCGTGCATCTGTGCTTTTGGTCACCGGGCTCTCATTTCCTGATCCAGATTGTTTCGACTGCTCAACAACGCTGTGGAAATTGCACCTCTGCAGCAACACGAGGGCTGAATGAACTATGTGAGGTTTCGAATGGAAAGTTGAAATATTTCTCCACGCAAAAAGAAATTCCAATTTTGGAAAAATGGTAATGCTGCATTTAGCACAGCAATAAAAAATGTATAACAACAACAAGAAAGAAAACAAGATTACATTGAACTAGCAGTGTTGCCATGACATTTGCAATGCGCTTGCCGGTTTTCGTACAAAAGCAAGGATGTAGTGACACAATTGGCAATACAATGACATCATTGTAACTCTAGACCAATCTCGATTCTATCACCATAATGCTATTGTCACAGTTGGAGAGAAATAGTACGTGCATATTGAGAAAGATGGTGCTGGGACATAGCATACAACTGGTGTGCGAGTTGTAGACCTCAGCCTATTTAATCACTCAATGCTCTTAAATTCAAGCCCCTTAATGAAGGAAAACTTCCTGATCTGTTACATGAAGTTGTTCACGTGCAATACATGACGGACGCGTGCTGGCAAGATAATTTTTAGTCTGTAGAGGAAAGGAAAACAAAAAATGATTGGGTAACACTTCACGAGACTTGTATGTTTAAATACAATGTTATTTGGACAGTAATGGAAGCAGGACACCCATTTTCTTGTAAAGTGCCTCTTTCAATGATGTGCCTGCATTGCAAAGCCTAATACAAACATTGTCAATATTATTATACATTGTGAACGCTGAAAGGAAGACACAATCATAGTAATAAAAGCTGGAGACACACCGCTACAGAAAGTGGCTGCAGTAAATGAAGATATGCAACTGTCTTAAAGCTCGATAGCAGTGCCATACTCAAAATCTCCAGTTGTGTTCATCAAAACAGGGCAGCGGCGATAAAGGACAGCACAGGAAAGTCAAGAAAATGCAGTGAAATAAAAAATAATTGGAATAGAAGCGATAGCTAAAGGAGGATAAAGCAGAAACACGCATAGAATGCTACAACACAGTAACATGCTGTTCCACCAATCAAATCTACACCCTATAGCTCGAAGAGGACACCGTTGTGTTTGCCTTCATTCACTCAAGGGAAAAATTCAAACATTTTATGCATTGTAAAGATCATCAATGCGTGCGACACAATAATGGTATCTGGGTTGGAATTACATCGGAACTTTAGAGCATGGAAAAAGGCCCAACTAGTGTGTGTCAGTATTTACACATTGTGAATCTCCTCATTCCCCCCCCTTCTATACCCCTCTATTCCTTGAGTCTTGATGTTTCTGTGAAATGTTCATCTCTAAGCCTATCAGATCTTCTTGTTAGGTACTTCACACTAGTGTCAAGATGTCAACAGAGGCACGAGACCACAGACAATCCCCCTCATCCACTTCGGCAGTTTTCCATTGTTTCCTCTCCAGGCCACCCACCTGGGATTAATAATAATAGTCATTGCATTCAATATAGTGCTTTTTGCGTTTTCTAGATGTCTCAAAGCGCTTCACAGAATGCACTGTAAAGTGAATTGACTGTATATTTGTGGGCGAATCGCGGCAGAAGTGTCCGACAAACAGTTGTGGATTGAAGTGAGCAATTTATTATTGTTTTCTTTTTCTTGAGGGATTATGGAGATGTGCGGAGTAAGGAAACTTGCCCTGACAGGAATCAAACCCAGGTCTCTCGCTTGCGAGGCGAGTGATCTAACCACTGAGCTGCAGGACTCCACAATGCCCTGTATGAGAAGCTTCACGTAAGTAAGTGTTGGTTAATGCTGGGATTATAACTTGAGTCTCTCCGTCAGGAGTCCTGTAGCTATTGTATGTATTTAAATCAAGGTTTGTATACGTTGCCTTCTCCAGCTATGCATCAGGCATAATCAATTTGTCCCTTTTTTAAAAATCTGTAGCCCTTCTCTTGTATGAAGGTTGCAAAACAAGCCATTATGCGAAATGGTAGTTCTGATAGAAACCGGATTCTTCCAGCGGATGCTATTTTAATCATGCTAATTGAATTCTTAAATTCACCTTTTTATAATACAAGTCATATTGAACATGTTTAACATTTTTGGGGGGTAATTTCATTCCGCAGATTTCTCAATTTCAGGAGGCCGACTGTTTCATTAACATTGACTTAAGCAAAGGCAGAATTTGGTGTTAGTCTCAGAATCATTCCTGCTCATCAGTAAAACTTAAAGCTCCGGCACTTTTGTGGCCCGGGTGTGAGCGTATGACATTTCTTTGAATGGCAGACATCTCCTCTGAAATGACATATGCAAATATGTGACTGAATGTAGTGCACCTCACACACAGCTGTCTTGTTGCTTTGGCATCCTATGTACTAGAATTTTCCCAAAGCCTTTCCTATGACCTAAAGTTTAAAGTTCAGGCCTCAGCTTCATTGACTGCCATCCTGTGAGCGAATGATTGCCCGCCCGCACATACATAGTTACAAATTAGCACTGTATAAATTCCCCATCATCTGTCATTCTGCTTGTAACCACGGAAACAGTTTTTCTTTCTCTACTCCTTTATATGGTCAAACATATGCCACTGCTCTGCTAAATAACAACGAACTAGAGTAACAATTACAGCCAGGAACGGACCATTGGTGGCTGTAGCCTACCTACACATCCAATTCCACAAGATATCTATATAATATATCCCTTCGATCTAAAGTGGAAAAGTAAAAACATTTATTGGACAGACAGTTAATATATTAGACTTTGATTTTTGCAGAATGCTCTGAAGTTATTGCCTGCCAACTTGTGAAGTTTGTGATTTAAAGAATAACAGAATATTTATGCAGCACATTCATACAAAACACTTGCTTGCAATCCACATTCTGAATTGCAAATTGCAGACTTCACTCCCACAGCCAACAGTGATTGCAGTGCACCTTTTCAGAAGCGATTTCCTCACAAATATGCTATAAGTTATCAGACAAAACATTGAACATGGCAGCTAGATAACAGGTTAGCATTTTTTTGAATGCTTTGGGAAGATTGAATGCTTCTTTGTTTTTACAAGTATTATAAAATGCAGCCTTGCCTGTACAAATTCTGTGTCTTCCTTTGTCACTGTCTTGCATTGATGTGACTTTTTATTTAGAGTTTTTTATATTACCTCTGAAAATCAAGCATTTTATATTGCTTGCTTGCCTTGAACATAATTAGAGCGGAGTATTGAATAGATAGAATGTATTTTTGTTTGAAGAGGATAGGGTTTTGTTTATTGATCATTCATCGAAGATTTCCAGACAATGGAAAACTGTTGTCAACAAAGCTATAATATTAAATACTAAGTGGCACTTTGGGGGGGGTGGTGGGGATTGACTATAAATGGAAAAAAAGTTATGTATGGATCACTGGTGAATCGAGTACTGTACTGTATTTTATGAGGTGTCAGACACCCTACAATTAAAAGGGGAATGAAGCATTGATGAAAGATTCGGAGAGAGCTAAAAGGGTGACTCAGGGGACTCAAAGCTATATATTGTGAGGAGAGGCTTACAGAGCTGAAACTGTTCTGATTAGAAAAACAATTGAGTGGGGGGAATAGGATACAGGTTGGTAAAATTATGTGTGGCATGGATAGAACATATGGAGTCCAGGATCTCAGTGGTTAGAGCGCTTGCCTAACAAGTGATAGACATTGGTTCAATTCCAGACAGGGCGAAACCTTGCTCCACACACCTGATAATAAGCCCAACAAAAAAACCAACAATAAATTGGTCATTTCAATCCACGACCGTTTGTGAGACACTGCTGTGCGCAATTGGCTGCCACATTTCGCCCACAAGTATACAATCAATTCACTTTACAGTATATTCAGTGAAGTGCTTTGAGACGCCTAGAAGATGTGAAAAGCGCTATCTCAAATGCAAGGATTATTATATTAATATTTAGTTTATACATAACACGTCTATTTACTCAAACTGAGAGAAGCCAAGTTTTACCATCCAAAAAGCATGAAGCGACACTTAAAATTAGATTTCCCCCCCCCAGCCTCACTCTTGGACAAATTAATGTGAAACAAATGTCCGAAACATTCGTATTATCTGTGGAGAGAATGAGGCTCGGATCCAAAAGGGAAATGGGATCGACGTAGCCAAGTAACCCTTTCTCATTCCACGTTGGTGTTGTGTTCTTATTTCATGGATGATGAATCATTCAAAGGAATGAGATGCCGAAAGTAATTGAATTGAATATTTTGGAACCCATCTTGCGATGATGTCTTCAGCTACACATCTCGTAAACAACACTCGAAAGATTGTTCAGGTCTTGGCAGTTAATCGCAATTATTATCAATGCACAAATCACAAATTCTTTTTTTTTGAACGAGCAATTAACCCTCCCTAGTTGGTTTGGTGGGTAAGCAGATTCCATGCTGTGGTACTAAGCCACTTATACCAGAGAGGTTCCAATGTTGTTCCCTGGACTGTGGTTGAATTAGTAACTTTGTTTCAGTGATCCTCAGTGACCTTGGCGTAAGACAAAAAAAAACTCTGCTAGACTCTCCAGCCTCTGGTCACCATCCAGTGAATAACAGTGGAATATTAAGGTGGCAACAGGTTCAAGTTTGGCTATGATGTGCACTATGATCAAATGTGCTTCATCACACTCCCTATTCGGACTCATCATGTGAAGAATGTTCACTTTGGCAAGTAACCAGTGTTTTGTGTCAAACCACTTTTTTTTTAGCAGAGGAAAGATAAGAGGAGCAAACGGGAGCAGGGAGAAGTATTTCTGTTCAGAAAATCGATAGTTCTTAATAAACAGAATAAGAATAAGCAATTCGGATGTGGAAATAGTCGCAGTCAAATTTTGATACTTTGCCCTTGGATTCATTTTGGATGTGTCCACTTCATTAGTTTCAAGAAAGAACGGTTCTGCTTTATTGGTTGTTTTGGTGGAAGAACAATTCCATCTGATCGCAATGTCAAACAGCCATCCCTGGCCACAACATCAGAATCAAAAGTGAACATGATTCATACATTTGAAAAGACAAAATATACAGTCAATTCACGTACAGTATATCCTATCCTATCAAGTGCTTTGAGATGTCGCGGAGAAGTGATAAGACTCCATATTGCACGCAGGGAACTATTGTTATTAATAATCATTGAGACTGGCTCAATGTCTGCACTCTCCAATTTCAGAACATGCAGATTAAACAGAAGAAGGTGTTTAAATATGATTCTGCTCTGGCTTATTGGTATGACAGATTTATGATCTTTCCACAACTGGCCATATGCAACCTGATATCCATTGTGACATACATTTTCTGCTTCTGTGATTACAAATCACTTGCAGGAGACACCGTGTCAACCAACAGGTGAATATTACTCAGTAAACCACAACAGGGTTAACGCTTTAAGAAACAGATTACAAACTAGTAGAAGCCAATACAAATAGAGCTGGAAGCAGTGCTGATTAGTAGTTTGTTACTCATTTAAAATCCACAAAATAAACATTTGTTCAACAATAACAAATTAATTTGTGTAGTGCCTTTCACATCAGGAGAGTGTCCCAACGCACTATTCATTAAGCTACTTAGTTTATTCGCTTATTTTAGGGTAATATTTGTGACAGTAATTCCGTAACCCCCAAATACCATTCACACAAAATTCTATTTTTCCTTCTTTTAAAGTATTCAAAATGATTAACGTTAAGAAAAGTTCTGGTAAACTGTGTTTTTTTTCCCCCCAATCAGAATGGTTTATTACTTATTTGTACATTCCACATCAAATCATCTGTGAGCTGTTCTCAAATGATGTATTATTGACTGTGAAGGGTTTTGACTTTGAAAATGTTTAATGCAAAAAGAGTTGACAGATACTGCATAAGCCCAAAGCCTGGTTGCGTTTAATGTTTAATTTTCTGGTTTTATGAGCTTATCTTTTACCACGTGTGTGGCAGATAGCATCTTGAAATTGTAAAAGAAAATATGTTAATTTGCTCGAAATTTCATGAGAATGAAATAGTAATAGAGAAGCAACAACGACAATTTGCATTCACACAGTGAGTGCCCTTCATGTAGGGTAATGTCTTTGAGCGCTTCACAGTGGCAAAGTTGAATGCTGAGCAAGAAAGAAGAAGGTGGTAATCGTAATTGCAGCTGAAGAGGTAGGTTTTAAGGCGAGATTTAAACACAGATAAAGGTGGGGTGAGGGGAAGAATAGTGGCCCGGATTAAGGGGTAGAGTGATTGAAGACTTGGCCATTGATGGTGACGTTGGTCTGCGAGGGATGTGCGTTAAACCTGTGTTAACTGCTCCGGGATGCTACCCCGCGAGTAAGGCGCTATATAAATGCAAGTTGTTAGTGTTATTCTTAGCAGGGTGGAGGGTTTTAACAGAGACTGGGGAGCGAGCAGATCGGAGAGATAGGGAGGTGTTATATGATTTATTTCGATTGTGGGAGTTGGTGAATATCCAAAGAGGGAAACCTGAGATGGATTTAGTAGTAGAGGGACTGCCGAGTGGAAATAATAATAATCAATAATCCTTGCATTTGTTATAGCGCTTTTCACATCTTATCGATGTCTCAAAGCGCTTCACAGAATATACTGTAAAGTGAATTGACTATATATTTGTGAGCGAAACATGGCAGCCAATTGCGCACAGCAGTGTCCCACAAACAGTCGTGGATTGAATTTTTATTATTATGTTTTTTGGGGGATGGATTATTATTAGGCATGTGGAGTAAGGAAACCTACCCTGATCTGCCTGGATTCAATCCCAGGTCTCAGGCTTATAAAGTTAGTGTTCTAACCACTGAGCTACAGGAGCTCCACGTGATGGAGAGAGGAAGAGGGATAGGATGCAGAAGGACTCTAACTGTTTGGGTAACGAGTGAGTGGGTGGAGTGAAAGCGGGCCAGTGAGTGACAGGATAAAAACAGATTAACTCTACTTTGTGGGGATACAGGAAAGCTAGGTTTGTGTGTAGATTGTAAAGGTTTGTCTGCATGACTGCAGTGGGAGGTTTTCGGTAGTCCAATGTGAAGACCTGATGGGGGAACTCACTCACCACAAATAAACAACCTTTTCAGATTACACATGCGGATTGTAGTAACGTCCTTAATTATAATTGCAGTTAATGGTAGGCTATTAGAACAAAAACAATATTTGCATGGAGAAATTGTGTTCCTGTTTAAACATAATATGAATTTGAAAAGCTTTTGTTTTACAATATTTTTCTTCCATAATTTCTTATTATTTGAACACACGAGAAGATATTTTTTCATCGCTATCTATTGACAACCAGGCAAATTAAGAAAAATTCCCCAATACATAACCAGTAACTATGTTGTGTTGTTTTTTTTTGCATAGGTAATTTAGATAGAGCATCTATGCTTTGACCATCTCATTGTCATAAAATGTACAACAATGATGCCAACAAAAGTAGGGAACAGAGATTTTTAGAGTCAATTGGGGGTTTTGGGGGGCAGAATATTTTTAAATTTCCATTATATGTTTAAATGTTCATTAGTTGATGATGGGAAATCGTAAATTATATTTAAATGTTTGACAACAACAACTTGAATTTATGTAGCCTCCTTCACATGGGGTAGCATCTCGAACGCTTAATGCTCACTTTCAATAGTAAATGGTGTGAAGAAACACTGGATCCTAACTTTCTTCCACATCTAATCCTTCACTTCCCCCTCGAGGCACCAACAGAGCAAAATTAGTAGGATGTGAGTCTTTCAACATTACTGTAGAGGAAGAACTGATACACTTAACAGTATGCTCTGTGAAGCGCTTTGAGACACCTCTACAACGTGATAAGGCGCGATATCAAATTCAAGGATTATTATTATTATAGGAGTTAAACTTCTGCAATTAGAACTGACTTTTGACCAATCATTCTGAGGCATTACCCCACACGAGGGCACTTTGTAAATGAAAATTGTTGCCGTTATTTTAAGGCAAACAAATTTTATACTTGAAAGCATAAAGAACTGGAAAGAATTAATGTTTAGGTTAAACGTCCATGTCCTCCATTACGCTCGCTGTCCAAACTGCCATGTTAGCCTGCAGCCTGTTTGGGCCAACACTGTACAGTTATAACTCAATGGCGGTCTGGAAGCTATCTAAATGGGTGGAATTTGCAGGTGTGCTGCTCATGCCTTAATGAGGGTCAATTAAGATTCTTATGGTGATAACGTGAAAATTGTAACGCTGAGAGAAAAGACATACTGAATTTTCCTGGGGTTTTAACACGGGTTGCAATACGTTATGGTCAAATTAGCTGCTAATCACAATTAACTGGTCACCTTGCCGGTCTCCCTAGCTCTACTATTCACAAGCTGCTATTGAATGCAAAGCTTCCCCAGGATTATTGCACATTGGTGTTTCTGTGACGCGTACCTGTGTGTAGTGAAATATTCATATACTGCATGTATATCAGTCGAATTTAAGAACCTTCAAAGAATACAGTCATCAGCACATGAGAGACCTTGTATGCTCATTTATTACAGCCTGACAAAAACCCAGAAAGAAAGTCTAATTACAGAGGTAAAAGAAGTGATCTATTTAACATGGGAGTGAAGTCTACAATGCAAAAGGCTTGCAGTATCTGTGGAAGTTTCTTCAAACAAGGCACTGAGATATTGGCAGCAGACTGCAAATGGACCAAAGACCAAACACAGTAGAAATTCAACTGAAAGCTCAAGCTGTTGCGGATCTGAAAATCATGAAAATCACTTCCCTTCCCCCATTCTTTAGAATATGTGATCATGCCAACTCTACTCATCCTTCACTGTGCACAAAGGAATACCCTATCCAGATGAATGAGGTAATTTGGTTTAACCATTGTATCATGCCAAGTGATCAGGAGAATTTACTGCTGAAAATGGATCTGGCTGAAGGATATTTTATGCACAACTGGGACTTGGCAACCTCGTGGTAACAGAATTACTACAATGTTTTTTTTCACTTGCTCACACCGCTTTGAATCTGCGGCTTTAGACAGTAATATTACATGATGTTGAAAAACAAAACATCAAACTATTTCCTGCCTGCACTACTGAATGCAGAGAGCAACCACTTACTCAAACAGATCTAAACAAATCCTAATCAAAGTGCATTGTTTGCACAAAGGTATCTGAATACATTATTGAGATGCGTGGAATCAACCCATGAACACAAAATCAGAACTGAAACGAACGGATTGCTAAATTAAACCTAGAAGTGCTGGAAATGAACAACAGATGAGCGTGCATCTGAAAAAGAGAGATGGGTGATACATTTCAGTTGGGACCCACCGTCGGAACAAGACCGTTATTGCATTTCATCAGGGTTAACGAAATAACTGCAGAAAGGAACAAAGAAACAAAGAATGAACCAGTTGCGTAGTGCAGTAAAACCACCAACATTTGAAACAACAGTAAAGCAACATGTTAGAGATTTGCCTTACCACAACGCTGGCGGGTGGGTCGGTAACCAGAGGACACGGATAAGACAATTGGTAAAAGAACCAGAGGGAAGATGAGGATAAATTTTTTGATACCTAGAGAGTTTTATGTGCAGGACCTCATCGTTAAGGACTCTTTTCTGCCATTTTCCCCAGCTGTCTGCTTGTTGTGATTTCCATTTGCGTCTTCCCATTATACTTCCGCTATCTCAGTTCTGGCCATTTCCCAGCTGTGACTGATTCTATTGCCTGTGAGATCTATGCAACATTCCCTGCAGTTTGCCACCTTGCCATTTTGTGCTCTGTTAGAGTTTGTGGGTCACCATTTTCCGGAAAAAAACTGGGGTCTTCAGGTTCATTGCCTTTGGTGCTTTTACTTCCCATTATGTTCGCTGTGTTTTATTGTCCATGGCAAAATCTAACAAAATGCATGCAAGATGCTGTCTTGATGCTCGTCTGATGTTTCAATTATTCTGACATATTCCCTTTAACCCTCAGAAAATTTGATTTTGTGAATTAGTTTTAATTTAGGAACATACCTGAATAGTTTTCATCTTCCTAGCAATAGATTTGCGGTTGATTCTCAGTAGTAAATAGTCATTAAAATCCTGTGAGGTGCTTTGAAATGTCTTTGTAATGTTATTTAATCCACAAAACGCAACGTTGATTCACTCCAATCTTTAATGCAACTTTACAATTTTGCTTCTTTCAAATCCCTTCTGTTACACTCTCTCTCAAAATCCCTCAAATCACTCTTCATAGAATTACTTGCCCCATACTTAATTGCCACTCATGTTGTTTAAGCTAATATGCAACACACCATACATAATTGTCACTTATGTTGTTAAAGTTAATATGCAACAGTCTTGACAAAGTGACAAGGCTCTATATCAAATGCAAGGATTACTATTATTAGAAACAGTATTTTAATCCCTGACCATCACATATCTCTGACATGACTTTCAAGCAATATTTACTAGCAGAGCAACCACTTACTCCTTATAATTATGCATTATAAACCTAAAAATTGTCTAGATGCCCGAACCTTGAAGTCATGGTTCTAAAGTTCTTATATTTGCTGATTGTGTGTAAGGTTGCTAGTTCAAAACTGATAATGCTGCAAGCCATGCTTGAATGGGCAGAAATTTAGCTTTAATAATTCTAACAACTGACTTGAGTCTGTGATTAGCAGTTCTCAGCTCGGGTGTGAGGGTAAGCATTAGGAGGATGTTGAAAACACTCAACATTGGCAGAAAGAGTAAAAGGCGTATCTTTTTTTCATTACAAGGTCATACTCCATCGGCAAAACATGGATGGCATTGATGATTGGCTTGCCTCAATGGTCTATCCTCCTCTCTGAATAAGGTTTTGTTATTGTATAGAGGTTCCAAGGAAAATACAGAATATAGCCATGGGAGAAACAATTAAATATGCATACAACACATTTACTTATGGAACAAAAGTTTGTATAAAAGTGAAATAAAAAAGCTCAAACTGTTTCTAAAGTCTCACATGGCATCTCCACATACGGTTGATTTGACATTTTATTATTTTCAATTGCTGAGGGATAACAAATCCGTGAAGCTATTTTAAAATCATCTGGCATCACTGTGTTGACAAGGTTGTTTGAAGGGCAAATCCTTTCTGACAACAGTCCAGATATAACATTTTGATTCCCTAACATTAAAAAATGATCATTTACATCTGAAAGCCCAGCTGCACGGCACTATTTCACATAACGGCATTGTTAGTGTGAATCTTCAACACACATTAAGCTTTTATATATGTTTTAAGAAAACAGAGTGCAATTTAGTTCATTTAATATGTGCATATTTTATATCAAATTTGCATTAAATAGCATTTAAAAACATAACTACATGTATTCTCTAGCTCCAGGCCAGTAGTCTAAAACATGATTTAATTGTACAGTATTAAAAGTATTGTATTAATCTAGACATCACTTCAGCCTCAATGTTCTCTCAGTCCATTGCAAATAACAGACTAACATCCCCCACAAAGAAAATGGATGCAGGTTAGTGCTAGCTATCAGTTCAATTAGAACTTTACTGATGTGGCTGAAGATTAGGCATGAGTGAATGGCCTGCTGTTGAATCCGAGCCAAATCCAGATCAAATTTCAACCAAAATGATCATTTACTTGCTTTAGTTCCACAATAAAATACAAACTCATTTCAGCACCAGCGTCCTATTTGGAGGAGGTGTGGGGGATGGGCATAAGTGGTAGAATTTAATAAAAGCAACTTCCATCAAATCAACGACCAGACAGATCAGGCACTGCACAAGCAAAGCTTGTTTTTATGAGAAAAGAGTTGAATGAGGCAAACATTTCTTGTTTTCATTTTATTGTGGTGGGTGTGTGGGGGGTGGGGGAGGGAGGGGAGGAGTGGGGAGCAGGTTGTAATATGCAATTTACATTTATTTAGCGCCTTTCACATCGGGGGGGGGGGGGGGGGGATGTCTCAAAGCCCTTCACACAGCTGACTGAGCGGCCAAACTGGGGTGGAGGGGGGCAGCTGACTGGGGCGGGGCGTAGTGAGGTGGAGAGGAAAGATGACCGAAAGTACAGTAATAAAAATTTGCCTTAACGCGGGCTTTAAAAGCAAGGAGGGAAAAGCATACAGAGTGGATAGTTAAACCGCTGTTGGATTCAGTTCTAATTAACAGAACCAACAGAGTTTGTTTTAATCAGTTTATTCCTATTGACTGGGTTTTACTGTGTTTTACAACTGAATAGATGGAACATAGGGTAAATGGTAGAGGGTTGGAATTGCTTTATATGCCTTAAGAGGTTCGCCTTTATTTATTTGAATTGTTGTCTCGAGCTGCACATTGAGATGAATCAACTCATTTGCAATGAGTCCCTGCTGGGAAAAGTCATGCGAGTTACAAAATGAGTCATTGACAGACTGGTAATTTCATGCAAAAAAAATGGCTACATGAGAGCAGTTATAGACGATAAGTATAAGGAAAAGCAAATCAAATCTAAATGAAAATAAACTAAGAATCTTTCAACCCCCACTGATTACCATGGATGCATGATTTACCAATTGATATTTGAAGAAAGGAAAATGGCTTTGCACTTGCAGTGCTGGTATTATTCCAAGGACAACACAAATGAGAATAACAGAATACGTGGTCGCACTAGTCAAAGTTCCCGTAGAGTTGGCCCTGGTTATCTTGGCAACATGTGGATTTTGTGCCAATTATAGTTAGCAACAGTACGCTGGCAGTAGACACTGTGACATTTTCTGCATCTGTCAATCATGCCCACCTTTTCCACCCTCTTTCCTGCAGGGATTGAGCTTGGTGTGACAAATATATCATTCAATCAAATGGCGTCCTGAGGAATAAGCTGGAACGAGTGGCCCTCCCACAGAAATGCACCTTCTGCTGGCTGATGAAGAAGTGGCTGTGGCAGAGGACGTGGAGAAATCTGCAGCCTGGATTGTTCACGTCTTTGTAGTTAAAAAGAAGTTGTTCTGCGGAGACGTTCCTGTGTAAAAACTGAAAGACATCAAAAGGTGGCAAGGGAGAAAATTTATTTTTTAAAAGTTAGCGAGAAAAGTAGAAACATCACAAGAAACATATGAAAGTAACGAGTTACAATTTTTTCACTGATACGATTTTGTGCGTAAATAAATCAATCCTGAAAATATTTTATTATTGGAAGATTGCGGTCACATTTCACATTGCAATTTTTAAAAAAATTCACTATTCTTATTATTCTGTGCAAGTTACAAAATACTGTACAGTACTGTAATTTCCCAAATGACTTTTGATTATTTATTTATTATTGTAAAACATGCTTTGAATTAAATCTTTTCACAAAGAGCCTTCACTGCAACATAGCTCATTGAAAGCGTTGTGAGTCAGAAGGTCATACATTCAAGTCTCCTATTGGAACATGTTTTTGTAGTCTTACTCCAGTGTAGAACTTGGGAGTGCTGGATTATCAGAGATGATGTTGTTCAAATTGGATATTAAACTGAGGTCCAGTCTGCTTGTTTTCAGGTGTCTGTTAAAGATCCATCCCTGACAACTATTCAAAATAAGAGGGGAGTTTCTCTTGGTCACCAATCATCCAAATAAAACAATAGCCACACATTGCATTTATACAGTGCCTTTCACATCAGAAGGACATCCCAAGGCACTGGGTAATCAAAGATTTGCACCCGAGCTGGGAGTTGGAATCAAGAGGGGAGGAGAACAATAAATTTTATTGTGTACAAAACACATCTTGTTTCTGCCTACAAATATGGTCTTCCACTTGACATCAATTAGTCCAGTATTTCGATGTCATAATGCAAAATAAAAATACCAGTTCTTTATCTGATGAAAAAAACTGCCCTGTTGATTCAATTGCTAAATGTTGTGATCAGAATGTACAGTGTTAGGTTTATTTGCGGTTAGTGGCCTGACAACAGTATCTAAAATTCCACGACTGCTTTCCTGAACTCAGTGTTTGAGTTGAAACGTCTGAGCTTTGTCAGTCTCAATAATTCCCTGCAGCCTTTTGCCTTGTACAGTTTGCCCTGAATTGGGTATAACAGGCAGTCCCCCTGCTGGCTTATCAAGCAGTTTAATATGGTATGTTAGCAGCACGATACAAGCCAAGTCTTGATACACTGGAATTTCACTGAAAATTAGAATTTGTACAAATATTACAAACACTGCCGATTGATTATGAATAGAAGAATTAAAAAAAAACATACTGCACTCTTCTCTTGGTTTGGAATGCTCTACCCATAAGAACACTAACTTAAAAGACAGCTTGCTGCTGAAGTATGCATTGGAATTTATAATCACTGCTCACAGGCAGCTGATGATATATTCTATGTACCCCAGGCTTTTGGAAGACAAATGTGACCCAACGATTTCTTATAATGGCGGGTAAAGTATAAGCAGCTTCTCCATGGAGAGTGAGTGAGAATTAGTGGGTAACTTTATTCTGGCTGTTTTCATACACTTTCAGGATAGCAGCAGTATTTACTAATAATAATAATAATAATAATAACCCTTGCATTTGATATAGCGCTGTTCACACCTTATCGACGTCTCAAGGCGCTTCACCAAATAGACCGTAAAGTGAATTGACTGTGTATTTGTGGGTGAAATGCGGCAGCCAATTATGCATAGCAGTGTCCCACAAACAGTCATGGATTGAAGTCTGGGAATCTTGGTGGAAGTCTGGGAGGGGAATGCCTCTGCCTATTTGGACTAATAGGCCAGGGAAAAACATTTGGCACAGAGGAGAAATACCGTAAAAAACACATAGGAACTGAAAATAAAATCATTATTCATCCACGTTACCTTATAAAAGAGAACATAATTCAAACAAACTACTCTGCAACATTATAGGAATAGAATCCAACATATTATACCATTACCCACCACTTCCTTCCATGAACTGAAATGTTTTTCTCGTCTGCAGATTGGCTGGTGGGCTCACCCTCAAAATACACACAGGACACTTCGGAGTATGTGAAGTGCTTTGAGACTTTGACTATGTAATAAGGTGATATATCAAATGCAAAGATGATATTTATTATATATTATTATTTGGGGGGGAATCATGGTTTCATCAGATTCTCAAACTCTCACTTGTTCAACAAAGAAAGATTTTTTAAAATATGAACTTAGACACAGATTTATCCAACAACTCTTTTCTGCATTACTTTCAGTTGATGCTTTATTAATGTGTAGAACATTATATTTGGTATGTTTAAACTGTTCGCAATTGGCTGCTTCATTTCACCCACAAAATATACGGTCAATTCACTTTGCAATATATTTTCTGAAGCGCTTTGAGACACCTCAACAATGTGGTAAGGTGCTATATCAAATGGAAGGAATATTATTATATAAGATCTATCTGTGCAACATAAAAACAACGCACTCATGGGTGTAAACACACTTCTCAATGAAGTGGAAAGTTGCATGAATTGAGAACATGTGCTTGAGTGAGCACCAAGAAGAAAATATCTTGGTAAATACTCTTTAAAAGCCAATGTGAATGCAAATGTTGCTACAAAGACAGTACTCATTACAAATAATCATCTCCGAGAGTCATTATAGTTTACTTCTTTGAGTGAAACCAAGAGGCTATGCCAACTGAGATGAAATAAGGTTTACTTTTTTACGGATATTTCTCAATGGGATTTAGTGCAAGTATAAACTGTTCTGGATAACATAATGCAATTAAATGTTTTCTAAATAACCTCCATTCTTCACGGAGTAACTATGTTTTGCTTATGCAGTAATTTAAGTACTGATTCTACAAAAACAATGACAAAACACATTTTTATAGCGTCTTTCACTTTGGGAGGTTGTCCCAAGACACTGGACAGTTAAGGGTTTGGATCCAAGGCAGGACGGGGATATGGAGCAGACTTTATAATGTAAATGTTTTGTGCAAGGCAGTTAATTCAAACATTTGCGGTACGCTGAAGCGAATGTAGGCCCATCACCTTTATTTTTGCAATATCCTTTTAATCTTAGTTGTTTCAGTTTGTTGCTTCAGTGCATGTCTCTTAGTAATGAAACAATGATCAAAGTTACAGTATTTGAGTGGATTTACTAGGATTTTCGCTTGAATACAAAATAATGAAATATAGCACAGCTCTGTGTGTATGGCAGTATGAGAAACAACTGCAAAGAGGCATATTCTCAAGTAATTACGGACCTAGAGCTCAACCCTTCAAACATCAGTGGAAAGTGACACTCGAACTGTGTCTTGCTGCCCTCTTTTAAAAAATATTTGTTTAGCGATGAGCCCATGCATGTAATTCTCACACTACAGTATTTGTAATGCCAGGATAAGACCATCACCATCAAATCCAAAGGATAAGGGCTCTTTCAACCAATCGCAGCAGCCTTGCCATGCCTCTCATAAAAGCAAGGCAGCCTATTTCAATTACTTGCTGGAGATATTTAAAGCGCAGAGACAGGATCAAAGGACAGGATTTAAAGTGCACAGAGACATGAGAAGAATTTCTGCAGAATCATGACGAGTGTTTTCTCCTCTGTCGAGAAAAGGGGAAGTTGATTTCTCCGACAACAAGCTCAAGAGTGTCTGTGAGGATGGAGGAGGAACATTTCATTTGGACTGCATTTGACAGCAATACCATTCATAATACCGAAAAACGTATAGCACAGAGCAACGCTGACAGATTGAACGTAGTTGAAGATGATAAAACGGCAAGATGGAAAAAGGAGATGTGAAGTAGAGGTACTTTGGTTCATAAATCTGTACGGGCAAGTTGTCGGTTATTTTCCTCCCCGCCATTTTAATAACCACTTCCATTTGTACAGCACATTTCACATAAAAATGAACATCTTGAAGAGCTTTACACAATGTAATTGCTTTCAAGTAAATCTAGTTACATTAAAGGATATGGAGTAGGAATGGGACGGGTGGGGGCACGGGTGGGGGTAGGGCAAAGGAGAGGGTCGGGAAGTGGGATTAACAAGAAATAAAGGTGATATTGAGAACTGCTATGTTTCTGTATAAGGCAAGCAACAGTTAAGCATCACCAGCAATGCCCCCAAAACAATAACAACAAAATTTACCTTTGTGTAGCACATTGGGAGGACGTCCCAAGGTGCTTGAAGGCAGCGGAGGCAGAGTCACATTCAAGAGTCACATCAAGAGATGGAAGAGAAATTAAGAACACAGGCAATGGACGTCCTGATCAGCCGGAGTGGAGTCCCGTAGCTCAGTGGTTAGAGCACTCGCCTTGCAAGCGAGAGACCTGTGTTCAATTCCAGGCAGGGTGAAACCTTGGGCACGTTTCCTTTCTCCACATGCCTGATAATAATCCCCCCAAAAAAACACAATGATAAATTGGTCATTTCAATCCACAACTGTTTGTGGGTCACTGCTGTCAGCAATTGCCTGCCGCATTGTGCCTACAAATATACAGTCAATTCACTTTACAGCTTATCTGTGAAGCGCTTTGAGATGTCTGGAAGGCGCTATATCAAACGCAAGGATTATTATTGTTAGAAATGAATAATTAAATTTGTATATAATATAGAAAGTTACCATGAGGACAAACATCCTAATGTATGCAATTTTTTTTTTTACAATTTAATACAATTAAATGGCCCTTGAAAGGAAGTTGAATGGAAGTTTCATTGCCATATTTGAATTTATACTCATCCAGAATTGATGAATAGGCCCAAACCACTTCAGCAACAACAACAATAACAAGAAAATTACATTTATAGAGCGTCTTTCCCGTCGCGAGGCACTTCAGGATGGTCTCGGCAGCGATTCTCCAGTTAGAATCTCTATAGAGCTTGACACAAACGCTTATTTGTGTTGTATTACAAGGAGCATTTTTCCACTGCATTGATGTGATATACACAGAATAAATTTGATGCAAAAGAATGAAAATCAATTAGTGCTAACAATGATAGAAACATACTCGAACATACTGCTCAGGTAGAAATTAATTTTAAGTTCTTTTGGGAGTTGAGCCCCCTTTTTTGTTAACCAAGTTAATGTTTAATTGTAAAATAGATTTCCCCTTCTAACCAGCAATCTACACAGTTCATAAAGAGCCCTTTGGGAGTCAGTGAAATATGGCTCAAAGAGAATTTCAGCATTCACAACAAACATTCTGCGTACATAAGGTCTCATAAAACAACCATTGTGACTCGAGTGATCATATTTGCTATGCCACCGTGAAGGAATGAGGCCGTTCTTTATGTCAGTTAAACAACTCAAATTTTATTGGTTTAAAGTTTGAATTCCCAACAAAGCAGAGGCATTATACTATTTGTGTAATGCACACGTGCAAATTCGACTGCCAGAAGTGTAACGCTGGGACTCTGCCAATAACAATTTGGTAGGTCAGAGACAAGCACAGATGGCAATGATTTAAGTGGGAATATTTTTATGGCCTAAATAGCACCTTTGTATTAGACAATGTATGCTGCTTTTATTATGTGCTGTTACCATACTATTTGCACCAGAATTTCTGGTTCAAATTATAATAATAGATGGAGCTTGTTCACCCATTGGGTCCACTCTCAGACAATGTACAAATTCCCTGTTGTGTGACTAAGGTGCATTTATTGTCATGCAGTAGCTTTTAAATCACATAGAGATTCCCAACAGTAATTTTATATTATAGCTTTGCTTTGTAGACAAGTGATTGTGTCCCGTTTAGTTTTTCAAACGATCAAATGTTAAAATAGTTTTTTTTTTGCCTGTATGCTTTCCAGTTCCTTCTCATCCCTCCTCATTCCTAGTCCCCAACAGAGATTGAGCAAATAATCTGCCCCTGAAACCTTTGCTTTCCAACCATTTAGGAGAGCAGATTTGTATGTGAAAATAATGGGAATAACCCCTGAAATGTTAATTCATTTATAATTGATGTTGGAGCGATTAAACAGAACAGGCCCAACGGTCTCAATAGCATAAGTCTGTTCGTGGGCTATCATGTTCCTGTGTTACTTTGGAGAAAAACCTTTTCAGTTTTTGCACAAAGCAACTTTTATTGTGCACTACCAACAGAGGCCAATAGTTGACTTTATTGTTCCCTGAACTGCAATTAATCTCCGGTTTATTATACTTTCAGAACTGATTGTTTTATTTTAATGCAATGTGTGTTTTGCATTGTGCACGTACTCTGGTCTGGTCGTCGCATTGTGTGCAGACAACTGAAGTGCATTACTTGCGGAGGTCAATTGAGTTCAGTCTCATACTTCTCTCCTACCTTAGGAAGTTGGTTTCAATATATGTCAGCGGGCCTTAGCTGGTAGGTGTCAATCTGGCTCATTTGGGAGTACTCTTGCCTCTGCATCAGAAGGTTGTGGGTTCAAACCCCACATCAGGGATTTGAGTCCGTAGGATAAGCTGACAATTGAGTCCAATGCAGGGGAATGCTTGCGTTGTTAGAGGTCCTGTCACATAATCGCAAGATTAGTTCGGCCCATCTGACCTCATCCTTCCAGAATGCTCATCCATCCATAACAGCATCAATCTGTTATTTTATAAATGAGTTCAATGTCCTGGCCTCAATCACTCTTCCTGGCCTCCTGTTCCAGTCATCTATCCTTTGAATGAGAAGTAAAACTGAGATGCTGTCTGCCTTTTCAGGTGCACACTAAAAATCCTGTGATATTACTCGAAAAGAGGTGAGAGATTGTCCTGATGTCCTGACCAACAATCCCCCAGATAAATTGATCATTCACTTCATGGCTGCTTGTGGAACATTGCTGTGTGTAAATTGGCTCCCATGTTTGCCTACAAATACACAGTGATTGCCTTTCACAGAAATTTTTATGAAGCACTTTGAGACATTCTTGCATTATTGACCTTCTTTTTCGACTATGCTTAGATGCCTCCCTCAGCTCAGCTTCAGTCTCCGTCACTGTTAAGCGCTCCGAGAACCTACCCTGCATGAAGGGCGCTCTGTAAATGCAAGTTGCTGTTCTTGTTTCATAGGTGCTGTATCAAATGCAGGAATTACTAATAATTATTAAATATTGCAAGGTATGTATTGTAATTTTGAGCTCATAAACTAGTAAATGGGTTTGTTTTCATCGCAAGTAGATTAATGTATATATATTATAAGCAGATGAAACTAAGACTGAAATACTTTCTTCCTCAGGTAGTAAATCAGATTCCTAAGGGTAGACTGGTGATAAACTTTCTTGTTGCTCAAACATAATAAATCTCACATAATGGAAGAATACGTGACAATGCATTTCCGCTTTTGGTGAGGTTAGCAGTTGGAGTCAGTGAACTATTGCGAAGCACTTGCCAGAGAGGAAGGAGAGACCAGTTGACAATTTTACGCCATTTTTGTGCATCTCTGAATCACTGGTTATGAGAGATATCAGCAGAGGACTGGGAGCAGATTATCTGTGGGGAGGGGAGGGAGAGGGGGTGAGGGTGCTATTGAGAGAAAAATCTAAATAGAACCATATGAGTTGTTTAAAGATTTTGTGCAAAAAAAACTAACCTGTCAAACAAACTATAATTTTAATCTTAGTTTCTGATCGACAGATTTTTTTGCCCATTACTAAAACCCAAATGCTTATCACAATTGCTTTCCTTGCTTTATCATCTCTGATAACTTTTAATATGTAAAAGAGATCCGGATAATATGCAGAATTGTATGCAGGGTTTCAGCACTTTCGATGACCTGTATCAAGACAGTTTAATGCTGGTGTCAGCTCTGATTTCATCTGCTCTAGTTGACAGATTCGCAGACTACCTTTCTGCTGCTGGTGATGCGGACTTCTGTCCATGTTGGTTTAGTCCGACTGTCAGCAGTTCATTAAAGTTTTGAATGAGAATTTGCAGGCTAGTTGATGCTGAGTTCCAAGGGCTGATTCATATTACACCGAGGTTAGCCTGTTGAGCATCAAAGAAGAAGTATAAAAATTGCTGCTATCTGTGCGGATGTTTGATCTGTGGAGATTCCTGCATTTCCATGAAAGAATATAATAAGAATAAGAATAATCCTTGCATTGGATATAACATCTTATCATGTCTTTGAGGCATCTGAAAGCACTTCACAGAATATACTGTGAAGCGAATTGATTGTATATTTTGTGGGTGAAATGCGGCAGGCAGCCAATTACGCACAAACAGTCGTGGATTGAATGACCAGTTCAAATAAAACAAACAAAAAAAATTTGGGAATGGTTTACAACAAGGTTAAGATTTCAATATCTGAAAATTGAGATTCTCTCCCCTTTTTCAATGGGGAATCATACTGTTTCGGTTTTACCAGCTTTTTTTTATCATTGTCTGTTCTAAAATGGATGATGCAGTCATTGATATTTGATCAGTAACTAATTCATTAGAAGCTCCACATACTGTGTGGTTAACCCAATACCTGTGAAATGTTCTGAGGTGCTAAAGCATTTTGAAGCAGAAAATTTCATCCTTTTTGTATCTCGTTGCAAACGGATAAGAATGTAAACTGTTCTAAATTGATGCTTCATTGAATGTATTCCTTGCTTTGCAGGGTTTTCAAACAAAAAAAATGGGGTTACTCAATCCGTGACTGTTTGTGGAATACTACTGTGTGCAATTGACTACCACATTTTGACCACAAAATATAATTAACTCACTTTACAGTATATTCTGTGAAGCACTTTGAAACGCCTGCGATGATGTGATAAGCCACTGTATGAAATAATCAGATACCAGCCTTTATATTTCTATTGGGGAAAATGGGTACCATTTTACAAGTGTTCATTTCATACATCATTGGTGAGCTGCGACAGTGAGCATTGGGGGCTATAGGTGCATTGGAGGCAAGCCTCTTGATTTTGTCTTCAATCTACACTCGTATACAAACCTTCAAAGAGTGTCTTTGGCTAATGAATGGAGGTGGGAATTCTCCTATTGATGGTTTTTCTATTCCTATCCCAGGATGAGTTCAGCTAACACGGGACAGACAGCCAATGTGAACTTGGCCATTCAGATCTATTATATACATTTCTAACAAAGTGGAATAACAAGGCTTCAAATTAACCCTTTTAAATTTAAACAAAAGGCTCTTTACTTTCAGTATGTTTCCGTGAAGTCTAATGGTTATTTTAATTCAATTGGAGAATGTTCCCATTTGAAAAATATTCATACATAATTTACATTTGCAACGCCTTGGCAAAAAGAACTGTTGAAAGTTTTTTTAATATAAGGTATGTTATATCATGCAATGAATTTTCAATATTCAAAATCTTAATCAGATACCAGCCTTTACTTCACGATCACAACCAAACCTAACAACTTATTAAGCCACCTGGTGAGTCATTGAAGGGAGGTGAGGACACTTCCAATAGAAAAACAGTTATTTTTTAAATAATTTTTTTTGACCAAAACAGTTTTCCAATACTGTAATTGTAAAGGGATATAGTACTGACAGGTATAACATACAAATATTACATTTTGTAGATAGAATTCTTATCTGCAATGTAAAGTGTTATAACATGTACCAGCCTTGCTCAAACTGATTGTCGTAAATGAGGGATAAAAGTGAAATACAGTACAGCAAACAGACCAAAAACTGCTGGTATCATCATTTTCTATAGAACTTTTCTTTTCTCAGCACCCTCCTCTCATGAAATAAAAGATGATGCACATGCAGCTTTACATATAGTACAAACCAAAGAGTAAAGTATTAGCTAGCCAGTAGCAGTTCTCAAAGGGAGTTTAAGAGGAATTTCTTAATTCAGAGGTGGTGAGAACGTAGAAACCTACTGCTTGAAGCTATGGCTGAAGCAAAACATGTTTAAGAGGAAACTTGATGCACAAATGAGGGAAATTAAGAGGGCTGGAGGATCAAATGTAGTCAAAACACTGACATGGGCTGATTGGTTTGTTTTGGTGTTGGATAATTCTAGGTCATTCTATTCAACAGAACTCAGAGATAGCCTATAAACTTAAAATCCCCTCAATTTGATTTGACAATCTTTCTATCTTGAATAATTAGATAAGCACAATATGGCATTTTAAATGTGGGTAAATTATAATCCAGTATTTGTACATGAAGCTTGCAGATATCAAGCAGATATTGATCGGGTTGTACACCTGATGTATTCTTTGAGAGTATATGTTCGAAACAGATTTTGTATATTTTCCCATTTTTGGTATTCCAGGATTGGTGAGCATAAGAATACGGGGAAAACTGTCAATCCATGACTGCTTGTGGGACACTGCTGCGCGCAACTGGCTACCGCGTTTCACCCACAAAATATACAGACAATTTACTTTACAGTATATTCTGTGAAGTACTTTGAGGCGTCTCGAAAACATGCTAATAATAATAATAAAATGCGATATCAAATGCAAGGATTATTATATGGGCCCTGATTATATCAGACTTGCTTTGTTTCTAAAAGCGTTTAACTGAATGAAGGATGACAAAGCGATCAAGACAATAAATGTTCTCCAATTGCGCTCATTTTAATCTCCTTTCTCATTGGGTTCATCTAGATTTACAGCCCCTCACCCCCCCTCCCCACACACACCCCATATACGCATACGCACATCATACATTTGTTTTCCCCAGATCAGCCGTACAGTATATAAAGTTCTAGTGCATGCTTTTTTTTGATAAGAACATTATTACCAAATCCCAGTTTGTTTCTGACTCACTTGGCACCATTATAGTCATTTGTTCTACACAGGGCTCAAACATTTTACTTGGCAGCCACCCTACAGCGAGTTACTATTGCACAAACTGCAAAACAATGCATCCCACCAGCTTGCAATTAACATCAATACATTTATTGTACCATGTCCTATATTTATTCTGTCTTAGTTTTCTTACTGTATGTAATGCTTTGTCGTCTGCTGTAGCAATTCCCTGTGCCATGCCTCAAGTGTCACTTATATCAAAGGTGTATTTTATTCCTATTTTGAGATTCTGGCTGCTGTTCAAGTAACGAATGCCAGCTTCAAAAAGAGATGTCTTAGAGGGAACCATATTGGAGGTACAGTGTGTAAGGTGCTTAAATGGCTAGATAAATCAAACTCAGAACAATACTTTCAGTTATGCTAAAGTGGTCACAGGTCCAAGGTTGTGAAGGGCAATTTTATACCAGGCACTGGGAAATATTTCTTTACATTGAGGTAATCATTGAGTTAACAGCAAACGTGGCTTTGGTCAGGACACAAGATGTATTTCAATAAAGAAGCTGGTGCTGTAATGGGAAGATGTAATTGTGGAGCTCTTGTAGCTCAGTGGTTAGAGCACTTGCCTTACAAGTGTGAAACCTGTGTTCGATTCCAGGCAGATCAGGGCGAAACCTTGGGCAAGTTTCCTTACTCCACACACCTAATAATAATCTCTCAAAAAAAAACACAATAATAAAAATTGGTTATTTCAATCCACGGCTGTTTGTGGGACGCTGCTGTGCACAATTGGCTGCTGCGTTTTGCCCACAAATATACAGTCAATTCACTTTACAGTATGTTCTGTGAAATGCTTTGAGACATCGATAAGATGTGAAAAGCACTATATAAAATGCAAGGATTATTATATTATTATTATAAGATGGTACGTTTGTTGTGCAAAACGTATGAACTCAAAACAGGCATGAAGGGCTGAATGACTTCCAGCAGTAAACGTTCTAAGATTTTAGGGGATGAAAATTTCAACCTGCATTGTGTTAACCTTGATGTTAACACATCATAAAAACATGCAGTTAGCTGATATCTTAATTCATCGACTGATCCACGGGTGTGCTCATGATGATAAAGCACTGTAAAAATTGAAAGTTCTTTCTGTCAAATACGGATAGCCTTTCTCCAACTTGTGAGTGACTTTCCTGTTAACATTTCCAAAACAGGTTTGGATACTATGTTACATCTTCCAGGGGAAGATTTTGTACAGCATACGAGTTTAGACTTCAATGTTGCACAATTTACAAGAAGGGTCACTATTTTGCAGGTTAATAAAAATATGCTGAAAATATTTCTGCAGAATGCAAACAGGGTACTTTAAATCCAAACGTGACCCGTACACTTGCACCAAAGCAGTGGAGAAGGTTAAACCAGGTGTCTGAAATGTGGCAGGACCCTGACCAGCTATTAATAAGTCTTATTACTGTATTAGGCTTCAGGTTTCTAACGTGGAAAAGCTCACAGTCCTTTCCTACATCCAACAATAACACAAGCAGTTTTATTGCGACAAATTCATGCACTGTACATTTCAGCTGTAAACATTAGCTACAAAAATTCAGGATGCCCATTGCAACAAACATTGTCACAGTACTGAATCGTGCTGTGCAGTGATTTATTAAAATAGTGGGATGAAAACCAGCAGGGACTTAAAATCCTCTGACATGCACAACAGGATACAAAGAACAATGCAAAGGCAGTGAACCTGGAAGTGATGTTTTTACATGATTGTTCTAAAGATGCAACAAAAGGTAAATTATTACCCCCATTGCCACTCCCCTACCACCCATTGCTCAAGAACTGTGCTGAATTTTAAGAGAATGGGCTATTTTTTTCCGCACTAATTAGTAATCTCCCGATCTGGAGATTGTTATGTTTATAAATCTATTATGATTGTGCATTCAAAGTGTCTCTAATATACGCTGCAAGAAAGGCACCAGAATGGCTTTCTGTCAATCAAGTATATCATGGAATCGTATCTTATCATCAGTTAATTGCAAGAAATCTTATTGCAAATGTGTCAAGCACAAAGATTTTCAACAACAGAGTGCTTTGCATTATTCAAATGCTACACACCCTTGTTATTTGAATCAATAACAGCAATGAAATTAGGATGCTGCTATGAAACCCTTGCCAATTAGTAAGCATAGTAGTGGGAAATCTTTGGAGGATTAGAGCCATTGAAACAACAAGTTTATTAAAATACAATATAACTACACATGGCAAGGATTTGATGAGGTCAAGCTAACTTCCACAAGCGACTGTGGGGAAACTTCTACTATGATGTAAAGTTTTAAAAGTACTGCATATTGTGCAACAGTTATTAAAGTTCTCACATTACACACTCAAGACAAAGCTAATATGTGTGTGTTATTTTATGTGAATATTTATATGGACCAAGGCAATGGCTATTATAGTGGTGGGAGGAGGTTATTTTTCTACTCATCACACCTAGTGTCAGCATCAAACCCTTCTAGTTCACACATTGCATGGAAAAATGTATAGTAGAGGAAATTATTTTAATGTATAGTAATGGAGGAATTTTGCTTGTGCATTTTTGTATACTGATAATAATCCCTCAAGAAAAAACCCAATAATAATTTGGTCACTCAATCCACAACAGTTTGAGGGCCACTGCTGTGCACAATTGGCTGCTGTGTTTCGCCCACAAATATACAGTCAATTCACTTTACTGTACATTCTGTGAAGCGCCTTGAGACGTCTGGAAGATGTGAAAAATGCTATGTCAAATGCAAGGATTATTATTATTATTAAAGCTCCTCTTGCTCTATCTCGAACAATCCCCTTTATTCGAAACACATATTCAGGCCCCCCCCCTTACCAGTAAGTGTCATTTTCACCTTCCACACCAATCAGCATCCAATGTAGAAGCTTGAATGAGAATGACAATTCCAGGTCTGGTTTAGTTGGTAGCACTCTGACTCCTGTGTCAGAAGATGATGGATTCAATTAGGACTTTAAACTTGACACTCCAGTGCAATACTGGGATGCGCTGCATTGTTGGAGGTGCTGTCCTTCGGATAAGACCAAATTGAAGTCAAATTGAGATTGCGTTTGTCTGTTTAAGTGGATGTTGAAGACCCCATTTCACTACTCGAATAGAGAATGGACTCTCTTGTAGTGTCATTGCCAGCAACCAAAAGACAAGATTGGTAATTTATGTCATGGCTATTCCTGTGATGTGGCGGTGAAACAATTGGCTGCCACATTTAATTACAAAATTCACTACACTTTACAATGAATCCTGTGAAGCATTTTAAGACATATAACCCATGTGAAAGTTGCTATGTGAAATCTAAGGATGATTATTAACAAAAATGCCTTGGTGTAGTGATGCTGCCACTGTGCGTTATAAGGGCTTTCAGATATTTACAGATGAGGACATGTCCCGAATGGCAAATTGTGTTGTAAATGAGTTTATGTACTGTATAAGCATAATAACTATGACGGCCTGCAAAAATATCTCATATTTTACATACTGCACAAAATTTTATAATATCACAATTTATGCTATGTATAATCCTATTAAATACATAATTAACAGCTTAAACAAATGAGCATAACAAAAACAATAACACTTTCTATTGAGATCAGTGCAGTGATTAGTGCAGGAGGATACAACAAAAGATTGTGGCTAAGGATTAGTTAGTCATTTTCATGCCCTGGCATCAGAATGGGGCCTGGATTGAACATATAATTTCCATCTGCCTTCATCATTATTTTGAAATCTTAAATACCATAAACATCTGCTCACCTGTGTAGCCTGGTTATTACCACAATCTATTTATTCAGTACAATTCAGTAAAACTGTCAGATCTCATCTAACTAAGTATCGTGTGCATATTATATAAAATAGCAGATGGCCATCAGGGATCACTCAAGTGTACGCTTCCCTTATTTGCTTGGGGATTGTGTGCGTGTGAGTTGCCGCAATTTTTGAACATACAACAGGGACAAAAATCAATGATGAGATGCACTTTGTACGCAGAATCCTTGTAAATTGTCCTGTTGTGCAAGACATTCCTTCAGTTTCCAGAAGGAGTTTGCACTCGGGTTCATTAATTAAGGAATCCTGTTTGAAATAATAACAATAATGATTCTTGCATTTGATGTAGCACTTTGCAAATCTTCTACTGTAATATAATTTAGTGTAAAGTGAATTGACTGGATATTTGTGGGGGAAACAGGGCGGCCAATTGTAAACAGCAATGTCCCACAAATAGTCGTGGATTGAAAATGACCAATTTATTATTGCTTAATAATTATCAGGTGTGTGGAGTAAGGAAACATAGCCAAGGTTTCCACTGGCTGAATCAAACCCAGGTCTCTTGTTTGCGAGGCGAGTGCTCTAACCACTGAGCTACCAAAATAGTTGTTTTTTAGATCTCAAAAATAAGTAGAAGAGGCCTGAAATTTAATATTTGCTATACAAGCTTTGTATGGAGTCAGAAGGGTTAGGATGTAGAAGACTAAATTTGCGAGGGAAATAACAGAAAACAGATAAATTAGAGCCAGATTAATTCAAGTCCATTCATATGCTTCTGTCATATTATGGCGTAAAATGGTTTGCACACCCTGATGTGAAAAGGTTTGTGCTTGAACCAGTCTCTTTCATTTTCAATTACAGCACTTCACAATGTCATGTATTTTCAGCTTCCATAAAACATTGAGTAATGTTCCTTCCATCATGTGTAGATTGGGAGGTGTAATGATTTTGATTGTTCAATGAGTGCTAGATATAGGGTCACAATTCCAGTCGGAATAAAAGTCTGGTGGCAAAAATCAATCATGTATAATAAGGTACTGTGGATATATATATTTTAAATGTTCAAAGTTAAACACTCGATGCTATTCTGTGATATCGCAAGCACACCAACTCTAATCCTAACCTTATGCCGATACATTCTCTCATGATGAAAGTCTCAATGTCTAAACATTTTAGTGCAAGAAGACATGCTTTATCAGATGTATTACCAAGGTTATTTGTACTCCACCATATTTCAATACTGAGATACTGGTCCGACAAGTTTTCGGAGGCCACTAAAATGCATTTGCACCATATACATAATGTGATTTCTCCATGACATACCTGAGTTAGCCAATTGACGGCTGGAAGCTTCATTCGCAGTAAAATAGGCAATTTATTTTAAAATACTGATTGCCCCACCCTTGTCCTAGGGTTGAGAATGACCTTGTCTGTCTTTTGGTATATTTTTATGCTCCTGCTGGCAGGTTATGGTTTAGCTCAGTTCAGTGACTGTAACAGTCCTGGTCATAAAACAAGATATCTGAATGTAAATTGCAATCTGAGGGTAAAATTGTGATAATATCACAGTCTCAAAAAGCAAGAACAATATCAGTCCAACACACATTGTGAAATGATGGCTTCCTTTTAGGAGAAACACACTTCGGGGTTTTTTTTCAACACAAGAAAAACAATGGCAAGTAGAGACACGTCAAGATGAAAGTGGAGCAGTAATTTGTTGTTACTGTATTCTGACTGAGAAGGAGGCATTGTTGCCATGGTAAAGTACCTTGCAAAACACTTTGCTGTGTTTGTATATAGAGGAGAGCATACTGATCTGATCTGTGTTTATATCAGTGCATCTGGCCCGTTAAATATCTTTTTATAGTCGCTTTTAATAAAAACTAAGATCTTGGTTCATGTTGAATGAAGTAAATATTTAATAGTTTTGAGGAAACATTTGAACTGGCATCTGTTGCAATGTGAAAGCGCTCAACATAACGGCTTACGCAGCTGCGTTTGAGAACATGATCTTTCTGGATGTTCCAGAGAATGATTAGATCGAAAATCTGTGAGCTGACAAAGCAACTCTTATTTCATCCATAATTTTCATTCTCTAAATGTTCTCAGCTCCTGATGGGATTTGATTCTCTTTCCCTTCTACAGTCCCACTGGGTACAGTTCCACTGGTTCCGGTTAACTTCTAGTACTTTGCCTGTTACACGGCCATTTTATATGTGTTGAGCTTTGGCAAGCTATGCAACTGGAATCACAATCCAGCCTGGTCATGTTCTCGCTTGATATCCATTAACCTGTACCATCAAGCAGGACGGTAATCTGAATAATATAACCAGGAACAGGAACCTTGACTAACCTTCCCTCTCCCCTCTTTTCCTAACCTGGCATTGCTGAAGCAAAGTACTCCAACTATAGTACTATACTGATATCAACTGACACAATTTGAGGATATTAAATATACCAATAGCAAGGGATATTCTTCTTCTTATTATTATTATTCAAGCTGATATGTGTTGAGTTCTACCATACATTTATACTATAGCCTTGACTATATTTATTGAAGCAAATAAACCCCAAATCTTTCAAATCAGTTAAAGTAGCTGTGCATTCCTCATCCTGAAAGGAAGTGCAGAGAATTTGTCATTTCTACGCTGCACACTACAATAGTATTTTTTTAATTGAGACGTTTAGATGTGGAACAACACCAAGGTAGACAAATACAAGGGTATGAAGATGAAATAAATCAAAAAGTAGTAGTGAAGTAATACCTAGTTGGCTGAGGGTTTAAATAAAACATAACAGAAATGTGTGCACATGTAACATGAGATCCAGCTGCAAGTCATTTACTAGATAAGGGATAAATATATAGTCCCATTAGACCTTTATGGTCTCTGGGATTTGGGTAGGGGAGAGAGAAAGACCTGCCAGCAGCAGCATCGAAAATTACAAACATTCCATGTATTGTACTGCTCAAGAGAAAATAATGAAGTTGTGAGAAAGAGTGGATAGTAACTCCTGTTATTCCCTGCTTGACTGTGTGGCAACGGAGAATGTGCAATAAAATGGCTCTACTGCCTTTACCCATTACATGCAATTTATTTTAAGACTAGGGGGGAAATTCCACCTGGGTCTAAGCTGTACACTGTTTATTTAGTATTTCAGAGCATTCAGAATTGACAAATTCTTAAATGGATCCTAAAATTTGAAGCTGCTTTTCTGTAAGTTCAAAAAAAAGAATTACAGGAAATGATTTCAAAGTAAAAATAAATTAAACAATTTGCACAATCTGAAATGCTACATAAGTAGAATAAACCTAGACCCAGGAGGGATTTTTCCTCCACTGTTTTCGGTTATGTACTGTACTTACTTCAACTAAGACAAACTGAGATGACAAAGTACCATTGCCTTATTTTTTATTTAATCGTAAAGTTTACAAATTTAAATATTGATATACAAATTGATATACAATGCAATGAAGACTTTTACAGTGTAGCACTTTAAGCCAAAAGGTTAATATAAGCAGGTAGGACTGATTGTGCAGCTCTGTCAAACACTAACAGTTAGTCATCATAAGTGAGCAGATCTAACTAAACAGTATCCCTGACTTTGTTGTATGTGTCCAAAAATGCTATAACCGAATGACACACATTACGAAAATAAAGAGAAATACCAAATAATGTGAAATGCACATCAATTTTAATAACACAGGGTGTCAAGGCAGGCTCCATTTGATCATATTTAGATGAGGTTCCGAAACACTGCAATCTGCTCACAACTTATCTGGTTTTGTTGACTTATTGTATAAACATCTGATCAACAGGAAAGGAACCTGCTGCAGCAGTAAGGATTCTCTTCCCTATTGCACTTTTAATATAAATTGGTATGTGGTGCCCTCTAGTGTTTTACCCTCAATTGGGACAAATGCATCACCCTAAAACACTAAACATGTTAAACAGATACTCATGTTGTGCACTGTACTGATGGAGAATTACTTGCTGGAGGTACTATCCTTCAAACGAAACATTAAACCAAGGTCCAGTCTCACTTTTTAAGGTGAAAATAAAGGATGTTGTCATTATCTGAAAAGAGTAGTGTCTTGGTCAACAATCCTCCAGATCGAATGGTCATTTACAACATTGGGCATTTTGTCTGTGGGGCTTTGCTGTGTGTAAAATGGCTGCTGTATTTGCCTACAAATAAAGTAACTACATTTAGCAGTAATTACTGTAATACGTGTTGAAGCATTTTGGTATGATAACGTGTTTTGAAAATATGAGTTCTTTCATTCTGAACTCTCACTGGAGTCGAAAATAATCTTTATCTCAAATATGAGGAGATATACAATCAATCGTGCTTCTCATTATTCAATCCCTGGCACCTCAGGTAATATTGTGTTGCATATATCACTGAACAGCTTAAGATATTTAATGATACTCAGTGGTACAAATTCATTGCTATCTGCAGAAAATACCTACTTTATGCTTGAATATGAAAATCTAACTATGTTTCATTAACAGCACAAATATAGTTTCCAATCATACTACTAGTTATCAAATATTAAAGATGGTATGAATTAAACAAAAATATACCTATATTTTATTTCTCCCCCTACTTTTGCTGCATACTTTTGCTTCATGATCTCCTTTCTAAATGGATTAAGGAGTTCTTGAATGACGTCGTAAACCAGTCATAAAATTAATACAGAGAACTGAAGATTTCAAAAACAGAAGCTGTTCTTCTGTGAGTCAAATCCATCATCCCACTTGAACTCTCATCAGATAATCTCAGTATAAATCATTGGATTGAATGTTTTAACATTCACAAGATTGAAGGAAACCTACCTTTACAGCAAGGAATATTTTTCCTTTTGTTACTACTGTATCCCTTTCCTGAATTTTTTGGGGGGCTAAATATTGCGAAATGGGGGAAATGGTTCAGTTGTGTTTTATGGCAAAGAAATACCATGTGCTTTAAATGGCTAAAATGGTTATTAGGCATGATTACTAAAATGTGAGCTCAATGCATGGAAAGATATTATACTCTCACAATGTGTTAGACCAAGGTTACCAGGGAAGGAAATGCTAACATGGGTAGTTTCCTTCTCCAAAGCTTTGTACATACTAACTAATTAACAATATTAGCATACAGCTGTCATAAAATTAATGGTGTATGAAAGTAACGGATCTTTAAAGGACTAAGTAATAAAGTGAATCTATGGGTTGAATTCTTAGCTTACCTCAACAACTGAAAATTATGCATCTGTTAATGCAGATAGATTTTCAAGCAGCCTTGGAATAACCAAAGGGTTTGTTCCAACATTGACAGTGAAGGATTTTATTTGTTTCTTCAGTACCAGCTGTCCTATAGGGAATTAAAGGATCGTCTAAGGAGAGGGTATTTTGATCAGTGACAGAACAGATATAAGTGTAGAATACTTTTTTTTTGAATGTTCAAAAGCAAATATACAAACATTCTATTATAAATAACACCAGCTGAAAGCTTTGCTGTTATAGGAAGGGACTATTGATTATGCTTGCAATCATAGTATCCCTTGGTTTGATGACAAATAGGCATTAACTGGCGGGAGGTATTAGCTATTGGCATTAGCTAGTGTTGATACATATAATAGCTCAATACAATTAATTGAAATCATATAATAACCTAGTTGTTGTCTCCAGCATCGTGGGTATATGGATAGATATTTTATTTTCTGTTTTAAAGAAAATACATATAAATTTCAGAGATGTTCAGTTATTTCTCTTTTTATTCTGTGACTGATGCGTAATTTCCCTTCAGCATTGACTCCGAAATGACTGCTGGAGAGAGGAAAAATCTCCAACCATGAAGGTTGAATAAATTAGCATGGTAATGTAGGGGTCTGGTAATAAAAGTTCCTGTTTAGTTGCATGGATGTGAAGTGCTTTGGACTGACAATACTAATGCTACGAAATTAAACCCTTGACCAAAATTACAATTATTTCTAACAATGTGTCTTGCTCCCTTTATGGTTTAGTGTCATTTTAAAGTAAGACAAGTCCTGAAGTTTTTAAGGTTGATTTATGGTAATGCTAGTTAGCTGATCTCACTAAGTGAGGTAAGTGATGGAGACAAATAATTAATTCAAGAGTGTCACAACCCAATAATTGCTCCTGAAACCAGTATCTGAATGTCAGGTGAGCACAAGATTAAACTCAGCCATAATCCTCCCAATAGTTAAATAGATGCACATATGAAGAATGGCATCACATGGTACAATAAGGTGTAAAGAAAGGCATGCGATTGCCTTTTGGAGTTTGGAAACATTGGGTCAATAATAACACTTTTAATCAGACAAATTCATGATTTGGGAGTTTGTTTTGCATGCACACAATCAGGTTTTCAATTTTTAATATCACTAAAGAGATGATCAAGCGACCGATATTTTAATAGGATAAAAATGTTCCATTTGTTGGCCCCACAGCTTAGAATGCATTTGTGAGAGTGAGGTTAATGTGATTTACATTGAGACCCTAGTCACACTTCATATTCGCCAGCAAATCACTTGCAAAATTGCAGTAATTTATCAGCAAACATGTAAAAAAAGCATAGAATGCAGTTGCTGATCATAAACAGTTCACAATGTCTCATTTAGAAATGATGAAGCATGAGTGTCTCTACATTGAACCCTTCCGGCCAATTAAGCCAGTTTCTGAGTCAGGTGCTCAGAATTTTTTTAATAAAAAATAATAAATGGGTCATTTAAATCCATGACTGTTTGTGGGGCACCGCTGTGCACAATTGGCTGTCGTGTTTCACCAGCAAAATATGCAGTCAATTCAGTTGATGGTATATTCTGTAAAGCGCTTTGAGATAATAATAATCCTTGCATTTTATATAGCGCTTTTCACATCTTCTAAATATCTCAAAGAAGTGACAAGGTGCTATATCAAATGCAAGGATTATTATTAGTGACTTGGTTGCTCATGCATAACAGTTATAAATTGTTACATTCAGTAATCCTATTCAATCAAACATTAAAAGACTATTGCCTTGCGATTCTTTATTAATGGCCTAAGTTAAATGTTTTTCCAGTCGTTGTGTATTTCATCAGTGTGACATCTTTTCATATTAATTTGCTCAATGTTACTTTATAACTTGATAGAATAATATATACAGGGACTACTAGTCAAGCAACATCTATTGCATGATGGAAACTAAATTCCTATGATGTCTGTCTATATTGGAGTTCAACTCAAGTAGACATTCTGATTAAAGCTACATACCCATGGTGTTTGTGTTAAATATTTTATGAAGTAGCTTCCATTTCTGCCAACAAATTATTAATTCTAGCCTTGAGCTCAAATTTTAAAATACAATTAGCACAGTGACAGAGGGCACTAGATTTATGCAAGGCACTATTTTGAAGATCAAACGAGAGATTGCTATAGCTCACATATTGTCAATTTGGTTTATAGCTCAATCTATAGCACCAGTATAGCTATCACCTATAAACATACTAGATTAAATCCACAAATATCCATTCTCATCATGTATGATTTTTTAAAATCCATTACTAATATGTCACACCAATTCTACTGTAATAATAATAATGTTTAATAATTCTACTATGTCTATTACAATATGGACATAATGTCTATTTCTATATAAATTCTTGATGAAGAGCTAACAAAAGCTTGAGAATATTTGCAGTTAATTTTTATTTTAGGTTTTTTAATCATTTTCCAGTTAGTGAAAGAGTAGATGAGGAATCCACCACATTGGCGATTTTTACAAAGCAATTAATGCAAATTCATTACTGTGCCTGAGTTAGCAAACTGCCCCCAAGAGATAATATGATGAAGATTTCTTCTACTTGATGACACAGCTTCAAACTAAAGACAGCAATGTATATTTTACCAGTTAGAAATGAACATGAGCAGGTTTATTGTAATCCTAATGCTTTTCTAGAGCTCCTCTTTTTGGAGAAGGGCCACAAATGACAAACACGATCTATGACATTCTCTTCATATAGTGGCACAGGCTTCCAAGTAGTTTAAATAACAATAAAAAAATTGGTCAATTCAATCCACGACTGTTTGTGGAACACTGCTGTGCGCAATTCGAAGCCACGTTTCGCCCACAAATATATGGTAAATTCACTTCACAATATATTCTGTGAAGCGCTTTGAAACATCTAGCATGTGTGAAAAGCGCTATATCAAATGCAAAGATTATTATTATGAAGAAAGAGTCTCTTGAGGACAATCAACGATCAGTAATTATTTGTGAATGTGACACAGGCATGTTTGTCATCGTATCTTGCCTTTTCAGATAAACATGAATAGAACCTTCCCCTTGAATTAATAAGTAAAGTTTATTCTCAAAATACATTCATCATATAACACAATTGAATTGTTAACTGACTGTTTTGTTGTTAAATGAAACTGCTATTACCTCACTGTTAGTACAAAAAAAATTAATTAACATGTACAAAGTGGAAATTTCCTGAAATGTCATCAAATAATGATCCAGAGCACAAAACTGTTATTTCTACTGGATTACAGAAACCCACATTATTGGTTTTTTAAAAATCAAAAGTAGAAATGATACAGACCACAATATCTATTTAGTGATATAATTGCTGTAACAGCAATAGAGAAAATATTCTATTTTGTTTTATTTTTCAATAATTCAGCAGTATACCAAAATATTGGTGGAAAGGTTGGCACCAATACATACTATATGCACTTAGTTGAGAAGGATTTTCCATAGCGACAGTATTTGCGTGGATTGAAGGAACGACTAGGTGGATACCGTGTGATAGCTAAAACCTCCAATGGATTCCAATGCATGGTATTATCATTTCTTCCAAACCACATCATATCAGTTTGCTTCTGGACATTCTTGGACCGCTCGCTGTGACTTTTAGGATAACGTCTGTGGAAATTTTGAGGCTCTCTCTCCTGCAAATCCATATAAGACGTCTGGTAGATGGTGCAGTCAGTTAATTTATCAGCAATTAGAACCTTTGTCCCCTGACCCCATGTTGCAACATTTAGGGAATCCCGAATCTTTTCTTTGGGGCATTTCCTTGACCCCACACCCTGTGAAAGAGAATATGACAAGATTTACCATCAGGAGAAGACACACATGCACATTAATAAATATAAACTTGGTACTCTTCACATGGCTGAATCATTGGGAAAGCAGAGATTACATGCTTCCACAGTAGCAGGAAAGGAAAACCGTATCAGGTTTATTTTGGATCCTTCCTAAATACCAGTTATAGAGCCATAATAGCGAGGGCCTGGGAAAAGTTTGTTTGTTAATATGCCTGACAAAAGAGAACAAAAGAATTGTAAAAAATAGAAGTAAAAATATTACAAAGCCTTATTGAATCTATATAATTATTTCTCAATAATATACAAGTGTTTAATTTCCTTTATTTATTTGTTTGTTGCACTTAAAGCACATCTGGTTGATATTTGAGATATTATGCCAAACTAATTTGTTGGACTAACATTATTTTGTCACTGAAGTCTCCTTTTATTAATCTCAGTGTTGTTGCACAACAAACAGCTTCTATCCTCCAATGAACTGACCTCAGAAAAATATATCCTCTACAAACACATAATGAGATCTGATGGCATCAGTGAATCGCTAAAAAGTGAAACAAAACTCCTGATAAAAGGATACCTCCAGGAAGATCGATAATCAGCCTACCTTTATATACATTTTGAGGGTGAATCAAACAAGGTAATGGGTATTGTACACATATATTTATGCATACAATTATTAAAGTTATCAAACATACAATGTGCAATGTGTAAAATAAAATCCAATTTCAATCACTTCACTTGTAGCCCTGTAGTTCAGTGGTTAGAACAATTGCCTAGCAAGCAAGAAACCTGGATTCGATTTCCAGGCTGGACAGAACAGGGTGAAACCTGATGCAAGTTTTCACACTCCACACAAACTGCTGTTTATCAGCAATAAGTAGAAACCCACTAGATAGTCGATTGGAGGATTGCTCTCTGGGGGTTAATAATCCTTTCACAAAAAAAATTTGGTCACTCAATCCATGACTGTTCGTGGGACACTGTTGTGCACAGTTGGCTGCCACGTTTCAACCACAAAACATACAGTCACTAAAGATTTTACAGTATATTCTGTGAAGCGCTTTGAAGCATCTCAAAGACATGATAAGGTGCTATATCAAGTGCAGGGATTATTTATTATTATAGTACAGTATGTTACGCAAGCAATGCACAAGTAAAGAAAATTATTTCTCAGTATAATTCCTAATACTTACATAATTGAATATCTCTATGCTATCTTTCAAAGAGTATAAGTTGTCATGCATTGAAAATGGAAATTCCTTCAGTAAACGTTTCTGTTAAAATGCAAAAATATTGGAGAAATCTGTGGGCACATTGTATATTGACCAAAATTGTTAACAATACTGCAATATAATCAGTTCCCTAAAATGTCATGGTTTTCAAAAGTAGTCTTAAAAGTAATTAAAAATACAAACGATATTTATAATTTTTGACATTTACCTTTCTTTTCTTTGAATACTGTAAATTGGCTTATTCTAGTGCACACATATTTTAGCAGGACTGGGCTTATCAGAGTTATAAATATTTTAACTTAAACTTTGCTTAATTTCTTCAGAAATAAAAATAAAATAAAATTCATATTCAATTAATTTAAGTGTGCATAGACCCATTCCCCTACAAAAGTAATAGCAATAAAGTAACCAACCTACGTGTTTAGCTACCTTTTGTTTGTTTGTGTTAGGATTGTATATGCATGTTCAATTACCATGAAATAAAATATGCCTTCGGTTACTAGATTGTTATTCACACACTGATATATCAATGTAATTTTGTGGTTGTTCCAAATTGTGACAATTCATGAAGTTTGTATTTAAAAATTAATTATAAGGACGTGAAGAATATTAAAGGATGTCATGAAGGTATTGTAACAAGGAGTCACATAAAATAGAACTTGGATGGACAGAAAGACTTTCAGAAGTCATTCTGCGATAGCAATTGGCAAAAGTTCAGAAGGATGAATTTCTTTCGTGATAAAAATTTATCTTAATTGAAAAGGTTTGGCATCTAAAAAATTTACACACTGTCTTACCTTCTCACGTTCTATGTACATTGATGGCAATCTGTCATTTAACTTCTTTGGAGAAACAGTCTCTTTTTCCACTAGAAAAACATCTGGAGCATTTATGTGCTGATACTAAAGAATAAAAATTGCAGGTTTATCTAAAATTAATTGAATAGACAGATTTATTTTACCGCATATTGTTCATTGAGTGAAGATTTCCTTGGTATTGACAAGTACTGTATAGGTTTTAGTCCCTGGATTTGGACCAATCAGCCAAATTCCCATTCAGGAAAAATTATGACAGCATTTTGCCAAAGTGCTCAATCTTTAATTCACAGGAGATTGCACATTCTAGAAATAAACCTACAAATGAAGATGATCTTCTCCAACCTCAGTCTTTTGACAGCCCCACTTTTCTGCTCACTCTTTTGCTTTGCAAACTGGGGCCTGCAGCATGTCTCCTCCTGTCTCCACCCCACCATACAGGGGTCACGGTCTTAAAATTAGCGGTCAGCCCTTTCACACTGAGTTGAGGAAAAACCTCTTAACCCAGAGGGTAGTGAATTTATGGAATTCTCTACCCCAACGGGCTGTAGATGCTCAGTCCTTGAACATATTCAAGACTGAGATGGATAGATTTTGGGGGGGATTAAGGGATATGGGGATAAGGCGGTTAGGTGGAGTTACAATAGAAGATCAGCCATGATCTTATTGAATGATGGGGCAGGCTTGAGGGGCCAAATGGCCTATTCCTGCTCCTAATTCTTATACATGACCGAGTTTTCAGACACCATGCCACTTCTCTCTTGAACATCCTCTTTCTACCCCTCTGTCTTACCCCTCTTGAGCTGCCTTCAAAAGTCACCTGTAAACTTATGTCTTCAATCACAGCTACAGCAAGCTCCCTTCTCCTCCTCCTATCCCCACTTACCCAAGGGCTGGCTGCGTTGCGGCAAATGCTTCAAGGTGTCACTCTATGAGAAAGGCGCTATGTAAACTTAAGTTTCTTTTTTTTCTACTGTATTTGTGTCAACTATACTAGCCTGCCTGCTCCCTCCTGTCAGTAGGCACTGGCCTGCTCCATGTCCCCCAGACTGCCTGTCCCACTAATGGTCCATGGACCTTGAGCATTTCAGCCTCCACCCTCCGGAATGCTGTCCCTGAATCTCTCTGCCTCGCCCCCTCCATTTTCTCTTTCAAGGGCCATCTCATGACCTTCTTCTTTGACTTTGGCCTCACTCCTACCCTCACTCCCTCTACTCTCTTGATTCCAAACCCCAGCTCTGGTGAAAACCCTTAACTGTCCAAGACCTTGGGATAACCTTCCAATGTGAAAGACATTAAATATATGTAATCTGTATTACATTATTCAGCTGTCACCACCATCAACTGTCTTGAAAAGCTGCTTCAATTAAGTTTGTAAACCCCAAAACTTCAAATAATGTGAACCTGTGATATGACTGAAATAGTTGTTTCATGATACTGTATATAGGATAAACCGGCAGGTTTGAACATTATCCAATTTTTGGTATTGCTATAATATAAACTAATCTTGCGGTAATTGAGATTTATTCTGTTTACCTTTGCTTAACCAAAGTATTAAAATAAAAAACTTTTCTTCTGTATAGGTTTTCAGTATATTACAATATGATTTACATATATATATATATTTATATATATATTTATATATATATATATATATAAAAAACATCTTTCCTGTTGGGAGGATGTCTCAATACTCTTATATGATAAGCAGTAGTCAGTGAAACTATTAATTGCTGTAACTCAGCAGAAATACATCAATCAACAAAAGGTGCAAAAGTGTCTTTTAATGTTGGTTAGTTTTATTTGATAGTTTATAAATAAACCAATTACTGATAATAATTAGTTCATTTAAAAAAAATTAAGTTTAAAACGTACTGTGGCTGTATGGAGAAGAGTACGTCAAGAGTTAATCTAGTCTAAGAGGTCAATGTTGTTGGACAATTCTGTGACAGAAAAACATACACACACATGTACTATTTCCACATGAATTCAGGACAACAATTATGATTTAATTTGCTTTGAGCTACAAGTGTCTGTTTTTGCAAATCTCGAACCATAATTTTCCGGATACAATCACATAAGTTTCTTTGAGTTTCCTACCCATTGACCATCTGTTTTTGTGGACGGATTGTTGCTCCTTCCTCTTGGCATCTCTCTCTCTCTCTCTCTCTCTAGACCCACGTTGCTATTTGTGTGTGTGCAGTTACACAACAGCTTTGTATCAGAATATGCCAGTTGTTCCTTTAACAGGGAGGGGGGGGGGGGGGGGGGAAGAAAACTCGGTTAAACATTTAGAAACCTTGTCTCCTCTGAATAATAAACGGTCGATTTAAAAAAAAAGAAAGTTTAAAACGTACTGTGGCTGTACGGAGAAGAGTAAGTTAAGAGTTAATCTCGTCTAAGAGGTCAATGTTATTCAGACAATTCTGTAACAGAAACACACACACACACACACACTGGGGTGTGGAATTGGGATAAATCAGAGATAGCCATTGCAACCTCGGAAGGAACCTGCAACTCTCTGCGTCCTGTGCGCTGTTCGAGAGAGAAGAGTTTCTATGAAAACATAGCAACAGGAGACGTGTGGGTTTACATTCAAGCTCAAACACGCCCTCCCCTCCAGCCTCCACAGAGAAAAGGCAAATGGGTTGTCCTTGGTGCGGTTTATTTGGTGCCTTTGACACTTACAGGGAAACACTGGAGCGCAGAGAGCAGCTGTGAGAAAGACTGACGTGTTTCCACACATACACACACACACACATAAATCTCTAAACAATTGAGGCGAATGCAGAATGCGATCCGTGGTGTTGGGTCACAATTGAAATCCTATTGGTTCAGCACCTTCCTTGTGGCGGGGAGTTCAAACCTTCACAACCTATCTACTGTAATCAGAGCAATAAAAACACCAGCCAAGTTACTTACATTAGACCGTTTGCCACAAGTTGATAGTCTGGATGTATCAACGGTCTTGGAGGCATATCATTAGGGGTTAGAAACTATCATAAATATGTTGCTTCTGATTGATTTTGTTTTTACACACACACACTCACTCACAAAGGTGTGTGGTTTCATCTCGACTGCAATATGCAATGCATATTATACAACAAGTATTATACTTGTTGTATAATAAGTTACAGAAAGTGATGCAGAATTGATCAATCTGTAAGACTAACCAGAGTCATATTTATTTCATTCAAGCTGTGTCTGTACCCTGGCTGTGTTACTGGCAATCTTCTGTCTACTTCAGAAGTCTGGGTGTTCAAGATCCTTTCGGCCCACAATATGGTCACCCCCTAATGCAAGGATTATTATTATCCAGAGACTCGGGACTTTTACTCTTTGAAGTGCTGGTGTTCCCATTGTAATGGTGGGGGAGGTTGCGGGTTGGGGGTCTTTTGGATAAGACATTAAACCAACGTTTTGGTCTACCTGATCAACTAGACATTAAAGATGACATAATAATAATAATCCTTACATTTATATAGCGCTTTCCACGTCTTATCGACGTCTCAAAGCGCTTCACAGAATACAACGACGTCCCAAGATTGGGACGGGAGCAGGGTGGGAGGGAGAAGACAAGAGGGAAGAAATGGGGGGGAGAAGAGGTAGGGACCAGAGCAGGGGAGGGAGGGGTTGTGGTTGGCGGAAGGAAAGTAGAAAAACTGACTGTATATTTGTGGGAGAAATGACGGAAATGGAGATTATCATGGTAACCTGGCCAACAATCCTTCAGATAAAATTGATCATTCACTTCCTGGCTGTTCCTCACTTTCTGGCCCATGTCTTTGTCACCTCTTGGCTGGACTACTCAAATGCCCTCCTCGCAGGTCTCCCCTCCACCACAATCCATAAAATCCAGCTCATACAGAACTCTGCTGCCCGCATTCTCAGCCGCACCAAACTTTGTTCCCCCATTACCCCAGTCCTTGCCAGACATCACTGGCTATCAGGCCCGGAGAGGATCGATTTCAAGATCCTCACCCTTGTCTTCAAATCTCTCCACTCCTCTGCACCCCCCCTACCTCTCTGACCTCTTCTCTCCTCAAAACAGTACCCATTGCCTTTGCTCCACCGGGTCTGGCATCCTCCTTGTCCCCCGAAATCCTCCACCGGTGGCCGTGCCTTCAGCCATTACGCCCGAGGCTCTGGAACTCCATTCCTCACTCCCTTTGTCTCGTCCCCTCTTCCTAGTTTCAGGTCTCGGCTAAAGACCTTTCTCTTTGACCACGCCTTCGGTCACCTTTCTCCCCCTGCCGCTGGCTCGGCTCCGGGATCCATTATTGTGAAGTGCTCTGAGACGCTGTCCGGCATGGAAGGCGCTATATAAATCTAAGTTGTTGTTGTTTTTATTTGTTGTGCATGGCAAAGCTGCCACATTTGCTTACAAAAAGTCACTGCACTTCACAGGAAACAGCTTGAGATATTTGCAACATTAAACATCATAGGCAATGTATCAAATGCAAAGATTATTCTTTTATATATTGAATAAGATATGGGTAAATTAGTTTCCATTACCCTCTTTAAAGGGTCCAATGCGTGGTGATTTTTTTTTAAACAGGATTCATCAATTAGAATCGGAGCAGGAGCTCCTTCCAGTCACCAGAAATACATCATGCAAGTCATGTCAAACTGTGAGAAATTTGCTTTCAAAGTAGATTAAATTCCCATGGTTCGTCTTTTAGTTTTCTCGTTAAAGAATTCTGTTCAAAAAAAATCCTCAGTGGCAGGTGGCAGATTTATAATCCCATTAACCAACAAAAAATGATTCCTCCCAGATGCGGACGTTATCGCGCACCTGCAAAAATAGCCAGTGTGGGAGTACCTTCAATGATAAGCATATTTCAGGTAAACTTATAAATTAAGGAGGGCAATGTTTCTTTAGTTAAAATAAATGAAAACACAACAGAGAGCATAGGTGACAGGGTCCCTAGTCTTCAAACAATTTGCACAATATGAACAATGTACGGATTTGAAGGGGAATCATTTGTGGTTGGTATCATTACTCTTAGGATATGAATTATTATTATTATTATTCGTAATTATTATTATACAGTAAACACTTGAAAACGTCACCCTGGTTTACACTTGTCACTATCCCATAGGACAATATCCCAGCCACGTTTGTGTATGTATTTATACATATACCTAACTCGTCACTTCAGTTAACTCAACCGCAAGCGAATTACATATGTGGAGCGCCCTTCACGTCGGGAGGACGTTCCAAGGCTCATCATCACCGAGCCTTTTTTTTCTTGCCCCCCCCACCCCTTGGAGCCATGAGTTACCATCCGACGTATGACTAATTGCCTACCGTGTTTTGCCCACAAAGTATACAGTCAACCTACTTTACGGAAAAGCGGTTTGACACGACTCGGCAAGGCAACGAGGCGCAGTGTCAAACGCAAGGGTGATTTACTATCGCCACGACGACGACGACGACGATGATTATTACTGTATCTTGTTCAGGTGGATGGCCACAGAAGGGCTTCATAGTACCGTCCATTGATGACATTGATCATCACATGGTAGTGCACACGGTAATGCTACAGAGTGATAAGACATTGTACAATAAGGAGTGTAAACGATATCAGGAAGATGGAGGACAAGCTGCTGTTGTTGTTGTTGTCATCCATGCTGCTGTTGTCGCTGTTGTTGACGCGTCCGCTCGCGGCCAACTGTCGCATGGCCAGGCCGGAAGTGAGGCGCTTGCACTTCCGACGGGCGGGCGGGGCGAAGAACTTTCCAGTTGTCCGGCGCTGAGGGCTTCCCGAGCTACCGGAAGGTTCCCTCTCCGTAACGAGCAACGGTAACGGCAAGTCTCCCTCCCCCCCCCCCCCCCCAACCTCCCTTCCCTCCTCCTCTCACCCGTCACCCCTCATCGCCCCACCACCCACCCCTCTCTCCATCTCTACTCACTCACTCACTCACTCACTCGCCCACACTCTCTCGGTCCCTGTGCTGCTTCCAGAACATTCTAGCTTTGGACAGTTTGGGTTATTATTGCTTTCGACGTGTCCTTCCATCACCTCCACCACCACCCCCTCTTATACCTTCCCTCCCCCTCTCTCTCCCCATACCCTCCCTCTCTCTGTCTCCCTCTCTCCCCTCGTATACCCTCCCTCTCTGTCTCTCCTCTCCCCGCTCATATACCCTACCCTCCCCCCCCCCCTCTAAACTCCCTCTCTCCTCGATCTCTCTCTCCCTCCCCCCTCACCTACCTTTCCTCTATCTCCCTCCTCCACCTCTCCTCAATCTCCCTCCCACCCACCCCTACCTCTGTGTCTCTCCTCGCCGCAGGATCGGGTAGGACGGTCCGGATGAGGAGGTGATGGAGGCCAGAGATGCCAAGGCTTGTGCAGCTGGGGCAGGGGCTGGGGCAGGAGCCTCGGGTCAGGTCCCAGGCAGCAGCAGCAATAACAGCAGCAGCAGCCATCCTGGGGCTCTGGACAGCAATGAAGATACCGACTTGAGACAGGTGCGAGCCATGATTCTCTCGGGGTTTGGATGAGGGTGATGGGGGAAGAGAAGTCCATATATTGCCATTCATTGCCCTTCATTTGGAACTTTTTTTTGTGTCCCTATGTGTGTGTGTGTACCGTGCCCCCTGACTTTTTATTCACACCATCTTATTACAGTGTTTAATAATGGTACTAATGATTTATCATAATAATAAACATCACATGGAGTCCTTCCCTGTCGCTCAGTGGTTAGAGCCTTCGCCTTTACAAGCGAGAGTTCGAATCCAGGCAGGTCAACAGCAACAAAGTGACACTTGCGCAGCACCATTCACGCCAGGAGGATGTCTCAAAGCGCTGATCAGGTCAGGGCACAAGCTCGGGTAAGTTTCCTGATAATAATTGCGCAACTGATAATAATCCCGCAAGAAAAACAGATAATAATGGTCATTTAAATCCTAATTCACCTTAAACCCACAATTGTTTGTGAATCACTGCTGTGCACAATTGGCTTCCGTGTTTCGCCCACATATATACAGTCAATTCACTTTGCAGTATATTCTGTGAAGCGCTTCCAGACGTCTAGAAGACATGAAAAGCACGATATCAAATGCAAGGATTATTATAATTATCTTTGAGATGTCTCAAAGCGCATCACAGAATATATTGTAATGTTAATCGACTATATTTTGTGGGCAAAACACGGCTGTGTCCCACAAATGGTCACGGATGTTTTTTTTGAAGCGATTATTACCCCCTTCCATTTTAAAAAAAAGCAATCCTGTAATTGACTAATAACTGAGTTCCTACTTATTGCCCTGTAAATAGAGGCGTGTGGAGTAAGGAAACTTGCCCATTGTATTGCCCTTGCCGGGAATTAAACCCAGGTTTCTTACTTGCCAGGCGAGTGCGCCTTGGGACGTCCTCCCATCACTCTATAGGCACTCTATAAATGTAATTTTCTTGTTTTGTTGTTTGTTGAGTGCTCCAATCACTGAGCTACAGGACAGTAACCACAATAATTGTTGCATTTGATTTAGCACTTTGTCAGCTCGTTGAGACATCTCGAAGGTTTCGCAGTATCTGACTGTAAAGTATGGTGACTATTTTGTAGGTGAACGGGGCAGCAAGGCTCTGCAAAACAGTGAATAATCATTTGTTTTAAATCTGGGAGATGATCAGTAGAAGCTCCTGTCACTTCTCGAATAGTGTTGTGGGATCTTCCTGAAGAAGCAGATGGGCGCTCCTCAGTTTGAACATCCAAAGGCAACTCAAATAGTGCAGCACTACCTCTTCACTGTAAGCAATGTAAATTTTGGGTTTGGTTAGCTGGGTATCTGACATGAAAACCCAGACTGAGAGTTTTACATATTCATGGTGTCTGGATTAAGAAATTTTCCTGCATTTGGAATTCCTATGCCTGGAGGGATGTACCTTGTTTATCTAATCCCAGGGAGTATTAGGTGCAGGTTGGGAGAGACAAGGCTTGTGGACTCAAAGTGCAGAGGGCAGTAGCTAGAGCAGTGCATCTCACTTCTTGAATCACTTTTGAGAGATGGTCTACATCCATCACTGCTAGGTTTCAATATGAACTTTCTTCAATCTGTTTCTTTCCTATGTTCTTTCTCGTGTGTGGATGATCTCAGTGTTTGGGAAACTGAAGTTAAGTATCAAAGTCATGATAATTGCAGAAAATGAAGGATGTAAAATAATAATAATTTTGTCTCCTTAAGCCATGACTGTGTGTGAGACTCTGCTGCAGCTGCCGCTTTTCGCCCACAAAATGTATACAGGTACCCTGCCTCAACCGCGGCCTCATCAACCGCGAAACTCACGCATTCATGATTTGTTAAATGTGACAACCCTTGCTTACAATGGCTTATAACCCTTGCTTATCCACGGGTTTAACACTAACACTAGCATTTAGCGCTAGGACCCAGTTGCATCAACCGGCCTTGATGTCGCTTCGCGCTAGCGTATAGCACTAGGACCCAGTTGCGATGTTGCAATCAACCAGCGACAAGGCTTCTCTTTTAGAATTAAGGTAAATAACACAAATTTATTGTCGCTTCTCCGCAGCCTAGCTAGTACGTTTGGGAGCATTGGCTGCCAGGATCTGCAGATCTCTCTCTCTCTCTCTCTGTGTAAGAGTATCTCTCTCTGACTCACCTCTCTATTTCACCTTCTCTTCTCCCCACCCCCCCTCCTCCCCCACCCCCCCTCCTCCCCCACCCCCCCTCCTCCCCCACCCCCCCTCCTCCCCCACCCCTTTCTCTCTCACCTTCTCTATTTCACCTCTTCCTGCCCCCATCCTTCCGTCTCTCTCTCTCTCTCTCTCTGTCTGTGTTTGTTTCAGTCAGTCAGTCAGTCAGACAGCCCCCCCCATCCCTCCGTGTCACCCACCATACCTTCTCCATTGATTTCCCTCTCTCTCTCTCTCTCTCTCTCTGTAGATCAGTCAGACAGCCCCCCCCAGTCCTCCGTGTCTCTCTCTCTCTCTCTGTAGATCAGTCAGTCAGACAGCCTCGCGGATTGCTGCAGATGCGCCCAAACTTACCTATCCCCATGTATGTTATTACTGTATGCGTTTTTTTGTGTTTAGTTCTACAAAACGCGAGCTTACTTCCCCTATCCCCATGTTTCCCATAGGGCCCTGCATTTTCCAACCGTGAAAAAGCAAACGTACTCCTCCTATCTCTATGTTTCCCATAGGGCCCTGCATTTTCTAACCGTGATTTTACCAACCGCGGAGGTTTAGAGGAACCTATCCCCTGCGTATGGGGAGGGATACCTGTAGTCAATTCAGTTACAGTATATTCCGTGAAGTGCTTTGAGACTTCTCGAATGTGTAATAAGGTGCTATATCAAATGCAAGGATTATTATTATTAACATCAACATAATCACATATCAATCATTGCTTCTGAGTCTTTTACCATATTTGCCTTTACCCCCTAAGGGTGTTTCTATTTCTGATTGTGTAATTCATGACAATTGTGAATAATTTGATAATGATTTGTAGCCCTAATTTTTACTTTGAACACTCCGCCCAACACATATATTGTACTTTGTTATCTTCATTATTTTCTTTGTTATAAAAAATTGTAGCATACAATAAATATGGTGTGGAGGTGTCTTATTCATTGGTTGCATTTTAAGATGTACACATTTTGATTTTTAAGATGTATTCTATAATTTCCAAATGAACAGTATTTTATTGTTGATGAATAAATTCTCACACTCTATACTTCTAGGGAGTAAAAATCAATATCAAATATATATTTTGACCACAAAATATCGAATCCATTCACTTTACAGTATATTTTGTGAAGCACGTGGAGACATCTCAAGGATGTGATAAGGAGCTATAACAAATGCAAAGATTATTATTAATGTATCCACTTTTTTAAATGTTTTTTCTTAATGTAGGATTCCATTCTTGGTGGTAATGAAGTGAAAAGCACAGCAGTGGTAAAGTACTCCTCTGCTCCACCACCTGCATCTTATGCACGACTCCAAGAAAAAACAGATCTTAAATTGCCGCCTGCGAATTGGTTACGTGGAATCAGTCAGCTTGGAGAAACTGATTCAACGTCTCTTGGTACAAGCAAGAAGAGCAAACCATTTTCCAGGTGATGTATCTTATGCTTCTATTTCTTTGGGAATAAAAATGTACGATGATCTCAGTTTATTCTCCAAGTTGTCATATAACCTTATAATTACACTTTATTTGAGTGTTTTCTTTATTTGGAGGTCCGAAAATTTTTGCTTTTTGTACTGCAGGCTTAGTTTGTGTATGAAAACTTGCCATAACTAACAGAACAGGCAAGTCTTTCCTTTGAGTAAAATATCACTCTTCATTAACAACAACAACAAAATTACACTTGTATAGCACTTTTTAAAGTCGGGGACGTAGGGGGACGTTAATTAATGTTTTAGATTAAATTATAAAAGCATTTTTAACAGACTGAGCTTTCTGTTTTTGTCATTTTTTTTAATGTTCATCCCTACCAATAGTTTATTTCAGCTTCATAAAATATAGCTTATTCCTGAGAAATTAGTATGTTAGTGATGTACTTGTTAAATCTTCGAATCACTTTTTGACACAATTAAGTATTCACCTTCAAGAATTGTCATCTCTGGATTTAAAATATTAAAACATTGTTTTTTTTTCGTAAGCTTCGGCATGGCATATGACTTCATTGACTGCATTGGGAATGATGTTGACGTTGTATCTGATTCTGAGGTACTGTATTCATGGATACTGTACTGAGGTACTGTATTCATTTTAATAGAAGGCTTAAAATATATTATAACATCATAAATTATTTAAATGTTCATTTCATTAGCTTGTGAAAATAGTTTGCCATTAAATCTAAAATACTTATGATACAATAATTTCTAGGCTGAAAAAGGAAAGTTTATCCTCTTTGCAGCTTAGTGGTTAGAGCATTCGCCTTGCAAGCGAGAGGCCTGGGTTCGATTCTTGGCATGGCAAAATGTTGAGCAAGTTTTCTTACTCCACGCGCCTCTGTTTACCTAGCAGTAAGTAGGAACCTGGTTGTTAGTTGATTGGTGGATCGCTTCTCTAGGGGTAATAAATTCCTTCTAAAAAAAATAATAAATTGGTCACTTCAATCTGCGACTGTCACAAAGTACAATCAATTCACTTTACAGTATATTCTGTGAAGCACTTTGAGACATCGCCTTGAAGATGTGAAAAAACATTATATCAATTGTTATTGTTTGAGACGTGAAGATCATATTTAAACAGTGGCACTATACGGATGGAAGAATATTAAGACTTTTTCAAGGTTACCATTGGAGTTATAGAAAGTCTATAAATTACTGAGTGGGGGATTGTCAAGGATATGCATAGCTTGGGAAAAGAAGGAACTGGATGTAATAAATGGTTTTATCTTACTTCATGTTGTTCAGACTGATTGCCTGTCAGATATCCAGTTCCCGATTAGCTATAAGCTCAGTTATCAGCAAGTCTGAGGCTTTCCTGCATAACTTCAAGCAATGCCCTTTTACCTCTATCGTTGATCACATTTATCGACAAGGATTCCATCTCATTGAGCCTGCTCAGAACCTCATTATCCTGTTCGATCCTTAACAACTTACCTTAAATCCTACACCCATGCTCTTCCCTCAATGCTGCAGCATTACCTGTATTTGCCACTACCTCACTTTTGAGTGGCCAAGACACTCATTCACGCTTTCACAGTAGCCAGGTTCAATTATTTGAATACCCTGCTCTCTGGATTTCAGCTCCTTGTGAGCTCCAAAACTCTCCCGCTTCCTTCTTTTCCCATATCAGATTTGATGATTTTATCACTCCTCTTGCAGTGGATTGAATTCAATCACGATCCTACTCCTTGAGTTCAAATTTGTTGTTTTATTAACACTCATTAGTTCATTATCTCATTAGTGGAATGAATTATAGAGCTTTAGAGTTGAATAGAGCTTAATTGATATACTCAGTAAAATAACAAAATAGATGCACTCGATTAATAATCTCCTTACTGATAATTTAGCTCACTTACATTATCTGCCTTATTAACTCAAACAGACCAGATATTATATTCATTCAAACAAAAACAGTCCTGCGATAGAACATTATGTTTACTGTTTTATGATGAGACTTTTCAAGGTTAGAATTAAAAAGAACTTAGCCCTTAGATAAGGGTTCTACAACAATTTAAGGAGATTGTTGGGATTGCCACTTTGTTAGGTTTCAGCCTTTATATTGGGTACTTGATACCATGGAGTATTTTGCAATAACAACAATGTTACACTTGTATAACGCCTTTCATGTCAGGAGGACTTTCCAAGGCATAGTACAAGTAAGATTGTAGCTTTGTTTGTTTCTGAAACATAGCAGGTTTTAGCTTTCTTAAAAACGGAAATAGTAGGTAGTTACCTGTATTAAAATTTCCTAATTATCTATTACCTGTATTGTTTATAGATCTGTTTGAAGAAATTTGGAGGTGATGGTTTAGAAATAACTAACTCTTGAGTACATAACAAGTACAGTAAACATTTGCAATAATGTAATGTTAACACTGTTAAAGGGGTCGTTGTTTACATTCAATATTGTAATGTATAGATCATATTGTATTTTTGATTTATTTCCCGATTAAACTAGTGGTACATTAGCTACTAAATTATTGTGCGTTAAAAAGATTAAAAACACTTGATGTAACCATTACCCATAAGTGAATTGTATTCAGTTACATTTTTAATTTTTTCGATCGCTGTTTCACTGGGTTCTCAGATTATTCCTTTGTTTGCATTTAGAACATTAAAAAGCTGCTGAAGATTCCATATAGCAAATCACATGTCAGTATGGCAGTTCACCGGATTGGAAGGACCCTTCTGCTTGATGAACTAGACATTCAGGAGCTTTTTATGACCTCAACCCAAGTAAGTTAATTGTGGAGAAATTAGTTTGTTTCAATTATGTATTTCTTTAATAAAGTAATTATTAGTAATATATTGGACCAGCTTTTACTAAATTGGCTGAACATTAAGGAAGAAGCTGAATCAATTATTCTCAATAAAATCTACATTTGCAGTTAGTCATATGCTTGGCTAGATGCAGTTAATATAATACTTGATAAGCTCCGCACTATCCAGGATAAAGCAATTCACTTGATCAGGACCTGAGCTACCAGTCAAGATTCGCTCCCTGTCTTAGCAGTGCACTGTGGCTACATCTACTAGAACACTATTTCGCCAAACTGTAAATGTCAACAACGCAGCTGTAGGAAGGATCAACAAAAACAACAATTTGTAATTATATTGTCCATTTCAAGCAGGGTAGCATCTCCAAGCGTTTTAACAGTGGTGGAGCCTGATTCTGAGCTGGGGGATAGGAGCGCTACCCAAGCACGGTCGAAGAGGAAAATCGTCAGGCGTGATCTGCAAATGGAGAAGGAGGGGGAAAGGCTGAGGGATTGAGAGTCAGTTCCACAGTTTGGGGGCTTAGAGGCTAAAAGCATGTCCGCTGATGGTTATCAACTGTCCAATACAGTGAAGAATTCCAGGAGGACAAGAAGGGAGTGGGAGCCCTAATCACAGAGTACATCATTTGTGATTAATGAGTGCTGTCTGTGCTGTGGGCAGGGCGGAAGCCAGACTGAAGGGGCTTGAGTAGGGAGTGAAGGGAGAGGTGTGAGTGTAGTTTGCAACATCAATTCTTGAGGTACATTTTATCTTCGATCAGTATCCACTTATGCCAATTTTCCAACACTTTTGATTGGTAATTGCTTAGTTTTGAACCCCTTCAAAATATAGCTGACAGCTGAATACATATAAACCACCTATAGGCCCATTTCCTCTGAATTTTCCTCTTACTTTCATCTTCACATTAACACTGCCACCCACACCCACGGCCATCCGCTCGATCTGGTGATCACCCGAGGCCTCAACGTCTCTGGCGTCACCATCACCGACAAGGACATTTCAGACCATTTCTTCATCTCTTTCAACATCTCTATCCCTCCCCCCTCCACCTCCAAACCCACCACCATCTTCTACCGGCCCTGGAAGAAGATTCCCCCTCAAACCTTCACCTCTGCCCTCGAAAGCTCCGACCTCCTCCCCCTGTGGCACTCTTTTTGCATCGACCCATCCTCCGCCTCCACCGCCCTCTATAACACCCTCTCCACTACCCTCGACACCCTGGCCCCCCTCACCACCAGAACCGTCTCCCACTCCCGATCATCACCGTGGTACACAACTCACCTCCGTTCCCTCAAAAGCCAAGTGAGAGCAGCTGAACGCACCTGGCTCAAATCTGGCCTCACGGTCCACCGGCAAATCTGGCTGGACCGCATCAAATTTTACCACTCCGCCCTAGCCACGGCCAAATCAGCCTTCTACTCCAGGATAATCCTGGAAGCGAAGGACAGCGCCTCCTCTTCGCCACCACCAACCAAAATAGAGAGAATCCGCTCCGCGGTTTCCTCCCCCCACCTCTCCTCCACCTCCGCGCCTCCATCCGTTATTTCAACCCTCACCCAACACCCCCTTCATACTTTCATCCCCACCTCCCCGTCTTCAATCACTAAAATAATCACCTCCATGAAACCCACCACGTGTTCATTGGACCCCATCCTCCAGAGGATCGAGTTCAAGATCCTCGTCCTCACCTTCAAGGCCTTACATGGCCTTGCCCCGCCCTATTTAACCAATTTACTTTCCCCCTACAAGCCCACCCGGACCCTCCGTTCAGCAGGACCTGGCCTTCTCCAAGCCCCCCGCCCGAACCGCCCCACCATCGGAGGCTGGGCCTTCAGTTTTTCTGCTCCGACCCTATGGAATTCCATCCCCCAATCCCTCCGTCTCGTTTCTTCCCTTTCCTCTTTCAAGGCCGGTTTGAAGACTTTCCTCTTCGACCGTGCCTTTTGTTCCACCCCGAATTTTTCGACCTCCCCTACATGTTTCACCTCTTCCCGTACACTCCCCTCTCAGCTCGGGTCACACGCCTCCTGTGCAGCGCCTTGGGACGTCCTCCCGACGTGAAAGGCGCTTTATAAATGTAATTTGTTGTGTGTTGTCATAGGTTTTAGTACATAATGTGAAAAATGGCAGCTGAGGTTCTACTGCAAACCAAGCTATCTTTATTCTAATAAGGATTAGTGTATGGGAATGTTACTCAGGTAGTTTTTGACTTCTGTACAAACTATCCTGTTTTTTTTTTTAAAAGTTACATGAATTAGGAAAGCTACCCATTTAAAAAAAAATTCACAAACCACCTTGTTTATAAAATTAAATAGAATATTTTTATCGATGGTATTTCCTTCCCGCGGGCTCCTATGACATCCTTCCCCAGAAGTTGGCTGATGTGCTCCATGATTATCAGTTGGAAGGAATCAAAGAGCCATCTCATATTATTAATAATACAATAAAAGCCCGTTTATCCAGCACCTGCTGGATATTCGGCCGAAAACGCAAAATAAAAATTAAAAGAAATACATTTTTTTCAATGCATTTTTCCGAATAAATTCCGGTTAATTGAATGCACTTTTTTTTTGTGATGCCGGTTATACGGAAGTTTTTGTTGATCGGGTGCCGGATAAATGGGCTTTTACTGTAATAATTCTGGCATTTTATGTTATGTCTTATCACATCATCGAGATGGCTCAAAGTTCCTCTGTAAAATAGATCGATTATGTATTTTCGTGGGTGAAAATTGTTCCACATGAATAAATGGCAAAGATAGCATGCTTCAAATGATGAACCCGGTATGTGAGAGTAGGGCGTAAAGGTTTTTATATTGCAGCCTGTTGGAATGGCATTATACAAGGGCAATTCTTCTATTTTAATCTATGAATTTTGTAATGTATTATGGGCTTAATCTTATTGGTCTTTTGTTGGTGAAATAGTGACTGGTCATGACAAAAACTACATGAAAGAAACTGAATCTAATAGAAACATTTTGTATCTGATTTCAGCTCCTCTGTAGTATCGCGTTCATTTGGCATATGTTCAATCGTTGATTGTTTTGTGCGAAAGGTTGCAAATCAACAAAATGATCATTCTTTTTCAGACGGGAGACTGGAACTGGCTAAAAGAACTATACCAAAGACTAGTGGATCCAAAATGGCAGAGAAAAAAGAAAAGCAGAGAACATTTTTATCAGAAGGCTATTCTTTCTAAATTTTTGTACTATAGGTGAGTAGTGTACTCAGCATATAAAGAGAGGCCTTAACATGATTTGATTTTTTTGACCCATATCTGTAAAGGCATATTGTTGCTTTAACTGAGATGTAGCACTCCTAGGCCCAAACCCAAGTGAAGCGTGTTATGTAAATACAAGTTGTTGCTGTTGTATTTGTTTTCTTTCTTTTCTATCCCCTACCCCCACCCCATCCAAGAATGTTATCAAACGTTATTGGTGCAGAAGAATTCTGGCAGGTTTTCTGGTTTAAGTATTTTGGATTCCTGTAACTCAGTACAAGAGACAGACCTGGGTTTGATTTCAGGCAGGTCAGGGCAAAACCTTGGGCAAGTTTCCTTACTCCACATGCCTGATAATAATCCCTAAAAAAAATTAAAAAAAATTGGTCATTTCAATCCACAACTGTTTGTGGGTCACTGGTGTGTGTAACTGGCTGCAAAATTTAAAGTCAATTCACTTTACAGTATATTTTGTGAAGCGCTTTGAGAAGTCTAGAAGTCGTGAAAAGCGCGATATCAAATGGAAAGAATATTATTTTGAAAATCTTATGAATATTTTTAGCATCAATGGAGATTGTGGAGCACAAGCAGTTCCAGCTTCAACTCCTATAGCACAGACCAATGACCCTCAGGCACAGGCAGCGGAAGTAGAGGAATCTTCCTGGCCAGCACCTCTGGGAACACCAACTTCTGTCCCTGAAGAAGAAAGCTCCCCAAAACAGGTAACATTTCCTTTTGGTGTAAATCTGTCTGACCTACTTTCTGTTTCAATGTTATTCATGTTTAACGGCGGTATGTTTGACAGTGAAAACTTAAACAAAAATATGTTGTGTCCATATGTCTGAGATGTGTCAAAGCCTTTCACAGGTTTTACTGTAGAATACACTGACTGGGTGTTTCATAGGCAAACTTTCAACCAATTTGTGTGCAACGGTGTCACACAAAAAGCTATGAAGTGAATGTTCAATTGAATCTGGATACAGTGACCAGGACATTTGGAAAAACTCCCTTCTTTTACCAAATAGTGCTGTGGGATTTTTAATGTCCACCTGAAGAGGCAGGTGAGACTTTGGTTTAATGTCTCATCTGAAAGACAGCACCTCTGACAATGCAGTGCCCCCCTGCACTGGACTGAAGTGCCAACCTAGACGATGAATATAAAGTCACAATATGGGATTTCCAGTATAGGTAAATCTCTATTTAGGACGGGGTTGCATTCCTGAAAAATTGTATCTAGATCGAAAGGTCCTAAATCGAAACACGATTTCCCATGCGGTCCAATTATATAACCAGAGATGCGTTCTTTTCACAAAATTTTCGGACCTTAAACCCACTAAGTAACACACAAAACCACACAACATAACACAAATTATCACACATAGGCAAGAAGGGGTTCTTGGGGTAACTGTACAGTGTTCTACTTTAATACTGGCAAACTTTAATACTGGCAGTGGCACTTACAGCTTCCCCACTCATCTTGATGTTGTGGAGCCCATAGCATCTTTTAAATATTTGAAACCACCCTCTGCTAGCACTGGAAGATGGTGTCGTTGAGCCTTTTCCTTCCCGATCATTTAACTCCCTAAACAATGATTTTGTCCTCTCTTGGATAACCAGGGTGTTGAGTGGTATATTAGGCTGGTTTTGATCCTCAATCCAGACACTCAGCATTCTTTCCATGTTTTTCATCACATCACTCCTATGTTTTGCTAATCTGCTTGCACCTATAGCTGTAACACACCTTGAACTTGCCAGTATATTGTCCATATTCTGTTTTATAGTAGCCACTGTCGATCTAGCTAGCCCTAAATCCCTCCCGACGTCCATACCTTTTTCACTAGATTCGATGCGCTTTATCACCTCTAATTTGGTATTCAAAGTGATGACTTTGCGGGGTTTCTGGCCGCTAGCGGTATTACTGCTGCTCATTTCACTTACTATAAACTTGCTATAAATGCGGTAGTGGCTATAAATCGCTCGGGAATGTTTGGAAATTACTGTAATACTGATGTCACTTCAAAATCAGCTGGCTTTTAAACAAACGTAGCGACATGCTATTGGCCAGTTCGAAAGCTTGGATATCAGGTGCGATTTACCCGCGAATACACTATGGATTGTGCATATGTACAAATAGGATGCACAAAATGCTACCGCGATATTCAAAATATGTACTGCGTATGCACAAACAAAAATCTTGTTCGTTAAAACAAATCCAAGTGTCCTATATCGATCAAAAGATGTGAAAAAATTATGATTCTTCAATCGAAATGTCCTAAATAGAAGCATCCTAAATAGAGGCTTACCTGTATATTAAATGGAATTTTGCTCCATTAAATGCATTTATTCATATTGTGTAGAATTATTCATTCAAGCAGGAAATGTTCCCCAATTATCCTTTATTGGATTTATTTTATAATTAGCTTAGAGGTACTAATTAGTTAATTTACAGCCAAATTTTGCATAGAGTTAGGACATTTAACAAATCCGAGTATGAGTGCAAAATATTTAATTGAAATATTTCTTATTCTAAATTGTATGGAAATTTATCAATTGGATCATTATCTTAAAGAAATCCAGATGAAAGTTTAATTTATGAAGAACTAGTTATATGTTTGTTGGGAATATCGCTTCCTTTTTTTTGAGAGACTGATTTTTATAAATGTATTTTTTTAAGCATTGAAAAATATGCAATACATTAAAAAGGTTGGTGCCTTGCTACTACCTTGATAATCACATTTTCTATTATCTAGAAATGCATTTGACAAAATTGCATAAAACGTGAACATTGTGAAAATAATACATTTGGTCCTCAAGGTGTATTTTAATTTGGATTGGATTTTAAGATGATGATTATAAAATATTCAATACTACTTTTTCTGCCACTGGATGTATACTATAATACTGCATTAGTAAATATTTTGAATGCATATTGGAGGCTTCAAGTATTAAGATTTCTTCAATTTTATTGGAGCTAACCAAATTGTAATGGAGTATCTACTACCAATACATCTGGAGTGATAAACAAAGCAGTAAATAAGGCTGAATTGAAATTGCGTGAATAGTGAAGCACTGCTTTAGTTAAGTTAAGTTTAGCTTCTGCAAATGACCAATGAAATTGAAATTCAATTGACCATTGAAATTCCTTAAAATAAAATAATAAATTGATCACTTCAATCCACGACTGTTTGTGGGAAACTGCTGCCATGGCATGTTTTGACCACAGAATGTACAGTCATTTCACTTTATATTGGATTCTGTGAAGCGCTTTGAGATGTCACGAAGATGTGATGAGGCGCTATATAAAATTTAAGGATTATTATTAGTTGAATTGTGTTGCAGTGTTCATTGAATTGTGCTGTAGTGTTGCAAAGTTGATGAGTGGAACCTAATCTACTGATAAGTTGTTCTATAATACCGTTTTCACACTTTTTTCAAATGATAATATAGCATATGTATTGGGTAAAACTATATGTGTTTGCACTTTTTGCAGGACAGTGTTCCTCTGGAAGCCACATATGTGTTAGAGCAGCTGGCCTCTGCTCCGAAAGAACAAAACCTGACTACTTTTTTGAATGAAGGGGAGGACAGTCAGGTATGGTGAAGTTAACCATTTCTAAATAATTCCTTAGAAGAACGCAATTGTTTATAATGAGTCCCAATTGACTTATTAATAAAATAAATCAGTGTGATTAAATTTACTACAGTTTCATTGTTGACTGCTGTTTTAAAAAAAGTTTAATAATTTGTTTTTCATTCTAAAGGGCCTTAAAAATGACTTTGTGAGGAACATTCTCTGGACATTTGAAGATATTCATATGCTTGTGGGTTCTAATATGCCCATATTTGGTGGTGGAAAATATCCAGCTGTGAGTTTAAGACTCAGGTAAATCCTTTCTCTGTTTATTTGTCCAGCAAATCTTCTCTTCCAATTATCAGAATCATTTATGTTATTGAGCATATAATTTATGGAATACTGTTAATCTTAGGAAATTTTACACTGCATTAAGATACTAAAAAGCCTTATTTTGTAATCTTATTTTAGTTGGTCTTGTCAGAACTGCTTGTCCTGATTTCTCTCATGTTATCAAAAATAAAATGATAATTTGGTGAGTTTGGAAACAATATTCAGATGTGGTCTTTTATTTCTTTTTTCTTTTTAGGGATAGTAACAAGCCAATTAACATATTAACAGGGATTGACTACTGGTTGGATAATCTGATGTGCAATGTTCCAGAACTTGTCATGTGTTTTCATGTCAATGGGATTGTGCAGGTAAATATTGTTTGTGATTGCAAAGTTTGCTGGATGGATTGTACAGCTTTTGCAGTTTTAAATTTGTAATCACTGAACAGAATTATATTAATGTTTTCCTGTACGCAAAACTAGCTGTGGATTTGGCTAAAGGTTTGCTGCAAAATGGTGGGTTGAGTAGATTTATGATAAAATACAGCAGTTTCATCTAAAATGGCAATGCAAATTTGGTGCTAATTGAAATAATATGTACCTATACCAGTGTAATCTATTTGTTTTGTATTTGTTCTGGTTTAGTGATTCGGCATGAGTTTATTATTAAAGATTATCTATACCTGTTTTCAAAGTATGGTGCTTCCTAGTGCATGCATGAGTTGAGAAGTTTAGGGTTGTAAAGAAGGAACATTTACCTTTTGGGAATATTTGCTTTTTAAGATAATTTTTTTTAGTCACTTGTCAACATTTTCTGGTTTGGTAAAGTTTGAAAATTTTATTTGGGGGGGTAAGATTGGATACATAGCTGAAGTTAGTACATTTACAAGATGGAAGTTTTGAGAACATAACTATAATGTTTCAATCTTTCCAGTAATGGGTTGAACCTCCTCTTCGACGGTCAGATACTCCAAATCCCCGCTTTCCCTCCACCCTCCCTGTCCCCAACTCAGGTCTGAAACAATGACTCTCCAGCGACATGAAAGGCGCTCTATAAATTTTGTTGTTGTTGTTGTAAGTGTTTGCTTGACTGTAATTTCATCAAGCAGTTTATTCTGGTTCCACCAGATACCTTGATTTTGCAGTTTTGAAGCTCTTCCATGTACAATTTTTAAGTTATAATCCATGGAAAGTTATTTTGTTGACTTTGGGGTGCCCTGTGTCTACATTATTGGGTGTTCTAGGGATATTTATGGCCATCTATGCCTTATTTATTTTTTATATGATATATTTTCAATGTATGATAACAACTATGCTACAATATCATAAATCCCATACTTTTCTTATTTCCAATACAGATATATTGACAATGACCATTTTAGATACCTTCTATATAAAATGGAAAGTAGTCACTTACCAATTTTCTTAGTGTATGTTGAATTTTCTATTGGTTGTTTTTGTGACTTAATAGAGGTATGAAATGATTAAGACAGAAGACATCCCCAAATTGGATAACTCAAGTTTCTCCACAAAGGTAGTGAAAGATATTGCCCAGAATATCCTTTCGTTCCTAAAGTCAAACTGTACTAAAGAGGGGCATACATACTGGCTTTTTAAAGGTAAGCATGATGAAGTGAATTTGTATTATAATTTAGAGGTAAGGCACTAACACATGACAATTATTACAAATGAAAATGGATTTCACAAAGAATGGTGGTAGTACGAGGGGTTGGGGGTGGATTGGATGTGGAGGGGAGAATTCCAATCTAAATGTATGACTTAAATTTTGATCTTTTGGATCTTCTCTGTGGCTGATGGTTTTGTTTTCTTCCAGCAAGTGGAAGTGATATTGTAAAATTGTATGACCTAACAACCCTTTGTGAAGAAGCAACTGAGAAATACCAAAATCCCTTCACAATGCCTGTAGCAGTCTTGCTGTACAAGTAAGTTTTTCTTAAAACAAGTATTGCAGGGAAGTAAATCAATGTGGGGAGAATCACAACTGCAACACATTTTTGGCTTGCAAGGAGTTTATCTCTATGGGGCTTGTGTCATTTAAAAATTATGTAAATTCCTTCATCCAAATGGAAAGCCATTCCCATGGGTTGGATGGTACAATTGTTTCTAAAGAAAATCCAAACATCAGATGGAAATTTACCTACCTCTTATTGGAAGTAATAGGTAATGTTACTAATCTAAATTCATATTTGCTATGTAGTGCATAAACTTTAGATTTCCATAAATGTTCTCATGTTTTCTGGTTATCTGTAGTTAAATATTCAAGTGCCATATTTGAATTTAACATGTATTTTACAGAGTTGCCAGTAACATGATGTTGAATAAAGTTCAGAACAAGAAACATTTTGGAATCATCAGAACCCTCTTGTTAAATTGCATTAAATTACTCGACAAAGAAAGTCATCCTCAGGTATAAATTAGTATTCTGTGTTTCTTACTTGCTTCCCTTTCTGGAATAAATCCCTTTACTGGTATCTTTGTTGGGGAATTATACATGCTTAGATTATAAAAGCAATTATCATTATTTAATAAGCAGACTGTTGCATAATGTAGCCTTTTCAATTCTGTCAAATTTCCATGAAAACCTTAACATGCTGATGAATTTTTAAATGTGTCAGAAATTACTTATTATGGTTCGTACTGAATTAAGTTACATATTACATTCCTATACTACAGAGTAACACTGCAGATCTAATAGAATTTAACTGACTTTATCGTCCTGAATATTTAAACAAAACATTGAGCTGTAAAACATGCTCTTAATAGTTTAAAAATGTGATTCATTTATGCAATGAATAAAATTTAGCAAGAAGAAAATGAATACATTTTCAGAAGACTTAACATTAGTTTTGGTCAGCATGTCTTTTTCATACAGCAGTGTTTAGTGTTACAACTTTACTAAAATGCCAGCTGTAGATATGTGACTAAAAGCCACTTTTTCACTGCGTTAAATACTTGTGAAATTATAGCTTTTTAAAAATAATTTATATTATGTCGTATTTTATGATTTTTCAAGCAGTTATAAATTTGCATGCAGCCTATCTAGGTTAATCCCTTATAAAATCTACTTGTAGTTTGCACAAATTACTTTTTAAGCGACTAAGATTTAGCTACTACAGCAGAACATTCATGGTTACAAAATCTTCAACCATCATTTAACAGTTTATGCAGATTATAGCTTCTGCCAACTATATGATTTCGGAACTATTTCAATTGGATGAACCTCCAAAGCAATATGGAAATGGATCATCAACTCCAAATGAAAACTCTGATGATAGCTATAGTGAAGAAGAGGAGCTTCCAGAGGACAGTGACGAAAATGGATCCTTCAGCAATGGCTCTGAACCTGTAGACGACAGCAAAGCTGTTGCAATCATTAAATCTGTTGGCGAGTTGTCTGTACCTGAAAAGTATAAATCAACGCATCAAATAAGGGTACGAGAATTGTTTAAAATAATTTTTTGTACTAATGACATCTATAGTATAGTTGGGGGTCCATTTTTATTCGAAGTATTGATGAGAATTATAGATCAGAATTGAAAAACTAAGCACATACTTAAGAATTTGTCCAATTCTGGATGTTACATAAATAGGATAATTCTAGACCCAGGGGGATTTTCTCATCAATAGATATTTGTATTGGGTAGAGTATGAATCTGATTTCAAAATTTATAGTAGGATAGATATTGTAAAGGCTATTTAAATTAAGTTAAATTATTTTACACTCTCTTTGTTTTAAAGCCTAGCTGTGCTTTTCCAGTTTGTCATGATACAGAGGAGCGCTGCAGAGTTGCCCTCAGCTACGTTCTTGAGGTATGTCAATAACTTCATCCAGAAGTGGAATATGCTCACCTTTTGTTACTCCTAAGATATATGTATTGAAGCCATGTTTTTCTTGGCATTTTTTTCTTCAGCAAGTTTCTTCCAACCTCATCTCTGGAGATGTTGGTCACTTGCTAAAGTACTATTCCATTGGTTGCTTTTCAGTTTCCTAATTAATCGGTGTTGAAAATAATTGTAGGACTTTCACTGACACTGTCTGACTTCAGCTAACTTCACACGGTTTGAAATCTGCAAACTGTTGGTCTGTTTCTCTCTATTGCACTGAATGTTCCTCTATCCAGGCCATTGGGAATTTTTTTTAAGCAAAACTGTTTTTAGTTGGTTCACTGGCTCATTTACAATTTTAAATACTTAGTTGCAGCCTATTTCTGCAAGCAGTCAAATTAACTAACAATTAATTGTGAAGGGATTTGACAATTTATCACTTGGATGATTCCAAATAAAATTAAATTTTCATATTGTATTAAGCAATTGAAAGTTAGGATTATTTGTGCTTGTCAACAAGTTTTTAAAAGCAAATAAGAAAAATGAATTACTATCAGGGATATTCATAACATTTGCCACTTATCTTCTCTGTAAGAGGTTTGTATGTTCTAATGTTTGTGTTGATTGTTTCCATAAGGGGCTGAAGTCTGTTGATGGCAGTATTAAAAAGGAGAGTGATCTCCCAGCTGCTGACCCCAATATTCCAATCCCTCTAAAGTATGCAGATGAGTCTGAAAGTACAGGCCAAAAAGATTTGGAGAATAATATTGCCCTGTTTTTAGACAAAGGTAATGTTAGTTAAAGAAGCTTTAGTAAATTGAATTGGATGTGTAATTATTGATTTAAGAAATTCACATAGCGTGTTTGTTTGATCTTCAGTCATTTTTAGAGTACACTGATTTATTTATAGATTTATAGTAAACTCCTGATAACTTGTCAGTCCATGGGGAAAAGGGGCTCAGTGACTAGTTATCTAGAGTTCCTACTCCTGGGCCACAAGGGATACTGTACCAGTCCAGACTCTTGGCGGTGTATGGGTATGAATGCTTTGGCCTTTCAAAAGACCAGAGATCTTTGCAATGGATCTGAGCATGTGTAAGCCACCTCCACTGAGTGCCTACACATATTAGGATTGAGAGGCCTCTGCAATGCAAGATGCCATTTTATAGTACACTAGTTATTGTTCAATTTGACACTAAGTACTTAGAGAATTTTTAGAATGTGACTAGTTGCATGTTAAGCTGAGTGACAAGTAAAGTGGAGTCTCTTACTAACATTTTGAATGGAGAGCTGGGATATTGACACCATGGCTACTTAATTGCTATTGACCAGTTATCAGGAGTTTACTGTTAATTATTTATAAGAACTGCTGATTCATCCTAATAATATTTTGCCAGCTGCTAATTATATTGTAATATTTGTTTATTATTTATGCAATTCGGCATATATTTTTGTACCAGTGTTTTACAACCATATTATGTTATTGGTATAGTGGAAGCAGTTCCCAGACTGTCCTACCAGTCTGGTACCCACTGGTTCTTGAGCATATTAGATCATTGAAGTTTTATTGATATTGTTAATGTAACATATAAATATTTTGCAACCATAGAGAAGAATTTCAAGGTAATCCTTCCTACTTTTTAAGATATTAATTTGGTTAAAGGTACTCTTGTAATGTCATTTTTTTTATTTTTGATGCCTTTGAAATTATTACTTCTTTGATTAATAGTCTGTTATCATTTTGACTTTCGTACCCTATTTCCCACAGTGGGCCCAGCTCAGGAGAGAGTTAAACTTCCCAGTCGATCTGGGATGATTCCAGATACGTGGCAGCATCAGTTGAAACAGAAGCTGATTCTCAGAGGTTCAAAAGCCTACTTTGTTCTCTCAAATGCAGCTGTTAGTCTACAGAAATATGGAAGAGCATTAAGATACATTAAACTGGCTTTGCAGTGTCTTGGTAAGTGACTAGATGGTAATTATAGGGCAACCTCTTTATGACACTGCTTTGGCTCCATCACATTAGACCAAACAAAGGGTGGTCCCCGTCCCCCAAAAAATGGCTGCAACTTCCTCAGACTGTCCTGTCAGCCACAAAAGTTTCTAGGGCTAGAAATGTTCCCTGCTGCAGCTGCCTGGCTAATTTCCTGCACAACATGGGCAGTAATGTGGGTCTGTAGGTCACCCACATTATAAATGGAATTATGCTCTAGCAAAGTTGCCTTGTCTTTTAGTTTGAGGAAAGGACGTTGAAAAATTAAAGTGTGAGAATATGGAGAATGCTAAATCAGCTGAGCTCCCAAACTATATTGCAGATCATTATTAACCATTATTGGTTATAAATATTGATAAATAGCAGCTATACTTGATGCTAGCATTACAATCTTTTGCCTTATTTAAAATCGTCAAATCTTTTCAGCAAGTGTTTTCAGGGGACTGGACCAAACTGGCTTTAATGTAAAGATGGCTTCTGAGTAAAGGTTTGTTGGTGTATAAGTGTAGAAAAATACAGTGTGCATATAACCTTAAATCAATCTTTTTTAATTGGGTAATGAATCAGTTTCAAAATATAAATTGTTACTGTTTTCATGGGCCAACAATTTCTACTAGACTACCACTAGTTTGGGTACAGATAACCGGGTGTTTATAGTACAGTATTTAAAATTGACAGATGGCTGTCATTTTTTTTATCATGTTGATTCTCTTGACAGATGCCTATTGCTGCCTTATTAACAACTTGTCACCTGAAGTCCTGTTCTTTCTTAGCCAGTGTTTGGCACTTATTGGTGACAATCAGTTAATGTTAGCGCAGAATGCGAGTAATAGAGCAGCTTATCAAGAGGAATATGGCTACCAAACTAAAGAGGATCAAGAAATTTTACATAGTCTTCACGGAGAGTCTAGTTGTCAAGGTTAGTGTTGATATTCTTGGTGAGTTTGTATATCAAATGAAAATTGTAAACTTAAAAAGTGTTATAAGTCAAAATGTTGACATAGTAGCTAAACAGAATGAGCAGATTATTCATTGTGCTTTCCAAATATCCATTGTGTAATAATCCATCAAAGTATTATGACTTTGTTGATAGCTAATTTAAACCTTGCTGTTGTCACTTTTTCTCATTTCCTCTTCGCTACCCAATTAACTTGACAAATAATCTTTCTAGCTTTCAACTGGGCCACAGAGCTTTATACAGATCTAGAATACCAGCTTTCAGTTAGCTGCAAATGTTACGAAGCAGCAAATGAACTGCTACATTCCTGTGATCAGAAAGACTGTGTTTTGGAGCAGAATGCGCAAGTGTTAAAGAGACTTGGCAACAGCAGAAATGAAGTTGGAGTTTTTTATATGAATCAGGCTGCTGCTGTACAGGCTGAGAAAGCAGGTAAGTGTTGAGATATTAAATACATTACTCTTCTTCCTCATTCTATTCTTCCATTTAACTTTTTTGACAGCTGAAAATAACCCTTAAGCAACATATTAAAAAGTGCCGCTGCACACACAAGTACTAGCAGTCGTGTAAAACAAAAAGCTAAAATCAGCAATTGATAATGGAATTAAATCTTTGCAAACTAGTTTCAAGTTGTTCAAATATGGTTTTATTATACAAGTATAATTTGTTTTGCAATAATTTTCTTTTATCATCCAGCAAGCAAAGCCATCACAACACTAGAACAAGAACTTTGGAAAAAGAGCTTCTCTTACTTTGAAAAGGGAATTGTGGACTTTGAGGCTATACAAGACAAAACCAATGCTGCCTTGTTGCTTTGCAATACCGGGAGATTAATGAGACTTTGTGCACAGGCACATAGTACAGTTGGAAGTGATTTCAAACGAAGAGAATATTCACCTGAGGAGGCTTTATATTACAACAAGGTATTTATTTTACGTGGTTTGCTTATATTTTTGAGCATTTTTCTGGTTGACAGCAGATGTACTTAATACTGAAAAGGATAGATCTCCATACTTCACACAGTAGTGATATGATGGTGTGATTTTAGTATGCTGACTGATACCATGTTAGATAAATAGACTATTGTTCATGCAGATTTTATGAAGGGCACTTCTGTTGTACTAATACAATTAGAATAATTGTAAAGTTTACCTGCTTGATTAGATTTTGCTTTTATAGCCTTTTTTTTTTATCATGCAGGCTGTGGATTACTACCTGAAAGCGATGAGATCATTGAGCAAAAGGGAGAATCACCCTGCTGTTTGGGATTCTGTGAACTGGGAGCTGTCAACAACCTATTTTACCATGGCAACACTAGAGCAAGATTATGCTCCATTGTCAAGAAAAGCTCAAGAGCGGGTAATGGAAATGATGTAGCATGTAACCTTCCATTACATTGCATTTCCCTTTTCCCTTTCCCGTTCAAATCAATTGATTGAGAATGATTTTTCTATACTTTGAAAGATGGCCAGCAAATTAAAATCCATCATGAACAGTCCATCTTGTTTTAGCATTCATAATTGCCATTCTTTCTTCCAAATGAGAAAATAAATCTTCATCTACTGTACTGATGTCAGTGCAGAATGAATGGCTTTCTATTCAGAAAATAATGACAACATTTATCAACTCCTTCAGGAGAGCAAATTGGAAGGATTGTAGCTTTTGAAATATTTATTATATGTTTATTTTCTGTTCCTTTCAAAGGTCAGTTAGAAAACACTGTTTGCTTTAACAAAAGTAATTGTGACTATAATTCTCAACTGGGTGCTTGTATTCTTTTCTACTTGATTTGATACGTTCACCATCAAATAGTGTGTATTTACTGAGCTCTAGGAAGTATAGATGAGATCATATTAAAAATTATATTGTTTTACAGATTGAAAAGGAAGTCACAGATTCCATGATGAAATCCCTAAAGTTCTGTGATGTACATACAGAGTCTGCACGACAACCTCTATGTCAGTATAGGGCTGCAACAATTCACCATAGACTTGCCTCCATGTATCATAATTCTCTTAGAAATCAGGTAAGATGAACTTGATTGAAAAAGGTATATCAATTAAAGCTTTCTTACATTTAAAGTACTTTGAGGTATAAATCCAACATCAAAGGTGCTATAAAAATTGCAGTTGTATTCACAAACCATATGATTGTGTAATTTAATTTGTCAGAAATAGGATCGCTGTATACTGTGCGTTTTTATAAAATCCTGTTAAATATTATCTTGTTAAAAGGTTTTCAATCTACGCTTATCTTTAAACTGTACACCGGTTTCTGAAATATATACTCCTGTTTAATTTGTAAACTTGCAAAATAATGGTTTATTATTTGAGCAGCTTGCCTATTCCAAAACAACATCTTTACCTTGTATTGTCTGGTAGCACAACTCCTCTCCGTAGCCTTTGTCTCTTTTAAAACCTACGGTGACCAGTTATAATGTGCTTTGTTCACTTATAGCATGGTGTACTGCTGATCTGACAACCCCAGAAAGACTGATTGCTGGACACATTTATACTCTGATTTTGTAGACAAATCTGTTATAATAGGGTCCTCCTGCACTTTGCTATTCTCCTTATGCTTGCAGGTATATTTTCTCAAGTTCCCTCCTTGCAGTTCTGAACAATTCCCTGGATTCCTCAGTCTGTCTTTCTAGGTTTCCTTATCTGATTTATTTCCTGAACATTCGGATTAATTTCATATGCTTCCTGCAACTCAATGATTCCACAGCTTTGTCGGTCAACTGGTTTGGACAGACACATTTGTTGCAAAAACAAAATCATCATAAAATATCATGTGCTTTTATAAAATTTAGTGCAGATTTAATTCTCAACAGAAATGGAAAATAAAGAATATGAAGTAAAGTATTTTTTATTACACAGATTGGTGATGACCACTTGCGAAAGCAATACCGCAGTTTGGCTGAACTGCATTACAACAAGGCTGTCAAACTGTTTCAGACATTGAAAGATGCACCTTGTGAGTTGCTCCGAGTTCAGTTAGAACGAGTTGCATTTGCAGAGTTTCAGATGGCAAGTAAGTTAATATATGGAATTGACATTGCCTTTTAAAAGTTTCTAGTTTCTAAGATGGAGCTGAAATACTTGAAGTGATATGTGGAACTGGGTGCCTTGGGATGTCCTCCCGATGTGAAAAGTGCTTTACAAATGTAACTTTGTTGTAGAACTGGAAAAGGGAATTGCTAATATGCTGGTACAGTAAAACTCACATCATATCAAGCAAAATACAACCACAAAAATAACAACAAAGTTACATTTATAGAACGCCTTTCACGTTGGGAGGACGTACCAAGGCACTGGGATGTTAATAATACAATAATATTGTACAATACTTGTTTTAAATGAGGTGCATGTTCATAGAATCTTAGAATCTTATGGCATAAAAGGAGGCCATTCATCCCATCTAGTCTGTGCCGGCTTTTTGAAAAGAGCAACTCAATCCCACTGCCCAGCTGTCTCCCCATAACCTAACAGACCTGTTTTTCCTAAATAAAGATCTAATTCTCTTATAAAAGCTGTTATCAAATCAGCCTCCACTTTTTCAGGTAATGCATTCCAGATTCAAACAACCCGTTGAGTGAAAAAATTTCTCATCAGGTGCCCTCTGCTTCGTTTTGAAACTATTTTAAATCTGTGACCACGATCATGTTATGTTGTAAGATGATGGATTTTCTATTGCAGATCAGAATAGCAACACTTCAAAACTAAAGACTGTTTCAGGAGCACTGGATATACTGATAGATTCTGTGTATGCATTTCAGCTTATCCACTGCGAAGTTGTATGTGATTATGAACAGGTACATTCAAAAGTATTTTTTAATTGGTGGGAGGAAATCTATGAGTTATGGGAAGAACTTCTACCTGGATCTAGATTTACTCTATTAATCATTTTCGAGTCCCCATAATTTAGCAAATTGTTGAAATCAGTCTTTTGAAGCCGGTTTTCTGTTCTCAAACTTCAACCAAACTTAAATTTAAATTGGAATGTTGTTTCATTTACAGTGGATGTGTGATGTTGCTAAAAACTCACTGTATTGACAAATGTACAATGTAGACGGTAGCATAGGAGGCTTTGCTCTACATCAAGCTATAAAAACATGAAACAAAATCCTATTCCCAAGTGTCCTTGTCTTAAGCACTTCCTCATCAAAAAAGATGCAATTATTTGGTTGCTATTGTGCACAGATGTACAACTATTAATACACAAATTACATTGTTATTGTCAGTAAATGTAGACCTAATTTACTTTCCTCTCTATCACTTTAATGATTATGCTTGTGGTGTTTTACATTTATTTAGAGTAGACAATGAAGATGAAGGAACATTTGTGTGTAACACAAGTTCATAAATATTTACTTGAAGTAATGTTCACTGTTGTGTCACTGTAACTTACTTTTTCACATGAATTTATTTAGGGAATTGATCAAGAACACACCAGTGATGGAAATACATCTGAAATTGACTCCTCTTCCAGCCTTAATAGAGAGGAGCTCCTAAAACTCATCAACATATTTGAGGCGCGCCTCTCCTTTCTCCTTTTGCAGCTTATCAAACTGTTGACCACTTCTAAAAGGAAAAGCAGGTAAATGTATCTGGCTTTCGGTTCACTGCTGCCTTGGTTTGTATCCTACTTTGTTGGGAATATTTAGCCTGCACCTTTTCTACAAAACTGATGTGCCAAAAGTTGTTTTCTGGATAAATTCATTGGCAAATTCATCAACAAAGTTATAATAATAATATAATCCTTGCATTTGATATAGCGCTTTTCACATCTTATCGACGTCTCAAAGCACTTCACAGGATATACTGTGAAGCGAATTGACTATATTTGTGGGTGAAACGCGGCAGCTAATTGCGCACAGCAGTGTACCCACAAACTGTCGTGGATTGAAATGACCAGTTTTTACCATTGTGTTTTTTTGGGGGGATGGATTATTATTATAAGCATGTTATTATTAAAAAAACAATAATAAAATTGGTCATTTCAATCCACGACTGTGTGTGGGACACTGCTGTGCGCAATTGGCTGCTGCGATTCGCCCACAAATATATACAGTCAATTCACTTTACAGCATATTCTGTGAAGCGCTTTGGGACATTGATAAGATGTGGAAAGCGCTATATCAAATGCAAGGATTATTATTATTATTAGTACGGAAGCTTGCCCAAGGTTTCGCCCTGATCTGCCTGGATTCGACCACATGTCTCACGCTTGTAAGGCGAGTGCTCTAACCATGAGCCATAGGAGCTCCACCTGTTATCAATGACAGGTGATTTACTCCTCTTCTTGGGTCTAATTTGTTTAGTAATTATTGTTTTACCATTAAATAACTAAGGCATACAACATTTAGAGAATCTTCAAGCCTCAAATGCAATACTTCAGGATTGACCAGTGGATTTAACTTGTACAACCTGTAAGATCTGGATTGGAATCAAACTGAGTTCATGGGATGAAGAACACTTCTCCTTTTTTCGTTGGAAAGATCTTAATTAGGCCATGGGATTTTGAGTTTAATTTATTTTTCAGATTTCAGTTGAAAAGAGCTACATAGCAGTTTGGTCTATTTAGGATTAAAAAATTAACAGAAAATAAAGGTTTAATTAATTAAATAAGTAAATTTTCTGGAGCAAATGAAGAACACCAGCTATATGTATCGATCACAATTACTAGTAATATTCCTAGCTTTGCTTATGAAAAACATTTGGTTTAGTTGGTGACGGTTCTGTGATAATACAGGGTTGGGATACATGCAGCTAAAGACACTTTACAAATGTAACTGTGCATTGTATTACCTTTTGCTATTCATCTGATTCTTCCTCAGTTCCTAGTTCAACCTACCACATTTTGCACAAAGCCTGCTTTGTTTTTGAGCAATGGCTCAAATATTGTCATGCTTCAAATATACATAGCTTTGTATTATTACATTTTCTGAACTCTTACTTCTGTCTATTTCAAAAGCACCTTCGCCGATGATCAAATGTCACTGAAAAACTACAAGCATGCTTATTCAACATTGCTGCGGGCAACAGCGGAAAAGAACATCCCTTTAGTACAGAGAGTGGAGGTGATACTCAGTTTATTGAAACAATTATCACCCGAAGCATCAGCCAGTGAAACTGGATCTGTGTGACACTTCCAGTTGTGGCCCACTGTTCTCATTGAAGCATGATGACTAAATTTGATTATTGACCAAACTTCCTAATTGAACTGTGGCACTCCAAACCTAACAGTTTACAACTAGAAGATGGCGTTGAAGAATTGTTCTGTGGCAACTTGACAAACCTCAGAATTCTATTGACTTTTGACATTCTAGTCTTCTGTGGTCATATTGTTCCACGTAGCCGATATTTTACTTGCCGTAATTGTCTCCAGCTGTATGCAAATTAATTTAAATTGGCTCCTATGGTGACGGCATGTCACATAGGTAGGTCCCAGATTTGACCCTCCATCTCCAACAGGATTGCAGTGAGTGCTCTACAGATCTCCAATAGGATTGCAGTGAGTGCTCTGCATCCGTTGGCCAGAAAGGAGAAAAAGAGGTGGATATTCATAATCCTGTTTATTGCTATTTATTGACCGCTGTTTGAAAGTGCACTTATGTGGACGGAATTGGGCTAATCTGTGAAGCCTACCTAATCAAACAAAGCGATGACATTCACTGCCTGGGCTGTTGCATGAAGAATGGCATGAAAGAAGTAGATTTCACTCTCATTAAGAGGTTGGGATATAGTGGTGAGTGGGGGGAAAAAAATTAATGCAAGTCATGAGTGGTGATGCCTTGTTTTTCTTTTACCTTGTTAAACCATATGCATACAAGTTGAATTTATATGTTTGTTATTGAATTGTTCTAGTTACTGTGTACATTGTAAATACAGGCAATAAGAAGGATGTTCCTTCGGTGCATGCATTTTTGATTCGGGAACAACAAAAGGTGCAATCGATGCTGTAAAAGCAACATTTTTAAATTTGCATTTTACTATTCATTTTATTTAAAGAGAACATTCATATGTAAGTAAGATGCAGCCCTGCATCCGCACACTTTGAAGGTGAAACTTCTATTCTGCATCTGTAAGTATGTGTTCTCCATTAGTATACAACCTTCAAAACTGCAACATTATTTACCATAGGCGTAATATAAAGTTGAAAGCAAAAAACAGACTTTAAAGATCTTTACATTTAGATTAGGAGTGAAACATTTTGACGTTCCACCAATATACCAGGTAATGGGAATATTTTTAAAATTAGATTATTTTTCCCAATGTATCAATACTAAAGTTGACTGGAGAAAGCATGCAAGTAAATGGAATTTTATTGTGCCTTGGTAAATTTGAACTGGATTTTAATACCATATCAACAAGTTGCACTGAAAAGGAACCTTGTTGCATCCATTCACATTTTTATTCTATTTACAGTATCGGCGAAGTAATGTACAATTTTTGATAAAGAAAATCCCCCAAAGTGTGAGCTGAAATGTTTCAATCTCTATAATGTATATTATGTAATTAGAATTGTCAGCCTTTTGGTATTGTAAAGTTTGTAACTAACATTATGTTTATAATAATTTTGAAAACGAATGAAAATGTGCAATGTTTTCCAGTAAATAAAATGGAATACAAAAATGATAGTATAAATCAGGGTGCAGTTTATAAAATTATTTATGTGCCCTAAATATTGTAACTTTAAAAGGGCATCAAATGTACAAGCACAAAAACAATGTATATGAGCATTCTCAGGACCTGGGACTGGTGTGATCTGCTAATTATGTGGGTTGACAAAGATTGCAGCTTTCTGGTGGAAGTATTATTGCTTTGTTTTGCTGGAAGTATTTTTTGCAGCTTTTTCTGAGATGGCATGGAGAATATATTACAAAGGAAAAGCTTTTAAAGAGTCCTCTTTGTGAAACGTGTCACACGGAGAATGCACATATTGGTATTATTTTAATCCTTGCATTTGATACTAAAATCTTCTGTCAATTGCAGAGCGTTTAATCTGTTTACTTTGATGCAAGAAAATGCTGAGATTCAACATATAGTGTTTAAACATCTGAATATTTCCATTATAATTTAATGCTGAAATGTTCAAGATATTTATAAATACAAATCTGACTTTCATTTTGTTTCCGAGAAGACAGATACTTGTTTAAGAGCTCTGCAAAGTTTCCTATTATTTGGCAATGTTCTACAATTTGTGTGTTTTATTTCAAAGAATGTTTATCCTCAGTCAAAGCTACATCTTTAAAAAAATAAACTATTTAATACAAATATAGAAACAAAGATTGAGATTATGTTCTATTTGTCAATCAGTATTTTTACATACACAGAACTAGCAAAGATACATAATCTAAAACAGTAGATGTAAGTGCAGATATTGGAAAACAATGTATTTCAACGGTGGAGAAATATGCTGAATAGTTCTACTTGTGTCTATTTGTGGAAAATCAGAATTTTCCCACACCGTCTTAATTATATCAAGAAATAAATAGGTTTTAGGTCAGCCCTGGTCAAATATTAATACTGTAATTAGAAAATAAGAATCTATTACCACAGTTAGTGTTTGCAGTATTGTTTAAAAAGCAAGACAGTCATATTTGCAGGCTAGCAGAGCCTTTGTCGTACAACTTTAAGAAGCAGGCCAATCTACTGTCCATTCCGGCCATTGTTATGCATTATACAGTAACAGTATTAACTCTTGGTTTACAACCAGTTGTTTTTTTACTTCAGCTTCCAGTTTGTTCTCAGAAGTAGATTTAGTTCATTTCCAGAACTGAAGAGTGAACATCACAAATATCAAACCATTGATCTCCTATCTTTCTTTTGGGAAATAATCCATTATATGGCAGTGATGGATTCTGCTGTTTATCTCTCTCATTGACCACTTTCCAGAATAAATTATTCTTGAAGAAAAAGATGGATTGATGCTTGTATGAGTAGTACACAGCATTCAGATTGCTGATGGGATGATCATCCAGTACCATTGCTGGAAAGAAGTCTACAATTCTTTTGGGATAGCCATTAACCTGCTTGGTATTTACATTGAAAGCAATCACCTAAAAAATAAAGCAAATTTTTGCAAATTCATCTTAGAAATATTTAACTGATCCTTTGGTTTACATAAACACATTTTAGTGGTGTAATAATTGAAACATTTATAATTGGATCAAACTAATATTAAAATATTGCTGTTCTCATTCACTCTTATGCTCTTCTGCCCAATATTCAGTGTGCTTCACTCTAACCCACCTTTACTACCATTTTTAGTGCCATTCTTAATGTCACATTACCATCAGCGTGATTTGGATTGTATCTTAATACATATTAGTCATTCATTCCAGTAATTTTATTTTTTTAACAGCTACATACAGTATTAAAGTACTGAAACAAAACCTATTGCATTCTTCAACTTAGTTGATATGATGGACCAAGCTGCAGGAAATTTTGCCTAAGGTATTAAAATATGACAGAAAATACAGTGTACTGTGTTTTCATTGGTGCCTTGTTATTTAAATACTTTTAAATCATTCATGGCGAGAGGATGATTTACTTTAAACAATTTACTGTATTTGTAGGCTAAGAAAATTGAATAAGGAAAGTATGTGATGAACATTAAGATTTAATTTTGTAAAGGTTTTGAAATTGGTAGCTATCTGTTTGGGGCTTTGTATGCCTATGTGTGTGTACAAATACTAATGTGAGGTGTTGCGCTCAATTTAGTTTGCATTCCCTTCACACAAACATGAGTATTTATACTTACATTTGAATCTTTGAAGAAGTAGATGTGTTGGTCTCTCCTATCGTAAAAAGCTGTATCAATTGGACTTGGGACACCTGGAAAGCCTTCCGAAATTAACTTGGGATATCTCTTTCCCGCTGCATCAGCAGTGTACGCAATATCATTTTCATTATCATATCTCCAATACTGAGTGCCTGTAAGAGAGAATTTTTAAGTTCAGTTTGAAAATTAAGATTCCAGAGAATATGTCATCACACTTGCTGAATACTGCGTTACCTTTGAAAAAGTAGGCGGCGTATTTTGTCCACGTCCAAATGTGTACAAAGGCATCAATCCCATCATATGAGATTCCACGCCATCCAACTGAGAGAGCAATTGGATCTCCATAGCGTGTCCGGTTGTTGCGGTTCTCATACAGCCAGTACCAACCATTTCTGAAGAAGTAGGTGTTGAATTGAACCACCAATTCACCGTATTGATTTCTTTCTTTGCGAATCCAGTCAAATATTGTATTAAAGGGACCTTCACAAACACCTTTTTTTTTAAAAAAAGCAAGCCAAATATATGACAATTCTGCACTTTCTGTGTGTTAACAATTTCCTATTCAGCAAACGCTAAGCAATACAATATTACAATGTAGTTTTATAACAGTTTCTAAGCTGGCGTTGTACAAAAAAAGTTTGCATGGCTTATGTACTTGTTAAAATCTTTATACTGTATGTGCTTGTTACCACTCATTTTTTCTTAGTTGTGTTATAGTAATAGAATATCTGCAAGATGTAGCCTCTCATACCGGTATCTCTTAATAATTACAGCTTGCACAGTATTGCAAGCATGAGAACAATTAGATATTTTTTTTAAGTTCTGCGAAAATTAATAGTTAATGTAAAACGAACTGGGCTAAACTTGGGTCAAACATTCCATTTTCAACTTGCACATTAAGGAGGATTGATAGCTAAATGAGCTGTATCAAAATATTCACTGAACTCAAGAAGAACAAATAGCAAAGGAAGTTTTTTCTAATGGAAGGAAACTCCCACAACAGAGTTGGAAAAAGGGTTTTTCCCTGATGGAAAGTTTTGGTTAATGTTTATTATTCCAGTTTCTCCTGCTTCAAAGCTGAATTAGCAATTAATTGACTTATTGCAGTACTTTAATGATATAATATTCTTTGCATTAATGGTATCAGCAGTACAATTATCTGGTCAAAATACTGATGGTGATTTTAATAATTTTTCAATCCTTGGCAGTTGATTAGTAGACATGGGGGAAATGTCTTTGTAATTTCTACAATATCCCATCCCACAGTGAATGAATTGGACCTTATAGAAATGTAAATCTGTACTTACCATAAAGTTGCTGAATAGCTTTCCTATCGAGCCAGTCCAGCTCAAAGCCGACTTCATGTGGGATGTAGCTGGATTGCATTACTGAACCCATTCTGTAGGTGTGAGGCAAACCCAGCACATGACCTATTTCATGGACAGCCACCTGCACAATTGGACAGATAGGAACACTTATGAAGGCAAAGAATCCTTTCCCCACAAATAGTATATATTTCTGTTGGTTCTTCAAAAGCTCAGTGAGTCATTCATTTATAGTACCCTCAAATCCGTAATGTGTGTAAAATCTAATCGGAACTGTATTTACTGCAGAGAAGAAGGCCATTCAGCCTATCGTGTCTGTACGAACTCCCTGAAGAGCAATCCTTTCAGTCTCATTTATATGTCTTTCCCCAAAGCTCTATGTATAAACTCTTAAAATATTAATGTGTGTGGTGAAAGAAGCAGGGGAATGGTACCACAGTAAATCACCATAGCCCGAATCACCCCCTGTGCTCTAAACATTCTGTGATTCTATAGAGCTTTTAACTCGATCATTATTTTATCTCCCACTATAATAAAAGTTAATGCAGTAGAAAGTCATAATGATTATTGCCAAACTCTTCAAGATGGTTTTCATACGAAGCGTTTGAATTCATTCCCTTTAGAGAGCAGAAAGAGTGAAGTTTTTCTGCAATTGCTGTCAAAAGATCTTTTACTTTCAGCAGGCTGATTCCATTTGTGTTGCTTGGAGTTGTAAATTGGTCATCATCATCAAAATGAATGTCACCCAGTTGCCAGGCATGAGCAAACTCCTGTCCATTGCCATCAAATGCCCGAGTGCAGCCCAAGTGTCGGCCTGGAGCAAACAAAAAGAAACAATGATAGTTAAGAGGCATGATCATCCAATCATTGGGTGAACAGTAAACTGTTAATTCTGGTGAACTACAAGAAATTGATTGTGAATACTTTGGTTGTCCAGCATTTAACATGCACCATACATTAGTATTTTACGCTTGAGAAATATTAAGACATGTTAATGGAATTAATTGGCTGCCAGGTTTCACCCACACAATTATACAGTCAATCCACTTTACAGTATATTCCGTAAAGCTCTTTGAGACACTTTGAAGTCATGATAAGGCACTATATCGAATGCAAGGAGGATTATTCTTATTATTTGTATAGCTGATATGCTGCAGATATTGATGTTACCTGTCCCAAAGCCCAGTCGGATGTCAATCATTGAGGCAGGGGAATCGACCTCCTCTTCGAACTCTATAGGCGTAACCTCACTCCACATCCTGAAGGCCAACCTCAGTATGTATCTTTGGTCTTCAATGGAGAGTTGTCTGCTGTAACCCTCTCCCATTAGGCGCCACGTGAGTTTTGATTTTGAGAAGGCTCTGTTCTGAAAATTGGATGTTTGTTCCTGTCTGGGGGAAAGCAGTAAATGCAGAAAACGTTTCTTCCGCTCTTTGGACATTACAGTTGCATTGGTACCTCCATCACCATCCTCTGTGGTGCCGTTAAAGTTTGTGGTCTGATTGAAGTTGGATGTGTCGTTGAGTGGAACTTTCTTATCTGGAACCCCACATCGTGGCTTGTTCATCGCATTCTTTGTTGCTTCATCCAGTTCTCCTGTCATAGGTAAGCCATTGACCTCTTGGAACTCCTTCAAAGCCTGTATGTAGACAGTGCTTTTACTTGGCTCTGTCTGAGTGTCTCCCACTTGTCTGGACAATGAAGATCCCTCTTGGAGCACATCCAGTAGCTCTTTAGGAGCTGGATGCTCATCTGCATTGTTCTGGTCCTCATCAATATCCCATTTCACTTGCTCAGTCCACCCGTATTTAGCCAAGTATTTCTATGACAACATAATGTTCAAGGTTCAAGAAATGTGATCGTCAAAATTTAACAGCCATAATATAATTTCAAATTTTGGTCCAAAATATATTGAGTAGTAAAGGAACAGTTCATTTCAAATTTATTTCTCCCCTGTTTAAGGCAGCTACTTCTAATAATAATATTATAACCCTTGTATTTGATATAGCACTTTTCACATCTTAGATGTCTCAAAGTGCTTCACAGAACATACGGTAAAGTGAATTCACTATGATTTTGTGGGCGAAATGCAGCAGCAGCCAATTGCGCACAGCAGTGTCCCACAAACAGTCGTGGATTGAAATAACCAAATTATCATTCTTTTTCTTGAGGGATTATTATCAGGATGGAAACTTGCCCAAGGTTTCGCCCTGCCTGGAATCGAACCCAGGACTCTCATTTGCAAGGCGAGTGCTCTAACCACTGAGCTACAGGACTCCACAAATGGACTCAGCCATACATAATGTGCCATGTGACCTTTAGCCTGTTCTTTCCAATAAAAATAATAGTAATAATCCTTATAATCAGTAACTTGTAAAAATGTTCTCTTAGCCTTGAGATGCCGTAGTCCTCCCCTCTCCATCCACTACACCATAAAATAACTAAGCCACCATTGACTAGCAATTTTTTTTTAACAAATATAAATAACAAAAGTTATTGCTGATGAATGCAAACCAGATACACTTTGCTTAAATATATTATATTATTTTATTATATGTATTAATAAATATATAAACTTAGAGATAACATTTTACCTGAGCTGCCTTCGGATCTAGGATGGGATGAGCCTGTTGTTCTGAGATGGACAGTATATCTGAGTGATCGCGGATATGAAAGAGTTTCTCGCAAGCACCCCATCTAATGAGTATAACAGAGGAGAGCAGTCTGAGATGGAAAGCCAGCAGCAGCATGGCAACAGTATCTGGTGAATTGGATCTGCTGTGGGAAATGAGAGAAGCACGTGGATTTTATATGTTGCTGGCCGCATAATTCATTTCCTTCTAACCTGCCTGCAAACCAAATTTTTTTTCCATCTGTTGGGCACAGGTCGTTAAATCTTCTAAATAATTCTGGAAACTGGCAACATTTAACACCCACATGATATATTTACAGGAAGAAACAAAACAACACTTTAAAGAGCTTATGCATTTTTTTTTTAAGAAAACTGGGAGCCCTGTGATTAATATTTGCAATTTATTCTCTATTAACAAGAGATTAGCTTTTGAATCCTCCATAAATTGTGAAGCAATCATTAATGTGAGCACTATATTGAAATAAATTGACTTTAGACTCATCTATTTCTCATGTGTTATTTCACTGAAAATGTGTTTTGGGGGCAACAACCACTTCAAAATGCCCTGCCCTTTACCTTAATTAAAATGCACATGTAATGACAAATCAAATACCACCTCCATCTTGCTTTTAAGTTGCCTTGAAGATCGCAGATACGTATAGAAATGCAGTTGGTGAATCATTCAGTAAATATTAAGACAGCTGAACAAGGCTGTAGAATAGGTAGTATCTCCTTACCTCGGTGTAAAAGTGTTAATGTCGAGTGTTGACTGGAGTTACAGGGTAAATTTGCTCAGCTGCGGAAAGTAGTGTGGATCCATTCATTCTCTTTTCTCCGTTTGCAAATCACATCAAGAATGTAATGACAAACAGCACCCTCAGATCTGCTGTGCCTGTTCCACTACAAATCTACCATTGTGTGTGATATTATTGTTTGACAAATATCAGCTGCTAGGACATCAGGTCTGTTTTCCAAACTATCAGATTGTTGTCAAGACGTAAGCATAGCAGAACAAAAAAAAGGAAGAAACAAAGAAAAGACACCAATGAATAATTAAATATACTAATTCTTACTACGGTAAGAATTTTAGCTGAAATGTAAGAATTCTGTAAATAATTAACAACCTGTTATTAAAGGTATTGGAATCTCCCATCGCATCAACAACATCAGTTCAACTGAGTTTGGAATCATTGGTTGTCACTTGCAGAGAGAATCTGGGCTGTTCTAATGTATAATGTACTATATCAACAGGACTTTTCATGTTTTATCACCAGTAAAACACACACTACTGACTGTGAAACATTTATTACTAATAATAATCCTTGCATTTGATATAGCACTTTATCAGGATGCTGAGGCGCTTGAGTACTTTGAGACGACTTGATGACACGATATGTCAGACGCAACGATTATTATAAATGCAAAAAAAACAAATGCAAGGATTTGTATACTGTAAGTACAAGTTTGTGATATTTTACTTACTTTTCACCAAATCAAATCATACTTTTAAGGTGATGTTTAAATCCAATGTGAAACGAGTCTGAACTGTTTCAACCACAAAACAATCTGGAATTTGGTACAGCCTGTGCTGTGAATGCCATTCAGAGGTCATATCATAAGGTTGATTAGGTGCCAGAAGTAGAATAGACACGCTGGTCTGTTGGTGTCTGTTTCTTTAGCTAGGCCAGAGGCACAATTGTGTGTGTGTTTGTGTGTTAGACACATGCACAGAATTATATATACAGAGCAGTGTCAGTGATAAAATAGCAATGAACTGAAACTGACCAAAAAAATAGACCACTTTGTTTTAGAAAGCAATGCAAAACAAAACCCACTCCCACGCCTAATAATCGGTTCCCCCCCAAAATGAAAAAGTTGGTCATTTCAATCCAGTGGGACACCTCTGTGCGCAATTGGTTGTCGCGTTTCGCCCACAAATATAGTTAATTCACTTTACAGAATATTCTGTGAAGCGCTTTGAGACATCAATAAGATGTGAAAAGCACTACATCAAATGCAAGGATTATTATTATTATTATAGAATAGGGGGAACTTTACTCTGCATCTGTATCTGACTGTACCTGACATGGGAGTGCTTAGTAGTGGAAAAAAATTAGAAATGTGTTCCATTACCATGAACGGATAGTTCACGCCTTGGTGATCAAAAGAATTCACAAAGCATAAACAACTTTTCCAGCCTTGGCCTTTTAACCTAAACTTGCTCACTTATCAACTGCTGAGGCAATATTTTTGCATTGCAGCTTTGAAAAACACTCAATAAAAATAACTGATTCATTAGGCTTGCTTCCATTGGGTGTGTTTTCTTCCTGTTCCGTGCCCCTTTCATCTGAACTAAACAGCTGGTTGCACAGGAATGCTAATACATGGTGGGAGACGGTTAAATGTAGGTAATGAATAAAGCAAGAAGCTGAGCATGGTTCAAAGCAATGAGTCCAATGCTTTGGAATAATCTTCATTCAGCAGTGGAGACCGCAATGGGGAACAAACCCAATTGCAACCCAGCTTCATTTCATATAGTTCCAGAACACAATCATATCTACTGTAGGACATGTATATAATGTGAATAAATTACATTTCTCCAATTACTCCCATCTTTAATGTTTCCTTCCAGGATCTGTTTCCAACAAGAGTAATTCACGTTTCTAAAGTGCCTTTCATGTTGAGCGAATGCCTCAAAGCGCTTCAGACAGCTGACTGGGAGCCTAAGTTGGGGTAAATGTTGACCACAATTACAGTTGACAAGATAGGTCTTAAGGTGGGTTTTGAAGGCAGAGAGTGGGGAGGAGGAGAATGGACTCTGGAATGGAATTCCTGACAGATAGAGCCCACCAATGGTGAGATATTTGGGGAGAACATGAAGCAGGCTGAGTGCAGGAAGTAGCCACAGAGGTAGAGTTACAGAAGGTTTCAGAGGGCTCAGTGGAGTAAGGCTGTAATAATCCTTGCATTTGATATAGTGCTTTTCACATCTTCTAGGCGTCTCAAAGCGCTTCACAGAATATACTGCAAAGTGAATTGACTATATTTGTGGCAGCCAATCGCGAAGAGCAGTGTCCCATAAACAGTCGTGGATTGAAATGGCCAGTTTATTATTTTTTTTCTTGAATGTTTATTGTCAGGCGTGCAGGGTAAGGAAACTTGAAGGTTTCGCCTGGAAATGAACCCAGACCTCTCACTTGTAAGGCGAGTGCTCTAACCACTGAGTTACAGGACTCTAGCTATAGAATTTTTTCAGCTAGATGATCTTGTTTTAAAATCACTATTTTAATAATTCTCAAATGTCAGGCAAATAAATTGAATACAAAGCGACAAAGCGTGTTTATTTTGAAATTGATTATTTTTACTGTGAAGAAACTGTGTAAACGGAGGAGGAAAATGATCAGATTGTGCCTTCTATACAAACTATTTAAAATATTTATCTTAAGGTTTTTGATTGCACATGATAATCCATTAGATTGCTTAGGATCCGGAGGAAAAAATACAAAAAAATACAATTACCCAATAATACATGCACAAAGGAAAGTCTTTGCTTGCACAAATATAAATTTAGATTTTAAATTCCAGTATTGTTGTTGTTGATCAGCTATCAGTTGATGGATATGAAAGTGAGAATGCAAATTTTGAAATTGATTTGCTGGTGGATGGGGAGCCAATGGAATTATTCCCAGTTTCTCACTAGTTAAAAGAATTTACACAGTGATAAAAGTTTATTGAAAAGTGCATTCACAATCGATTTTACTCATAACAAAATGCATCCTTCAGTATACAATACACTACAGTACTTCCATTATAAAAACACAATTGGATGATTCACAGCTAGAACATAAGAGGCGTCCAACATTGAGCAAGGTGAAGTATTTTGAAACCAGTTTACTGTGACTTCCAGATCAAGTACGTGAGTCAAGTCCTCAACACACTTGATTTACAACCAGCATTTATTTCTTTATAACTTAGATTTGTAGATGTTTGAACTTTTTTAATGTCAGAAGTTTTCTTCATATGTTAAAATCAGGGAAAGATATATACTTTTTTAAAAATGTCTATGGGTACCCAAGACAGCAGACATATCAAAAGACCCACAGAACTAAATTTGTCTGCGTATCTGTGCTGTAACGCTCTATGAAATTCTATTTAAATGCACCTGTCGATGAGAATCAAGAAAGAAGTCCAATAAAAAGCTAAGAAATGGACAAAAATTAAAGCAAGAGAGAAATACAAGGATGAATCCAAATAAAATAAAGCTTGTACAACAGGCAGGTAAATTATTTGCAGTGAACAGAAATTCAGAATTCAGTGTTTGTGAGTTGCTCGCTGTTTGTTAGCCCTAAGATATGAGCCACCTGAAAATAGGCAGACAAGACCTCACCTGAAAGACTGGGTGTCCAGAAATACTGTACCTCATCAATGGCCTATCACCCTGAACAATGAGCTCCATGATAATTGAATCCACAGCCTTCTGATAAGTGCTACCAAAATACCTATTGAATGAGTCAAGCTGCCACAATACAATTTAGACTTGATACGGCATTATCACTTCCAGTAGTGGATAGATGAACAATGGAAAGTGCTAAAACAAAATGGCATCTTTTTTATTCTTCACTCCTCTCTAAAATGAAGCATTAGAATACATTGAATACATAAATAACTTAGACTCCATAAGAAAGTTTTCTTCACTGTGCCTTGATGTAGTCACCAGGAAGGAATCCTTTCCTGAAATGCTTAAATTTGACACTAATTTCCTTGCCGCTCTCTAACCTCAATCATTCACGATTCATACTGATCACAAACTGCTGGTACATTTTGCTCTCCGGTATATAAGAACTATTTATTGCAGCTGTGCCAGACATTCTGTTTTTTTTAATCAAATTTGTAATATCAAAAATATAAAGATTTGTATTAATCTGTACACATCTTTGGTGTGTATAGATTACTATTGAGGAACTCTAACAGTGCAAGGCAATTTTAAATTTTGTCCCTTTTTTTTGTATTTGATGACAGCTAAGTGGCTAAGCTGTTTTACTTCCCAAAGTGGTTTTTAGCTTTCTTAAGAAATTGCGACACACTTCATGTGTTGTGCCTTAAATTCCGGGACCCAATTTTTTTTAAAGGAAAATCAATCAATTGTCAAGCAAATAGTCTGTTAAACCAAGAGCAACTCTTTGTAAGTAGGCACTCCACGGTTATTGCAAGATGCTTTGTATACTAATTGCTAAATCATGTGGTGTAGGCTTTCCAGCAGTGCAGCTCACAGTCAGTCCAGCTGCTTCCATGGCATCAGCTGTTGTGGGTCCTATGGCAGCAAACTGTAATACAAATACAAGTCAGTATAAAATGATCCTGTTTTTCACTAATCACTGAAAGTGTAGAAATCGAGCAACAGTATCGAAAGTTTAATAGCTCGACATCTACTGCAGTATTGTATTCAAAGCAAATTGAAAGAATATATAGGCACTATTAGAACAGTTTTTTGTTTATACAGTATATAATATATATATATATGCAACTTTAAAACTGAACTCATTGTAAACACTGTCGCCATAAGCTAACTAAACAGATGTGCAAATATAAGGCTGTTGTGTGAGATGCAGTCACTGTCTGACCATAAACCCTGGAAGGTTACAGGTTCAATTTCCATCGAATTAGCTGCTGTCATCCAGCGTATTAATGTGGCTTATACAATTGGTCTTAAACAATGAAGAAAACAGAAGAAATAAAGCTATTTAAATAATCAGAACGTTTTTTTTAAATGATTTAAAGCTTACTTCCATCTTATGGTTTGCAAAACTAAAATCAGATTTTCTGTCTTCAAATTAACCTGTACCTTTTCAAAGGGTCAGTAACGTACATAATAAGACTTCCTCTGATCATCATAAAACCCCATTATAAACAAGTAACAAGAAGGTAGCTAAGTGTTACATTTTATGCAGCTCATAGGTTGAATATACAAACTTTATTAATGAGATAAGACAATCTGAATCTGAACATATGTGAGTTTCTTCACAGAAATTGTACCTTGATTTGATCAAGAAGTTGTCCCGATAGCTGCTTAATTACATTCAGGCAAAACTTGATACCAGAAGGACTGAAGAAGGCAATACTATTTGGGATTCCCTGTTGGGAGCATAAGAAAGAAAAACAAGTGAAATGGTCCTGACTACTAACAAGGTGGGTGCTGAATTAACTGCCAAGAAGCAGGGGGTGATAGGTTCAACAAGACAATGTTCTTACCCAAATAATGTAATGAGGGGGGCAATTCTCTCCACGTGGCAATAAATATAAAAAAGGTGCATTGAGGATAATATCCAGATTTCTCATTATAAAACACATGCTTTCAATAATATACTCTCACCAACATGTAGAGCATCTGCCCTCATCATAGTTTGCTTCTCTGCAGAGGACGAGTTAAGGATTGGCAAGAACTCAGACAATGTGTGGCAGACAAAACACCAGCCTTTATAAAGCAGGCCCTATAGTACAACATTTTATTCTAGAAGGCATAACTGAGAACAGTAAGCCAACAGTTCCGAAATCTCAAGTTTCAAACCAGTTTGAACAGAAGTTTAAAAAGAGACAGAATGGGAACACAAGAACATTGGGGATCAGAAAAGATCACCTTAATCCCTCACATTTCACTACGACAGTTCACAGTTTACTGAAATGATCAGCTATTGTACAGAATGAAGTGGCCTGTGGACATATACCATACCTGTTTTGAAAAATAATTACTCAAAGCCTGCTGGATGTGAGGATGTTCAGTTGTCCGATAAACTGTGATGCCCTCCAAAGGTACACCTGAAATTGCAACAAGCATTTGTAAAATGTAGACAAATTGTAAATATTATTAAATGAAGAGAAACCATAACACTGTATTGATAAATGTTTATATTTTCCTACAAATCCTTGAAGTTCCAATATTCGCCCACATATAACAGTCAATTCACTTTACAATATATTCTATGAGGCGCTTTGAGATTTCTAGAAGATATGAAAAGCACCATATCAAATGCAAGGTTTATTATTATTATTATTACTCCAGGGCTTTACTTTTTAAATACAGTAGTTTACACACACACAAAATGTCTTTATCCATTTTAAGATACTTTAATTGTTTCAAGTCTAGAATGCCAATGAAAGTAACACACGAGGAAGACACACATCTATTGGATTCAAAGCAGCAGTACTTACCCTTTTCGTTTAGACATTTAGGAAGTGTTTCTCTTTTTAATGAACCACAAGGAAAAAGCAGAGGCAGAGAATCTGAAGATTTTTCTGCAGAAAACAGGAACACAATTTAGAATTACAACAAGGGCCTCTGATAGTTTTTGTGGTACCACAAATAATTAAAAGTAATACTTTGATGGTTTCTGTTCAAATCAAATGATTCGCCAACAAAGACTCAGTCTTGCATTGCAATGCGATGCAAAAAAACAATGCTTTTGGAAAACTACTAATTCATAGTTGCAACAGCTGAAAGCTCAATCTAAGAGAGAAGGGAGCACCTAATTTGAGGGACACACTTGATACAATCCACTAGCCAGGAGTTTTTTTTATTGGGGTGGTGGGGTGGGGGAGGAGGTGTCCATAGATCCCAATGCACCTTATAATGGTGCCGATATAACTGGCCAGTGCCTCCACATTCACTGTACGTGCACATCACAGAAAATGAAATCGACAGTGACCTGAAGACGTGGAAGTCAGCTATTTTCGAGCCAACATGCAAGGGCGTGCAAGGCCCGGTCATTGGGGTCCGCGCTCAATTCGCACTATAACCGAACCAGGGCTAGAATGAAGTGTGTAAAAACACGGTTTGATTTTATATGAGGATCGAGTGAAAATGACTTCAGGCCAAACTGTGATACACTCGTGATTAAATAGTCTACTGGCATCCATGGACTAGGCTCACACGTGAAGATTGGTCACGTGGGTAGAGACGCAGAGGGATGCTTGAGCCCATCGTACCATTTCTTACAAGAGTCTGTGCTTTCAGAGAAGAAAAAAAACAAACTTTAAAAAAAATGTAGTAAGGAAGCTTCTTAATGAAAACGCTGAGGTACATTTCACTTACTGTTGCAGATGTACACAGCTAGTTTTTCTGCATTTCCAGAATCTTCTCCTTGTGTTGCAAGCCCAATTTCATTAACTGCAAGAAATCCCCCCCAAAAAAATTGATAAGATTTTCCTTTATTGTTTTCAGGTACTGTGTCTACTTTCTTATAAGGTCCTCAGACACAGTGTGCTACTGTTACATGAAATCATAATTTTCCAATTCGTGAGAGTTTAAATTTCTGGTTGAGCAATTTTCACGCTTCAGAATTATTAAAAAATCTTAGCATATTTAAAGATGATGGGCTCACAATGTTGTAGGCAATGCTGCTCTCTCTCTTCTGATATTTTAGTGGCCTGTTTAATGTTGCATAACTAGGCCCACTGTGACCTCTTCATAATTTTTTACTGTTATAGATTGCTGTGTTGGGATTTTAACCAGTATCCACTATTCCCATTCAGAACCTTTACTGAAGACCATTCTAGTTAATAATGGATGTGTATGTGCACAATACCCTTCACCGAAGCTGCAATAATAATCATCATTTTATTTAATATAGTGCCTCCACATTTAGAGGACATCTTGAAGGATTTTTACTGTAAAGCCTAGCGACTATGTATTTTTAGAGTGAATAGGAATTGCTGTGTTTAACCCTTGTGACCCGCCACCAGTTGCAGAGAAATGTCTCATTTGGCTGAATAATTTCAAAACATACTCACTGAAAGCAACAACAATCTAAAATTCTATTATTCTAAAATATGTTGACAGCCTGTTGGAGAAAAACCAGTTCACTGATCTTAACTCTTTAGGTTCCGAAATAACTGATGATACTATATTAGCTGAAGCTGATTTTATTCTTACTTATGCAAGCACGCACTACAAAACGTTACAACAGAACAGAACAATACTACCAGGCGTTTGCTTCTGTACCTGGCCCTTCCCTGCCTGTAAAACAGAACAACTGGAACCATGCTACCTGTTCCAGTGGTTCTGGACAACAGTGGCAGGCTGGAGATCTCGATTTCCACCTTGAGACTCTTCCCCAACTGTTGTAATGAGCCACTCTTTCTCTCCTATCTTTATACTTCTCCACCAGCCTCGCTTATCCTGACTAGCAGAGCGGTTCTCAAACACCTCCCCATCTACCCAGGCCTATTTTGTCTGCCTCTTCGCTTACCCCGTGATTTCTCACCTTTGGGAAGACAAAGCGTAGCCTTTATTGATATCTTTAATGGAACATGTTTTCTGTTCTCCGTCCTTTACACTTATCATATCTACTACAACTGGTGCCAACCTGGCTATATTCAGTTCTTTTAGATAGGGCTGGTTTCTGCAATTCTGCAGCCTTCATAGTTTAAACCTAAATTTATCATGTTAGACTACTTATTATAAACATTGATTTACTTATTAAACATAAAATAAACCTAATGATTCGACTAAACCCAACAAACCCAACCCTTCGATTCTTAAGCAAACAGCTTTTGTGAAAGCAAATCCTACATCTCAAAATGTCCTTTTCATTCAGGGTCATACATTTACAAATCAAAGTCACCACTTTGTTCAATTTCACTGCTTGCAAACATGCAGATTAATTATTTTTGACGGCCATATGCTTCAACGCCAAGCATGCAGCATTTAAATAAACAATTTACTCTCTTCAAACTAAAGAAACAAAAGCAGAAGAAGAGTAGGGCGACTGTGCTATGTTGGAGGAAATGTGCGAGGAGCAACATCAAAGCTGATTGCGAACAGTCCCATTGTGTGCACAGGAACATTAGCCAAATGCGGAGTGTACTCTTGATCATTTATTTGTCTTTATGTTTGGTGAATTGAGATATTGGGTTGAATTCCCATCTCTGCTGCAATAAACAGGTTATTAGAGACCATGTCACAGCATAGTCTGTGTTTTGGTTACATCAAGAAGATGGATTGCTCCACCCCACCTTTCCTTTCATGTCGTTAAAATAACCACCCACTCGAACAGATCAGAATGCAAAGCCTTTCAGCTGCTTCCTTCATGTGGCAATGAGTGTACTTTGCAAAGTCTTGTGTATTTGTGCTGCGAATATCTCCCAAGAAGGTAAAACTCTTTGTGTTCACCGTTCCAACCCCTGCTTTCAAACAATGTCTTGTTTGGCCGAAAGTACATTCAGCTACGTTTTCTTTTCAGATTCATTAGATTAGATTTAACTTTGAATGCCTTGCAAAGTTAGACAATGCAGGGGAAAGGGAAATTTCAGCACCTTGTGACGTCCTCCCGACCCGAAAGATGCTATACAAATGTTATTTTGTTGTTGTTGTGGAATAGAGGAAAACAAACTGGTCTGTCCTAACATACACCAATTATTGGATAACTATGTCCTGGATTATATCTTAGACAAACCAGCCCTATGATGGAGGAGAGCTCAGTGATGGTATTTAGAGGCAGTGTGGAGAGAGCGAGAGCATGGAGACGATGGGGTAGACCATAGGAAAGAGTATAGAGTGAGAATGAGTTGAAGTAGAGAATAGTAAGGAGTTAATATGAAGACAAATAGAGAGTAAATAGAAGGACATACAGACTGTGGAGGAAATAGAAATTTGGAGAAAATAGAAATGGAACATTTTGGAACAAGACAGCATGAATGGAAAGAGTCCACAGGGGTTGAGAAGATGGATAAAACACGACTGTAGATAAAAAAAAGTTAGTTGAGAATTCTAGTATTTGTGTCCCTCTAACGTATAAGACAATGGTTTACAGGGAAAGAGCAGAGAATTGGTATACTGTAAATAATAATAATAATCCGTGCATTTGGTATAGTGGCTTATCACATCAGAAGGACATCTTAAAGTGTTTCACAGGATTTACAGTGAAATGAGGTGACTGTGTACTTGTCGGCAAACGCGGCAGCAGAATTGCTCACAGCAATAAAACAAGGCTCTACTATCCAGGCTGTAACAGTTCCATCAAATGTAAATAATAATAATATAATATTAATCCTTGCATTTGATATAACGCTTTTCACATCTTCCAGACGTCTCAAAGCGCTACACAGAATATACTGTAAATTGAATTGACTGTATATTTGTGGGTGAAATCTTTAATTACAATTTAGGTGTGCTCAGAGAGATGATGATGGAGCAAAGGCAAAGGCCTGAATACATCCTTGTCTAAATATGGTGCACAAAATATTAAAAGCGCATAGAAGTTCATCCAATGGTTTTCAAATAAGCTGTTGCATTGCCCTCTGCTGGGGTCAAGGCAGTGTAGCTGCTGTACATAAAAAAGAATCTCTGAATGGTCACTTCTTCATTGTGTACGTGGTTAGTCTAACTGTTTGATTATGCACTGGCTTTCATTAAACTACATTGGAAATATCTAACACTTCTTGGGTCAGATCTTGTAGGTTTTGTATTCCTATTTTTCACACTGTTTTAGCATCAATGGCACATTTTGTATTGCAAGAAGCACTCTCTCCCACGAAGAGTGTGCACAATATGTAAAATTAACTTGTCTTACCCAAAGAGCTGGTGGATTTTCCTACAACATAGATAGATTTTGTGTTCCATTGTCCTTTTAAGGAATTATTCCAAGCTATTGAAAAGAAACATGAAAGAACTGTGATCATACGCTACGGAGTTGTGATATGTCAATAGAATGAACACCTTAAAAGGAGATGGGGCAAAAAACAATGACTGAAGAATATTGCAATCTGTCAGAATAGTTTCATAGCTCTCTTACCTGTTCTGAAATCCTTCTCATCCAAACATAACTTGACAGCATCAACTGCTCTAGGACTGGTAAATATCAGGCCAGCATAAGCTTCCGGGTGAAAAAGCTGCACACAAGTTAGCACAAAAAGGGCTAATATTCAATATTTACATCCAGCACTTAATTCAGTATCTCAAAATTAGATTAGATGCTAAATGTGAAATGTGTAGTTATCAAATATCTAAAATATGAAGAATTCTCAGGCTTATTGTTTGAAAGTTTTGATGGTTACGCATTTCTTACCAAGAACTATCACAAATGAGATCCCAAAACAGCAGTCACATAATTAGTTCTGCCTTTTCACACTAATCACATACGCTTTCTTTTTTCATTTCTTCTAGATTTACAAGGCTCAGCAAAATTCTGTATCTTTTAAGTCCCACAGGACACAGTAAGACACAATGAGCCAGCCCCATCAGTACAATTATTCAGGTGCACTTAGTGGACTCAGACTCCTTTTATCTTAATGTCTGACACCATTCCTATATTCAGGTTCAGATTCACGCAGCGCATACCTACCTACCTTTTGTGATAAATCTGTGAGTGATATAAATTCAAATGACAGAGTGGGGATTAGTGTTGCTTGGAGACCCAGTGAAGCAAACTCCTAGCAGAGAAAAATAAATAGCAGTGGATGTTACGTCACAAAACTGAGCATTTCTTTCCATATACAATGACAACAACAACAACAATGACTGCCTAATAACATACCGCAGGCCTGCAGCTTATTACCTAAGAGGTTAGCTACCTAAAAGTAGCTAACTTTGCTATCAAATGTAAAGTAAAAACATTTGTGAAATATTAATACACTAAGATAATCTTTACCGAGTGAAATAATTCTCCAAATATATTAGAGAATGTTGGTATCAAAGAAAAGCAAACTGATGTTATTGAAATTAAACCAAACTGATTAACAATTTTCTCACAAAAACACTTTGCAGAGTAAGTTATTCAAAGGCAACTCTTGGGATGCTTCAGGAACAAAATGAATAGTTTTCGAGCTACTCACTTGAATGTATGGATCGGGTCCTGATTCTCTATTTTTGGGATCTTTCAGCAAAAGGACTTTCATTGCAGACACTTCCTCAGCACCTGAGTATCAATGGAACAGAAGCACAAATTGTTAATATTTGTTCGAGCACACAACTAGATGTTCATGCATACAGAGGTCTATTTCATCGTTATAAGATTATAGTGTGCTGAGTCATAGGATAACATCTTTTGCATCCAGACTCTGTCTTCAGGAATGGATAACCATATCTAAGTGTCTCAGTAAAGCTAATAATGGTCTCACCACAACACTGCACCAACCATTACAACAGATGCTTTCACTGATCGGTCTTGTTGTTACAATTAACAGATCAGTGCCTGTTTGCCTCAGTCTTTCAAGGAAATATTGTCTGAAATACTCAGTGAAACCTACTAACATATCAAAAAAATCCTATAATACAATTTACATTTACATTACATCTTCAAGCACCTTTAACTGCTCGATAGATATCGTGAGCCAGGAGAATGGATATGTTGAAGAAGATGTAGATCTAATACTCTATGGTTTCAATTGTACGTTTATTCTCTCACTTTATACCAGTAGCGTTCCTCTTAAACAGGAATAATAATAATAATCCTTGCATTTGATATAGCACTTTTCACATCTTCTAGACGTCTCAAAGCGCTTCACAGAATATACTGTAAAGTGAATTGACCGTATATTTGTGGGTGAAACGCAGCAGCCAATTGGGCACAGCAGCGTCCCCACAAACAGACGTGGATTGAAATGACCAATTTATTATTGTTTTCTTCGAGAGAGCGAGAGAGAGATTATTACCAGGCGTGCGGAGTAAGGAAACTTGCCCAAAGTTTCGCCCCGACCTGCCTGGAATTGAAAACCCCGATCTCTCACTTGTAAGGCGAGTGCTCTAACCACTGAGCTACAGAAATACCATTCTTTATTTGTGTGTGTGTGTGTTTTCTCACTTGAACACACTGTGTAGGTGTGTTGCTTGCTGACACCCAGATCTCCAAAAGCCAAGTCTCCCTGGTGAAGCAGGCCAGTCTGGTTTCAAGTTACCACAATCACATCAGCCGGATACAACCACCACCACAACAGCAACGACAACCACCACCACCACCACCACCTGTATTATAGGGGCGAGGTCGTGTCTTGAAGCTCCACACAGTGACAACAACAACAACAACCACAACCACAACAAGACGTTTGATTTACACAGCGCCCTCCACGCCGGGCGGCGTCTCGGAGCGCTTCCGAGACGGGAGTTTTGGGAGGCGAGACGGGGGCGGGGAAGTGGAGGTGACCACAGTCGAAGAGGGAGGGTGCGATCCGATCCGAAGACGGACGAGGGGAGATGGGGGGGGGGGTGGGGGGGGGGGGGGGGGGGGGGGCGAGAGAGTTGCGGAGTCTCTGGGCGGGCGCAGCGGCTGACGGTGAAGCGGCGAAAGGTACAAGGGATGAGCGAGCAGGAGGCCAGAGTCAGTCACTGACAGTGACAGTGACAGAGACGCCTGACACTGACCCCGACACAGACAGTGACACAGAGAGACAGTGACAGGGAGTGAGTGATAGACTGTAGAGAACAACACCGACACTGACACGGACAGAGACACTAACACAGAGACAGAGACCCTGACACTAACACAGAGACAGAGACCCTGACACTAACACAGAGACCCTGACACTAACACAGAGACCCTGACACTAACACTGTGACAGAGACACACTGACAGAGACCCTGACACAGACAGTGACAGAGACCCTGACACAGACACAGTGACAGAGACCCTGACACAGACACAGTGACAGAGACCCTGACACAGTGACAGAGACAGAGACCCTGACACAGAGACAGAGACCCTGACACACACAGTGACAGAGACCCTGACACAGACAGTGACAGAGACCCTGACACAGACACAGTGACAGAGACCCTGACACAGACAGTGACAGAGACCCTGACACAGACAGTGACAGAGACACAAACCCCGCCCCGGACGACAGTAAAGTGGAACCAGCAGAGCGGCTGCGGATGACGTATTTCCGGTTTCAGAGCCTGGCAAAGATGGCGGACAGGAAGCGACGCGTGGCGATGGAGCCCGAGACGGAGCCGGAGACGATGGAGCGAGACTCGGGGGACGAGTCGGGGTCTGTGAGCAGCGAGGGGTCAGGGGAGGAGGAGACAGACGAGGTCAGCCCCCCCCTCCCCAACACCCCCCCTCACCTCAGGTCCCCGCGCGGCTCCAGCTCTTGAGAGACACGTGGAGGGGATCCCGGGGCCTGGTGTCGAGAGGAGCTGGGAGAGGATGGGGTGGGGGTGGGAGGGGGGGGGGCGCTGGGGATGAGGGTGGGGAGGATGGGGGTTGGGGTGGGAGGGTGAGGATGGGGCTGGGGGTAGGGAGGATGAGGCTGGGGTTGGGGGGGGCGCGCTGGGGATGAGGGTGGGGAGGATGGGGGTGGGGGGGTGAGGATGGGGCTGGGGGTGAGGAGGGTGAGGATGGGGGTGGGGGGGGGGGTGCTGGGGATGAGGGTGGGGAGGATGGGAGTTGGGGTGGGGAGGGTGAGGGCTGGGGATGAGGGTGAGGCTGGGGTTGGGGGGGGCGCTGGGGATGAGGGTGAGGCTGGGGTTGGGGGGGGCGCTGGGGATGAGGGTGAGGCTGGGGTTGGGGGCGCTGGGGATGAGGGTGAGGCTGGGGTTGGGGGGGGGCGCTGGGGATGAGGGTGGGGTTGGGGGGGGCGCTGGGGATGAGGGTGGGGGGATGAGGATGGGAGTGGGGAGGGTGAGGGGGGGGCTGGGGGTGAGGGTGGGGGTGAGGGGGGGGAGGGTGAGGGGGGGGCTGGGGGTGAGGATGGGCGTGGTGGGGGGGTGCTGGGGGTGGTGAGGATGGGGGTGGGGGGATGCTGGGGGTATTGTGCTCCACTACTGTGGAGCGCTGTGGGACGCTATCCTGCATGGGTGGGCGCTACATAAACACTGTACAAATGATCGTGGTTGTCTTCGAATCAAACCTGAAAAATCTCCTCTCGACCTGCCTTTGGCCATCTTCCCCTTGCGTTTCTCTGCTGCTCTTTCGCGCTCTTGAGGTGCTCGCTCACCCACGTGAGGGGTGCAATACGAATGCAAGTTATAGTTGTTCTAGGTGCTCGGTATTAGTAATAATGATTTTTAAAACGGAAAAACATCACAAAATCCAGGTTATTGTTTACGTAGGTGCATTCGAGTTTGTAAGCAAACAATTTTTTACATATACGTGTGTGCGTGTATGTGTTGATAATAAAAGGAACGGCGATATGGGAATTTCCCGATGTGGATATATCGGTTGGCTCATATCGAGATATACCGAAATATCGATATTTTCAGTTTTTTCGTACTGCGCATGCACGCGCGCGTGCATCGGAGTGTGCGCGCATTCGGGGCCTATCTTCCCAGGAGGTAAATATCTTTCTCTCTCTGTGTCTCTCACTCTCTCCATCTCTTGTGTTTTTCTGTCTGTGTCTCTCTATGTCTCTCTCCCTCTCTCCTCTCTCACATCCCCCCCCATCTCTATCTATCTGTATATTATCACATCCCCGCCGTCCCTCTCTCGCAACCCCCACCCCCCGTCGTCTCTCTCCCCCACCACCACCCCAGCCATCTCTTTCTCCCTCCCCCCCAGCCGTCTCTCTCCCCCTCCCCCCAGCCGTCTCTCTCCCCCCTCTCCTCCCCCCCCCCCCCCCGCCGTCTCTCCCCCCCTCTCCTCCCACCCCCCGCCGTCTCTCTCTCCCTCCCCCCCAGCCGTCTCTCTCTCCCCCTCCCCCCCCAGCCGTCTCTCTCCCCCTCCCCCCAGCCGTCTCTCTCCCCCTCTCCTCCCCCCCCAGCCGTCTCTCTCCCCCCTCTCCCCCCCCCCCCCCCCAGCCGTCTCTCTCCCCCTCTCCCCCCCCCCCCCCCCCAGCCGTCTCTCTCCCCCCCAGCCGTCTCTCTCCTCCTCTCCCCCCCCAACCGTCTCTCTCCCCCTCTCCCCCCCCAACCGTCTCTCTCCCCCTCTCCCCCCCAGCCGTCTCTCTCCCCCTCTCCCCCCCCCCCCCCCCAGCCGTCTCTCTCCCCCTCTCCCCCCCAGCCATCTCTCTCCCCCTCTCCCCCCCCAACCGTCTCTCTCCCCCTCTCCCGCCCCCCAGCCGTCTCTCTCCCCCTCTCCCCCCCCCCCCCAGCCGTCTATCTCCCCCTCCCCCCAGCCGTCTCTCCCCCTCCCCCCCAGCCGTCTCTCTCCCCCTCCCCCCCAGCCGTCTCTCTCCCCCTCCCCCCAGCCGGCTTTCTCCCCCTCTCCTCCCCCCTCCAGCCGTCTCTCCCCCTCTCCTCCCCCCCCCCCCCCAGCCGTCTATCTCCCCCTCCCCCCAGCCGTCTCTCCCCCTCACACCCACAGCCATCTCTCCCCCTCACACCCACAGCCATCTCTTCCCCCTCACTCCCCCCCCCCCCAGCAGTCTCTCTCCCCCTCACCCCCCCCCCACCCACAGTCGTCTCTCTCCCCCCACCCCTTGTATACCTGTATATTGTATTCGAGGACTGAATACAAGATGGCGACTTTGCACCTCGGTCTGTGCATTGTGTATAGAGATGAGCATTTCTGGGTCTTGTAGTTGATTGTGCTCGCATCCTGATTTTTTTACCTCGGTATATCGTTTTTTCGATATATCAATATTTTAAAATGTCTATATCGGCATATCGATATGAAAATCATATCAGGTTTTAGTGATATATCGATATATCGCCGTTCCCTAGTTGATAAGAGTGTCGTATATGTATCTCTTACAGGTGGTGAAGGTAGACTTTGAAGCCCATATCATCACCGATGACGATTATGGTGGAATCAAGAAATTGTTAAAACAGGTAACCTGAAAATTGTGTTAAGATTTGAAATGGAAACATTTTTGTGGGTTTAAATTAACGCTGTGCATGCTTGGCCTCACTCAATGGCTTACTTGGTAAAGATAATGTAGACTTTGATATCAGCTGAAGCCCCAGTAGGGTTGTACTGCAAGATCTTTTTCTGTCTACCTTCATTATGATGTTTTTTTTGCAGCTTTTTCTGAAGGCCAGTGTAAACATCTCTGAACTAGCTGGTATAATTATACAGCAAAATCATATCGGAAGCGTTATCAGGGTAAGGCAATTATGGAGTTTGGCTGCAAATTTAACATTTGAAATTTCTATTACAGTCGATAGATCAATAGGTGAAGAAAATGATATCTCAGTATTGAACTGTCCTTTTATCTGTAAAAGAGTTCATGGAGAACTGGAGAATTTGTGGAGAAAATATCTCTTTAATACTTTATGATGAACCTGCAATGATACAATTTACTGGTTCTTACTAATAATAATAATCCTTTCATTTCATAATCCTTGCATTAGTACTGTAATAATATTCTAAAATTGTTCGACTTAGCACGTGTACACAAATTAGATTAACTTTTTTTCACTTAAAGCAAGCTGACATATTGGATGAAAATAGTGATGATGAAGATGAAAATGAAAATGAAGTTTTTGGGTTCATCACTCTTTTGCATCTTACTGAAAGACAAGTAAGTACACCAAGGCTAACCAGAATGTCATTTCAATCTGCAAAATTTTCACAAAAAATTAATAGATTATATGTTGCCTACTTTAGGTTTGTTTTGATTCCATTTTTGAAAACTAAATTATGACCTAAAACTTTTAATTGTTAGACAAAATAAGGACTGAAATTGGCCTTCTGAAGATCACTGGGTATTTTGATCTCAACACTCAAAACATTTTGTTGCAGTAAAAGGGGAATTGATATGTATTTGCAAACAAGAATTTGAGGTGCCAATAATGGCTGTTGAATTAAGCCGGTGAAATTAAGTGAATCGTTATGGAAGTTTTAAAACTTTACTTCTGAAGGTCACTTTTTTCCAGGTCTTTTTTAAATTGAGATACATCTTGATTACAAAGAGCTAGAAGATTTTGATTTATGGTTTTGAGGGATAGATTATTTTGTAAAAATGTAAATTCAAAGTTAATTTGGGCGAAAGAAAGCAGCTGGCATGGCTTGCTTATTTTGAGACTGAAATAGAGAATGCTGTGAACAGTTTTAACACACAGGACCAAACATTTCATTCTCATCCAAATAAAAAATATGAAATTTCTCATCACAGTTGTCTTTGTGCTAGGATTTTTTAAATCAAAAGAAAGTGGTATGTTACATGCATCCACTTCTGAAAGGTTTCAGTATTCTGTGAAAATGTTTTTCTTGAGGGGAAAAAAAAAACTTTAAAATCATCGTGTAACTGATTGACGATGTTTGTGATATCCAGGGAGCTGACACTGTTGAACAGATTAAGGAGTTGATCCTGAGCCAATGCAAGAAGCAGCCCAAGGACACATTTGAGCAGCTGGAGGAAATATTGAATGACGAGAAGAAGCCCGTGGGCTTTCTCATCAGTGAGCGCTTCATTAACGTACCACCTCAGATCGCTCTGCCCTTACACAAGCAACTCCAGTAAGAACCCCATACTGAGCTTCTCTGCCTTTGTCCTGTAATAAAAGCCCATGAACAAAAGGGAAGGAAACTGCTAAAAAAAAATCCAACAGATGTACTTTAGTGCAGTAGAATTGCTTCATGTTCTCAGTTAAATGAGATGAGTCCATCATTAATGTACACAGTGTATTGATTCATGCATGATTTGTTTTGTGCAAGATTCTGTTTTGACAAAGGAGACCAGTGGCCAGACACTGAGAAGTCTTCTAATTATGAATTTAGAAATCATGAAGTAACAACAGTGTGTTTTAAAGAAACAAATGTGACTTTTGATGTGTCTGGGGATAATTTTGTGTCTTAAAATGTAAAGAAGCAGTAGGAATTGTGTGAGGTTTTTTTCCTTCGTCTGCTAATCACTTTGTTTTAAACTGAGCTGGACACACCATGAAAGCAATGGTGATCAATAAAAAAGTTGTTTGCAGACTCACAGGACAATTTTAACCTATTGGCACTTACCCTTTTACCACTTGTTCAGACAAGTGCTAATACATGAAATAAGAATTGCGCTTGAGTGGTTGAAATGAAGGCACATTGTCAAAGGAATGGTTATTCTGCATGTGGTCTGATCCTGAGTGCTTGATGCTGATGTTAGGTGAAAGAAAATCTCGAATAAAAAGTAGGGCTCTGCCTGTTCACATAAATTGGTGGATAAATTATTATTATCCCCCATTCAGGATTGAGTTATAAATTCTGTCGATTGAAGCAATTATTTTCTCTTCCTACCTCACCCTCTCCCCCGTATTGGTATCTTACATTTTTAGTGGTGTAAAATGTAGATTTGATGATAATGTAGTGTGCAAGCACTCAAACAATTAGTGCAAGGTGGTTCTCAAATGTACATGTTGCAAAACCTATTTTTTTTCTATTTGTTTAGGATTGAACTGGCTACTGCCCAGAGAACCAATAAGCCCTGTGGGAAGTGTCACTACTACCTCATGATCAGCAAGACTTGTGTTGAAGTGGTAAATGATGCACGGCACAGGGGCATCCAACAGAAAAAATTAATGTTTGCAAATGCAGAAGATGAATTTTTTTATGAGGTCAGTTTTATCCTTTCATTGCCTTGGGACGTCATTCTGACACGAAAGGCGCTATACAAGTGTAATTTTGTTGTTTTAGTTTCATTGACTTTGGCATTTGATATCTTAGAATAGAATTTTTATTTTGGTAAGAGATGGAGAAATTAACTGGCAATGAATCTTTGAAAACAAGATCTGGGTATATAAGAAAAATTCAAAGGCCGTTGGGCTTCTATCAACGTTTGACTGAGGAAATGTGTTTGCAATTTATTTGTTGAATGTTTTGGCACTTCATTGATTGCACCCAACTTTTAAAATATTTTTCTTTGTTGCAGCAAGCCACGCTGAAGTTTGACTATTCTGTGGAAGAGGAAAGTGATAGCTGTCTTTCTGGCCGCTGGTCTTTTGATGACACTCCTATGAAACCTTTTCGCACAGTTATGTTAATCCCAGCTGATAGGATGAATACAATTATGGACAAACTCAAAGAATATCTGTCTATCTGACCAAATCCCCGAGGTGAATGAGGTGAAAAATAATTTGAAGTGGATAACTTTCAAAGTGTAAATATTCCAAATGCCTCTTATCCTTTATTGCTAACATATTGTAAAATTACAATTTTAATTAAAAATGTAACCATCTCATTTGGGATAAAAATAATTTCTTTTTCCAGTGTTGCTTTTTTGTTTAAAAAATTTATTTGGACAAATGAATACACTTTGAACTAAAATTTAAAAAGCTATTGAATCATTCATAGGATAAGTATTTACAAATCACGTAGAAATCACACATGCGACAATGCCTTACAGTGAAAACAATAGTAAGCTTTTGGCACATTGATTGATTCCCTTTGGATCAGTCTTGCCAGTCTCTGAATTGTGAATCATTCCTTTAGTGAATTAGAAAATGGTCATTGAATGGCACATCTGTCTTCACTCTGGCTGTTTTCCACTTGCTTCTCGTTTTCTTTACTTGTTGGAGGATGCTCCTCTCCAGTCGACAACTTTGAGAATTGATCAATAAATTCCTGGAGGATTTCCTTGCTTTCACTTGGGGGTAGATTACTGAAGTAATACTGAGGAGCCAGCTGGACAAACCTGTAGGAATTTTGCAATCAGACTAGGTTAAAGACTTATGTTATGCATCTACAGTAGTGGTTCCCCCAACCTCGGGTCTCGACCCAGATCAGGGTCGCGAGGTCATCAGAATTTTTTTCTTTTCTTTTTTAAATGCTGAAAAGAGCCCGAGGCGACACCGCTGACCAATTTGTATGAAAGACCGTGCTAGCGAGTTGCGCTGAGTCCACAAAAGAGAAGGAGATATCGTCTTGGCTGAGCTTCGCTTCAGTCGCGCTTAGGGGGTCCTCCTGACCCCCTAAGGGTCAGGAGGACCTACTGGTCGCAGCTAAAAAAGGCTGGGAACCACTGACCTACAGCAATGCGGTTATGCCATGTTGACTGCTGTCAGCAGCATTTTTATGCTAAATACAGGTGGACCTCGCTTAACATTGTTTCGGTCAACGTTGCTTCATTATTACTTTGCTGTTACATAAGGAACATATATTCATTTAATATTGCGACGTTCACTGTTATGTCGTTCGCAGGGGTGGAAACAAACTACTTTGGGTAGCGTAGGTGTACATAGACGGCGACAGCCGGTATTCTTGCGCGGTTTCGATTAAAGTCGTTTCGCTTAAAAATCGCACTCCAGAGTCGAGTGTTGATTGGGAACTCCTGCTACTAGAAATGACTACAGTGGCAGCAGCCTCAAAAAAATCTAAGATGTATCCTATGCTATTCAGTAGCACGGTGCTGGAATCATTATGTGAAATAGAGTATCTCGTTTCCCGACTTTCACACCGTCACCGGAGAGAAACAAACCAAGCGCAGGCCACACACTTTCACACAAGGAGAAACAATTTATATTTGATAACTTGACACCTCTGTTACTATTTATAAATTGCTCCGAGTTGCTTCTTTGACAAGATTTACATTTTCTCCAAGTCCTTGTATTTTCAGGATGTCACTTCTGATACCATTCAGCTCACGACTTTACTACAGTAAAAGCCTATTATGTATTCCACAATCAATGGTTCTGTAAGATTTGCTGTTTCTGAATGGGTGAGTTTTAAAAAGAAAGTTGAACAATATGCTAGAGTAATATATTTTCAGACATCCTCAAATGTTTTCAGTATGATTTGAAGCACCCTAAAAGCTTTTATTGGCCGTTAAAGATGCGTGGATTTTAAAGCTACCATTTTCATCACACAAAATGACTTAAATCCAGATAAAATCTGCCTCGTAGATGGCTTAGCGCTCATTTCAAGAAGGTGAAAGAGTTGCAGTTTTCCACTAAGCATGGATCTAGTATGATCATATTCATTTAGTATCTAGTATAGTAACAAAAATAGTGATTTGAAGTAACATTGGTGAACATCTTGAAGCTAAGGGCTAAGGGGAAGCTTTTCTAGGCATTTAAAACATTGTGAAACAGACTTGTTGCACTGTTCTGTTGCTTGATAATTTGTTTTCAAACTTGAATCAATATAGATTTTAATTTGCTCAGTCTAAAATATATTTGAACTGAATCTCAGATGACAAATTTGATAAGTTCCACGATTTGATTACGGGAGCCTTCCAGTCATTTCTGTTCAGCACGATGTTTCCATGAGCAAAATAACTGTATTCTTTCCTATGTAAAACGGTGTAGAGTTCAAAACCAGTTTTACTGGGCAACTTTGATAACCATAGTAAATTTACAGAACTGTTTGGAGAGATTGACAATGGAATATGCCCATGAACTCATCCAAAATTATGGATGAATATAAGGTGCTGAATATAAAAGCATCTAACTGGAGGTAGCTTACTTACATTTCTGGTGAAATTTCTGACACAGTTCTGATACAGTTGTTCTCAGATATTGTGAACTCGCGGAACAAAACCCACTCTGGTTTCCGCCTGGTGGAATAGTAGCCTGAGAAAGAGTGGAGGTGTGCTACGTGTTTATGTGTTAACATAACGTAGTTCCCCAAACCATCAACATCTCGTGCAATCTAAAAAACAGAAGGACGGTTACATTAGTTCTATTGATTTAACTGCACAAAGCATTACTGCAAGACTAATATACAAGCCTATAATTGTCTCGACTGTGACATACAAGACTAAATTATTTTGTTGGGTTTGCATTGGTTAAAATCTGACAGCTGTAATTCTTTAATCTGTCAATTATGTCGTTAAAATTCTTTCTTCAAGTGACTATATAGCAGTATATTTGAGTTCCAGAAATAATTTAACACTCGAATTCACACAAAGAATTACACTAAATCAAAACAATAGCCTCCTTCTGTGCTGTAAATAGTTGGGGATTACCAGTCAAGCTATTAGCTGGATGTTGACTTCAGGACAACCTTGTTGCACATGCTCCAAAACACTGGCTTCCAAATTAAAGCTTTTCTAAATTTTAAAGGCAAAATGGTCTTTAGACAAAGTCCATGAACAATTTGTCAATCTCTTTGAAACAGAAGCCATCCCAAGTAAACAGGATTATGGTTACTGACACGAAGGGAAAATTCTACCTCCAACTGAATCATAAATCGCCAGAAAAAGTATGTTTTACCTGCATGAAATAGCCGGACAATAAAGCTCTTTTCACATTCAGTGTGTTTTCAAGCGTGCTGAAAGCAGGTTTTGAAATGGGCAGCTCGATACGCTGCATGATGCCCAGCAGCTCAGCTCTGATGGCATCTGCTATCCTTAGAGCGGAGTAATTCAGGAAATTGTCACGGGACCATTTCTCCACCTCAGAGTCTGCACAAACGGTTGAAAGAAAATCCATTAGAGGAGGAAGTATCTTCGGCAAGTTTAGGAACTCGGGTCAGCCACATCAAATAAAAGGTTTTCAGTCAAATTAGTTGCCTTTTCCAATTGACAAGTGTCAGCAAACAGTACAATTTGCAAACAAGAGACAGTTTTAAAATAGAATACCAAACTATAATTATTAAATGGCAGATTTGTCTTTACTGTTATTCAGCGCCCATCAAATATAATCTGTTAATTTACGTTGGCTTGATGCACTCCTCTTGTTCTGCTTAAATGCACTGTAAACATTGAGGAGGGCAAAATGATCGCCTTCTGGATGAAAAAACTTCCTCCGACAAGTGAATGCAGCTCTCTCTGAACCGGGAGGCGGGTCCATAAAGCAATTGGGAGCTGTATAAAAATAAAGAGAATATTGTAGAAAATATTTACATCCATCACCATCCACCAATTCTGTTGCGAATGCTAATTTAAAAGAAATAAAAACATCTACACCTGGTGTTTAAAGTAATACTATAGTACTGTAGTTTGCTTTTAACGCACCTGTTACCATGGCAGCTATTGTTAACATTTCATGAACGCAATCAAATTCACAGGATGCAACAAGAGCTTTGGCCATTTGTGGATCCAAGGGGAATTCTGACATGATTATTCCAATTTCTGATAGATTTCCATCATCATCCAAGGCTGCTAGATAATCAAGATCCTCCAATGCCTGCATCAGAGCTTCAGGAGCTTTTTTTTAATTAAAAGGAACACAAAATCAGTTTAGTACAGTATATGCATAAGGTTATGTCATTATTATCAGATCAAAGGGCAACATAGTTGCCAAACAATACGTAGAGGTTCACAAGTAATTTCCTCTTAATATCTTTGCATTATAACTCATCTCTTCCTGCAGCGCACAACACATGAACAAACAATGCACGAGAAGTTGGTGAACAGATAGTGAGAATATACACTTTATAGCAATGGACGTATTGATTGGGCGGAGGGGAGAGAGGTCATCAGGGAAAGAAGGGTGTTGGAAAAGAATGTTCCAAAATGTAAGCAATGTCAAGAATGCAATAAAATAGCAATTATATGTTTAAAAAAACAAGTGTGTAGTCATTAAATGTTGCATCTAATATGAAACCCAAAATACAAGAGAGGCTTTGCACATTAATCCTCTTAAGGATTTGAGGTGATTCAATTTTCCCCACGATCTAACGTCTGAACTTTCCAATTCTATGTGGGGGCAGGGGAGCGGTGGGGGGGTGGTGGTGGAAATATAACGAGTTTAAAGCTGATTTTTATAAAAGGTAATCCGTATTCTTATTAACCAGCACATTGGATTTTGCTAGCCCAGATTTCTACAGTAAATAAAGTTAATCTATAGTTACAGTTGCCCAGAATGCGAGGGACTAATGATAGGGTCTCCTCTCCATATTCAGGCCTATAAAACCTGCGCAGACATTATTTTCCACTGCATTTAACAATTTGAAAGCCAGTTTATTTCGTGGCTAGGGGCTGCGGTATACAGTTATCCCTGACAAAGCAACTAGTATTCTACAGAACTATTGTATTATGTTAATACACAACTGAGCAGAATTTAAAAACATTCTGTTCATCATACAATATCTAAACATTGTCAATCCACCGTAATATGCTCCAAAACATTTTTTTTCCTCTGTGGAGACAATGAATTTACTGCTAGAGAATTGGAAAAGTGCCACACTATCAAAAAAATCTGTTACGACTGTGTTCAAAAGATCCAATTTAATTATTGCATCATGCTTTACTCATGCAGAAAGAAAGAATCAGATGGCTGATGCAATATAGACATATTTAGAAGCCTTATAACAAGGGCGGCATTGTGGAATCAGAACCAGGCAGAATGAAATACACACAAAGCTAAAAGCCATCCACCAGAATCATTAGCAGATTGAATGCAAATATGCCAGTTGTGTTCTGTGTCACTTTTTCTGTTAGACCACCAGTTCTGTAAAAGGTAGATCTATTCAAAGGTCTCAAACTAGTGTCCTGGTTTCTCCTGTGTTAATTGGAAAAAACTGGCTGCGACTCACATGCAGTGGAATTGAAAATTAGGGTTAGGATTAGATTATCCCTCCGTGACTGAATGAGAAGAGATTGATACTCAAACACACTCAAAGTAAAAATACATTTACACGCAAGGAATATAGAAGGAACTGAAATATTGAGAGTGTATTTGAATTATTCAAAGATTTGATATTAATATCAAAGATTTGATATTAATATCAAAATTTGATATTATATTTTGCGTCATATTTTTGTTAGATTTTGCAAAAGTCATTGCTGTGTCTTCTAGTAGAATTTTGAAATTCAGCACCTAATTGGGAATGAACGTCGTTCACTTGTTGCATATTTTTGTGTCCAGTATTACCTGGCCCATCTATGAAGTCACATTGGCCCATGTCTGCAATATCCATTCTCTTCAATAGTAGAACCATGCGAATGAGGTTGGATTCAAGAACACAAGCTGGTGAAAGCCCAGGCATCTCTTTCCGCAGAAATTCCTCAGTGTATAAGCGGAAACATTTGCCTGAATAAAAAAAAGTAATTTGTTCAAAGAAGCTGTGTTACTGGCATTTTTTCCAGATCCTTTATAATAATAATATTTAATTTACAATCTCATCGTGTCATTAAGATATCTCAAAGTGCTTCACAGGATATACAGTAGAAGCCCGTTTATCCGGCACCCTCAGGACCCGGCCAGTGCCGGTCAAAGCGCCTGCCGGATATTCGGCAGAAAACTCAACACAATTTTTTTTTTTTTTTTAAATTTATATATATATAAATAAGAATGATAATCATTTTACACACAGTGACCACCCAAAGTAAAAGCAGAGAGCAGAGGCAGTTTAGAGAGATCTTTAAACTAGTGCAAAAGTTACACGTCTGAATTTTTTGGAAAGAAAGTTAACTGAACTGAGCAGCCGCTCATTGGGGGCAGAAGACAGGAAAGCTTGTGTTATTGAGAAAGCAGAGAGTGAGCGGCGGCGGCTCAGTTCAGTTAACTTTCTTTCCAAAAATTTTGCGATGCCTGTGTGTGTGTGTGTGTGTGCACTAAATTGAAACACTGCACTCTGTAAAACGAGCATTGCAGGGATGAGTCTTTTTTTAAAAATTAAAATAGAAGCCAATGAATTGATCTGCAAGCTTTGTTCAGGGTGGGTGTGTATTTTGCTGTTTTATGGCTAAATTAAATCTAAATCAACTCATCCCGCTCTGCCTTTCAAAAAGTATACTCTGGAGAGTGCATTGCTTTACCGTCCCGATAGCATTCTGAGCTAGTGCCACCATCAGGCACCTAGTTGCAGCATTCCAAAATACTGACGCAACACAAAACACCAAAAAAATGCATTTTTCTGGATAAATTCCGGTTAATCGAATGTGGACTTTTTTTGTTGCAATGCGTTATACGGAAGTTAGGGTTGATTGGGTCATGGATAAACGGGCTTCTACTGTACTATCAAGTGAACTGACAGCATTTTTTGCAGTCTAAATATATGTGTGTGTGTGTATATATATATATTAAAAAAAAATCATATAGCGCTTTTTCACATCTTTAGAGATATGTCAAAGCCTTTCACAGAATAGGATCACACACACCAATAAAAAGATGTGGAATTTAGCTCGTCTTTATGTATTGGCTCTTGGTTCAGAAAGGTCTCCTGTGCAAAACACTGTGTAATGGATTTTCCAGTTTAAAACAGGATGTGTATTGTACACTGGAGTCCTTACCGGATCTCTCTGTGCTGATGATCTGCTTGCGCATCTCAGCCTGGATTTTGCTGATTGGTCTCATCATGAGTGAGTCTGCTCGTATTCTTGGGTTGTAAACCTAGGATTAGGTACAGATATCAAATGAGACCAGTGATTGGCACCATCAATACTATTTATTCAAATTAGTTTCACTCACTCATTCATTGCTTGGTACAATAAAACGACTTGCATTTATATAGCGCCCCGTCACATTGGACGGCATCTCAGAGAGCTTAGAATAAAAACTAAACGTATATGTACAAACACAAAATCAATCCACCAGAAGTTGTGCAAGTGTACAAGTGCGGTTTAGGAAGAACCATCTTCAACTTCCCCTTCCCCTGTGGAAATGGAAACGCAGTAACAAGGTAGGTCAATCTCACAGATCTGCTTGGTGCTGTGCACTCGTGCTTCAATACAATATGCTGCTAACACTTCCAACAACATTTGCAAGATTTTTGTTTTATAATCAAGCAAGACTGAGGTTCAACTTTAGGAGTATTAGACTGATGGCAGTGTACATCAGGGTGACTAAAAAGTTGTGAGATCATTACAGTATTTAATAAGCCTTCAAAAAATTATGATATATCAGAGAATCAGACAGCACAGAAGGAGGCCGTTTGGCCCATTGCTCTTTGAAAAGAGCTGTCCAAATCAATCCCACTCCCCATGTCTCTCCCCATAGCTCTGCAAACTTGTCCTCTCCAAATAATATAAATATATCCATACATTTTTTAGATAATATGGTAGAAATCATGACTTTTTGTTCGTCCTCTGCTGCAGATTTCATGACCAAGATCTTGCTGCAATGGACTTTTGTGAATATATCAACTAGGCAACACAGTTACTCACGTTTCTTCTTTCAATGCCAACATCGATAATAAAATTGACATTCTCCATGCAAAGTAAGGACTCTCCCATACTGGTTGTCAACACCACTCTCCTCTTGTAACGTTTAGAGCTCTTCTCCCACACCTCACTTGGACTGTAAACAGGCCTGCCCTGTTCTGGGAAGAAAGGAATTGGAACTAATTCTCCTAATACCGGATGTAGATTAGAAGCTTCTTGTCTGATTAGGCTGTAGGCTTCATCTATTTCCTGCAGGTACATAAATATAACATGTAAATGCTCGACAACACGGTTAAGTCTCTAAAATGCCACGTTATAATACAGACTGACCAAAAAATCATAATACCATTATACAGTAACATCCAATCAGTCTCAAATAAAATGACTTCAACCCTCTATACCCTGTTAATAGGCACAAAAACCACTAGAATCATACACGCATTGAGTTTACCTTTTTGCAGGACAGAAAGACAACCACATCTCCCTTCTCTCTGGTGTGATGTATCTCAAACAGCAGTCTCAATGCCGGCAAGAAATAGTTTTTCTGAGAAGCACAACTGTAAACAACCTCGATGGGACACCTCTCCTCGCTGGCTATTTGTATTAGAGGAACATCACCATAGTAGGTATGAAGTTTACTGGACATGTGAGGGCAGGTGATTATTACCACTTTAAGCTCCGGTCTCTGTTTTACAATGTCTTTCAGGAGCCCCAGGAGCACATCAGTGGAAACTGTTCTTTCTTGAGCTTCATCTATGATGATAATTCCATAGTGTTCAAGTAAAGGATCTGACATCATCTCTCGTAGCAACATGTCATCTGTACTGTACCTAGAACATTGAAGCATCGTCAATTGGCTTTCTGAATCTAAAGCCATTCCAAACACAAAAAAAGGGAAGGGAGTGATAATAATCCTCGCATTTGATGTAGCACTTTTCACATCTCCTAGACATCTTAAAAGTGCTTCACAGAATGCTCTGTAAAGTGAATTGACTGTACATTTATGGGCAAAACGCAGCAGCCAATTGCGCACAGCAGTGTCCCACAAACAGTTGGGGATTGAAGTGACCAATTTTGTTTCTCTCAAGGGATTATTATTAGGCATGTAGAGTAAGGAAACTTGCCCACAGTTTCGCTCTGCCAGGAATCGAACCCAGGTCTCCCGCTTGTAAGGCGAGTGCTCTAACCACTCAGCTACAGGACGCCACATTAAGCTGCAGAACTCCAATTAGACTAGAAATGCTTAGCACAATAATATTAAGCGCTAGTCTATAACACAGTCTTGCATAGAATAGTCATTATTGAACTCAATTATCAGAAAATAACTTAAGAAAACCTATGTAGGAAATGATTTATTATACAGAAGACTGACCCTTTCATTATCCAACTTTAACAGGTTTCTAACAAAGGCCCCAGAAGGCCAGTCATATTATTGTACTTCCAATTTGATCCGATCATTATTTTATTGAGTTAAAGGAAATTAAAAAAACACTTAAAGCAATGAATAACTCAAAATGAAAAGTTAGAAGTTTCAACATGGTACTTAAAGGTTAAAAAATATATAGATTGTGAAGACTTAACCACAATAAATAGTTGCTGTTATTCTACAAACTTATTCTCATTCTCTTCAACGAGAAGTTACAAAAAATAAACAAGTGGATAAATGGATGAGAGTGGTGTTACTATTGTTGCATTTAAATGGTGATCCTAATGCTTTGTTTTTAAATAAATCAATTAGCAGTATAATAATGGTAAGCTATAAAGAGAGAAGAATATGGAGTGAAAAGTGCTACATTTTATAATGATGTTAAATATTTTCCACAACTTTTTTTTCCCAGTCCTCTGTGTGAAACATACGCAACACCTACATTAATGAGACAGTCAACTATATCATGTTATAGTTTGAGTCAACCAGGGTTTGGGTGAGGAAATGCTCGAAAGTATGTTGAAACCTAACTTTCTTTCATCTTTCTACCCTCCAGCTCATCTTATTCATTCTAGCCTTTCTCTCTTTGTTCTGTCACAATCTCTACATGCCCCGTAAAAGGGTGATACAAATGATAAGGAACAGCATATGGCGTTTGTTGCTTGGGAAGGGGTGGGCAGCTGCAGTCCTACAACTTATTGTTCGCTATTTACATTTGAGTGGCAGCCCTGCAAGGGTCACCAGACGTAAATGGGAAGCACACAGACCTCAGGATAGTTTCATTGATGCAGCAGTTGTCAAACGGAATTAGGTAGCCCACTTCGTGCCCTATGTTGACATCCATCTCATCTGCCACGCGGAGAGCAAGGCTGACAGCCGTCTGCTTGTGTGTCTGTGTGCACACAACAACCCCATGGCGATACTGGAGAGAAAGGCAATATTCCGCACACCACTGGGGGATCTAAAAACACATGACAAAGAATCAGAGGTCTGACGTCTCAAGACTGGACAACATTTGCTTTCTGTTGGATTTGTCTTTAAAGAGTACCATCGGTTAAATAGGAAGAATCTTATTGAAGCGACGTTCCGAACTGTTTCAGAAGGAGGTGGACAGTAAAAATGGCACCGTCATTGAGTGGGAAGGGTAAAGGTCGACATACAACCGTAAAGATGAAAAAAAGATGAAAATGTTTGCGAGGCTGTGTAATTCAGAAAGCGACTGCCAAAAACCTACATGGCAGCATTCAAATCAATGGTTCTGTTTGCTCCCCTGACGTCTCCCCTAAATGCGTTGCTAACCCAGTTATATACACCAAAAAAGTCGAATTAAACTGACTAGATCTTTGCTAAACTCAGCTCACTCACGGCTGGTTGGTGATGCAGACCAATTGTACTAAATGTGAAAAGAAAAGAAAATCTAATTTCTAGTTGCCATTCAAAATCTCCGTCTTAAAATTGTTTGGGGAATAGTTTGAGCCTTGGGTCAGGCTTACACAGGAACAAACACCACTTGAACAACATACAATAAACACCACTTATTTTCTACAAGAAAAAGTCTCAAAGTATGTTTTTCCCCCCGCATTTTTTGAGAGACAATCTTAGTGCATCCCTTGGAAGGAAGTTTGACCCCAGCCTTTTGCTATCAGATAATGTTGCTTTGCTCTTTACTGTTGGCTGAACTTCATTCAAGCAGCAAACATAAGATGGATTTTCAAATATTTAAAAGAAATAAGATTTCACATTCTGTGAAGCGCTCTGAAACGCCTCAACAACTTGATAAGGCGCTATGTCAAATGCAAGGATTATTATTAATAAAAAATACTGCTCAACTCAACAATAGTTATATTTGATACAGCAACTTTCACATCAGGAGGACGTCTCTGAAACGCTTCACAGAATAAACTGTAAAGTGGAATGATTGTGGCAAGTTATGTCACATCAATGTCACACAAACAGTCCACAAAGTGAATGAATGATTTTATTTGGAGGATTGTTGGCCAGGATGGATACTGAGAGAACCTGCCTGGTTTGTGCGAATAGGGTCACAAGATCTTTAACAGACGGCTGAACATATAGATGAGAACTCAGTTTAACATCTCATCCAAAGGAAAAAGCCTCAGCAATGCCACACACACCCAGCACTGCAAGAGAATATCAGCATTGATTATATGACGTCCAAATCTCTCTATGGGCTTGAACCCACTGCCTTCAGGAGGATGCCTAAAAGATTCTTTGATCTCTACATATTTCCAGATAACAGCATGGTGTCAAAAGGATATTTGTCACCGGTCACCCCAAATCCTCCCCTTTCCCTCCACCTTCCCCGTCCCTAGCTCGGGTCTGTCCAGCTACTTGGGACGTCCTCCTGATGCGAAAGGCGCGATACCAGTGTAATTTTGTTGTTGTTGTTGTAGTAGTTTATCTGTAGAATTCAATAGCTGCTCTGTGATTCAAACATCCCAGCTTTGAAATAACTTTTTGTGTAAGAAAACGGATACTGTAGCTTACAGCAATTCGATTGTGAAAGCATTGTTCTGTATACTGTATTAAAAGAACTGGATTCATTTCTATTACAATACAGGCTCATTCTTGGAAGGGATAAAAGCAGTTCTTTCTTAAAAAAAACTGATCCTTAATCTAACCACTCGCTCGCCTTCCAAGAGTAAGGGATGTAACAATCTATATCCAACAGCTTGCAATTAAGTAGTGCCCTATGAGTATTTTGGTCACAATTTTACTGTACAAGCAACCAGAACACAAAGAGGAGGTTGCTTTCAGCCATAAATTAACAGCTGGAGTCAGCCAAATCTGCCCACATTCAAAATGGTGACTATGAGATAGGAAGAAAAGCCAAACACTGTAATAGGCATTCAGTTTAAGATAAATACTGTGCATAGATCTATATAGGCAACTGCCCATCTATGACAATTCGATTCCCATTAGGAATGCTATTAACAGATAAGTACCATATCAAGAGGGTAACTGCAACTAGTAATGCCAAGAATTACTATTTCCTAAAAAAAGCTGCAAAGTGGAATTTTCCATGCAAAAAGTGAGGCATCAACAAAAATTCCAATTTGCAATTTTTTTTAGGAAATAGTCATTCCCATTAAATTTGCTTTTGAGGAGAATTCCATCTAGCAATCCCCCTGCACACAGCATCCCCTAAACCAGTGTCATGCACTATTAAACCCAGTTTCACTTGTCACTCCTCTTTTACCTCTATAAAAATCCTCTAATTACCCCCCTTATCAGGAACTAGAGGAAACAGCCCATTGTTCTCAAAGTTGGTCGAAAAAACCAGGGAGAATGGAGGTTATGTTTTCACAACCAGCTTCTAGAACAGTAAATTAGTGTGACAAGTGACTCACATTGTTCTCCTGAAATACAGTACACAGGTTTTATATTGGTGCTGTGGAGGGCGAGCTAGGTTTTGCATTCAAAAACAATGTTCAGATCAACTTCACAACCTCTGGAGTGGAGTGGGGGGTGGGGGCGATGTATTCAACATATAACAGCAAAATAGTATTTAACAGTATGGTTGTATTCAACATTTAACAGTAAGATAGCACTTGAAGAGTGATTGTAAATGTAACTGTTCCAAATAAAAAAAACCTTGAGGTTTCTGTTGGTGGAAATGATGAAAGATTGGTTTACAAGGAATATATTCTAATTACCCCACCCCCACAAAAGAAATGAACTGAAAACGAATCTTTGAACAAAGTATTTTTGACAAGCGACAATAAATCTTAGTTTGGAATCAACTGTTGCAACTGCTTGGTTCACCTTATCTGGTAGATGTTATTACCACAACACAAAGTTATATACCTCCACAGAACATGCATTGTGTGGCAGTCATTAAAATACAGTGTTGGGTTTAGGCTCAGGAAAAACACACACACCAGCTTGCTTCAGAAGGAATTTGCACATATTTATTTATTTACACACACACAGGTTTATTTTAGGCTATAAGACTAAACTATCCTCTTCTGTTGGATCAGCCTCTATCAGCCCCAGTATAAAACAAGACTTAACAAAACATTGGCGCCCTTTTCAATGCATTAGCAGATACCAATGCAGGGGGGAGGAAAGATATAATCACTACACAAGCCCACAACCACCCCCCTAACCCCCCAAAAATCTCTTAATTGTTTTTAATTTTTCTTTTCTCTTTCCCCCACATCCACACATACACCTTTAAGATGTGATGGTACTAAGGCAACTTGCTTACCTGGCTACTCTTCCCAATCCTGGAGTTCCCAGACAGGATAACAAAGTGATGGCTGGCTAAACTAGCCATGAAAGCCAACCTGGTCTCCCACACAGGCAACTGCTTCCTCTCTTGTAGGAGTTTGTAGTAACGAGAGGAATAGGGCAGCCCATCAAAGGCATTCACCTCCAGCTCTGCATCATCGCACAGTAACAGCTCGTCCTCACTGTCTGAGCCCAGCTCCTCAGGGAAAATAATCTTGTCAGAGAGAGCTTCCCCTTCCTTGTTGTTCAGATAAAATCCAACAGCAGCCATAGCCACACACAGACCGAGAGAGAGTGGGGATGAGGTGGGGAGCAGTCAATGTGCTGTAAAGGGAGACAGATTTGGGAGTTTTTGTTGTTGTTGTTGTTGCTTGAAGTCTACAGTACTTGGTTGCTGGTCAGATTGCTTCAAGGGTTGCAACTCTCCACATCACCACTTCCTGCCACAATTCATTCACACTTCACCTGAGTTGCATCATCTTTCTCTTTTTTGTGTGTGTGCATAACAGTACATATACACACACATGCACCTGTTAAATTAAAGCAAAGCCAGCCTCCAGCTAGAGCTCAGTTAGAAACTCAACCTGCCTGTGACATGAGAATTAGGCAACATTACACCCTCTTCCCCCCCCAATTTCCTCTCTCTATCTCTCTCTCTCCACGTGGCGGGTCAATGATTGACTCTGAATAGTGCAATCTAAAGGGAAGAGTATTAGAGGGAATAATGTGGTCATGTGGCCGCTTAATCTCATGACAATACAAGCCAGAAACTCCTAGGAAACTGCAGAGTGTGAAAGGGCTGATTTGTCTCTCGGTTCACGACCCACTGCACAAACACATCTGCCGCAGGGATGGCTCAACACACTGCTGCCCAATAATAAAAATAATAATAATAATATCAATCATCCTTGCATTTGATATCGCGCTGATCACGTCTCCTAGACATCTCAAAGCGCTTCACAGAATATACTGAACTGCAAAGTGAATTGACTGTATAATTTGTAGGCGAAACGCGGCAGCCAATTGCGCACAGCAGTGTCCCACAAAAACAGTCATGATTTGAAATGACTCGTTTTTTATTGGGGGGGGTTTCCTTGATGGATTATTATCAGGCGTGTGGAGTAAGGAAACTTGCCCAAGGTTTCGCCCTGCTTGGAATCGAACCCAGGTCTCTTGCGTGTAAGGCGAGTGCTCTAACCACTGAGCACTAACAATAATCCTTACGTTTGATATAATAGCTTATCAGGCGACACTTTGTAAAGTGGATTGACTGTGTATTGTGAACAAAATGGGAATGCTCGCTTGCTCTCTCGGTATTTTGAACTGTTATCACATCACACTCATAGTGTTTGTAAGTGGAGTCCAGGTATTTTTGCACAAAGTAAACTTGGAGGAGAAAGTCACGATACATCAACGTGATTCATAGACGAAAGACATGCACTAAGCCGCAGAGCAAGATTGTTTGAACACGATTCACAGTATAAAAGGACGCATTTAAAAAAAATCAGCTCCTCTATTAGTGTCTAGGTTTACTTCACTAACTGTACTGAAGGATAAATATGCTATCTTTCCTATGTACAGTACAGTATCTTTATTTTCCATCAACTTGACCTTACATAGAGACTCACCCAGCCATCACATCAAACCTAGCTTTCTCTTTCAAATACTGATCTATCTCCTGGGGATTTTGACGTAGGCTTTTTAGTGAGACCAAAATAATGTACCGCGCAGAAAAAAAAATTGTTGCATGGTTAGAATTTGTTGAAAGAATAACTGTGACTTACAGTAAGTAGTTATTGATATCTGGCCCATGGAGAGCTATGCATGAAGAACAGGCTGAAAATGATTTTCACACAAAGTGGCATTTTAAACATCTAAGGGTATCTAAGGAATAGAAAAGTTGTAATCTTTCGAGGTTCGGTAACAAGGGAAAATAGAAGACTTAAATAATGCAATTCTGTACATGGTTAACACAAATATGTATTTAGACACATACAGTACAATACAATGAAAGCACATCCATATACAATAACACACATGTAATCACTCTGTTAAAGTTAAAGGAAAAATATGTTTAATTACATTGATAGAATTTAAATATAATATTATTGTACTTGTTTGTTTTTAAGTTTCTTTAACAATTAATACTGCATCTAGAAGATGATAAATGTCTATTCGTAAATTAATCAAAGAACGGAAGTGATAATAGGAAAATAAACTCAAGCAGTTCAGATTTCTTAAGCAACCAAAAAATTACAAAAGCAAAAAAGCAAGAGCAAAAAAATTACATTTGTATAGTGCCTTTCACATCGGGACGCTATCCCAAGGCACTGGACAGTCTTTCGTACCCGAACTGGGGTCAGGATCGGGGAAGGTGGAGGGAAGTGGGGGGAAGGGCGGGTGACCGATGGCACCCTTGAGAATGAAGCTCAAAGGTTTTCTTTTCTTGGAGAATATTGTCATGAGAGTCCCTCAAGAGATGCACTTTTCTTTTGGAATATCTACAGCAGTGCTACTTTTAACCATAAATAAAAGCTAACTCATTTGCTGATGTTCCTGGATGAAAGATATTTTTCCTGATGATGTTAAAACAAACATTTGTGGTTATTATGATGCCAGATTAGAAAGTGGAAGATTTTCTCTACACTTGTCAAGTGCATCAACCTAATAATAATAATCCTTGCATTTGATATAGTGCTTTTCACGTCTTCTAGATGTCTCAAAGTGCTTCGCAGAATGTACTATAATGTAAATTGACTGTATATTTGTGGGCCAAACGCAGCAGCCAATTGCACACAGCAGTGTTCCACAAACAGTTGTGGATTGAAATGAGGGAGTATTATTAGGCGTGTGGAGTAAGGAAACTTGCCCAAGGTTTCACCCTGCGTAGATTTGAACACAGAATCTCATGCTTGTAAGGCGAGTGCTCTAACCACTGTCCTACAGGACTCCAACATGATGCTGTGACACAGGACACAGGTTATGTGTAGTTCAAACCATCTATTGGTGATGTGTGCCAGCTATTACCATCTGTACTATCATTGTTAAATTGTTCCTTGAGATGTTTTTGTCACATGAAAGGCACTCTATAAATGTGAATTATTATCACTGTTTTGTGTTCTTGCTGCAGAAATCGACAGGGTACATTTAACATCAGTTTGTTGGTTGCAAATAGTCATGATGCCTGTGGCACTTGACAGTGGAATGGCTAAAGACTGTTTGTACAGTACTATTACATAGCCACAACCCGAGTGTATCAGCCTATAAGCAAGCACATTTATGAGTGGGCATATGAGCTGCAAAGGAGTGGTCCCAGTTTGGTCCCAGTCTCTCACGATGGAACCATAGTCTCTTGGTGGTTGTGGTACTGGCGGCGGCAGGGGTGGTGGGGGTGCGGGGAACAAGGTGGGTTTTGGAGTGTAAAACATATTTTTCAAACAACAAGCGTTTATCCAAAAATAACAATAATAAATCGGTCATTTCAATCCATGACTGTTTGTGGGACACTGCTGTGTGTGTTTGGCTGCCATGTTTCGCCCACAAGTATAGTCAATTCACACTATAGTATATTCTGACGTCTAGGAGACATGAAAAGCGCTATATCAAATGCAAGAATTATTATCCTGAAATTAGGACAAGGTTATCTCTGAAAACAAATGGAGACGGATAACAAAAAAAAAGTACAGAATCAATAAGCAAAGAAAAGTCTGGAGGGAATTACTTTGAACAGAAAGGATTTCTCCTTGACTTTCCTATTAAAATATCCCTGTGAACACAAAAGCAGTCAACACAAAAGCAAAGGCTTGATCCTACTTGTTAACTGTTACATTTGATAATGGCATCCCTTGCCTTCGTGAGGATAAGGATTATTTGAAAAGTTGACCCCTCCGCCAACTGCGATCTTCCCTGAATATTGTGTTTCAGTTTGTCTGCAGTGCTGAATTAGACTCGGCGTCTGGCGTACTCACTGGAAAATGCTGTTGTAAGAGATACCAACTGCTTATTAATTATTGAACCACTCCTCATGGTTCAGTGTATTTATAAATAGACAGAAGATCGCATCACTGCTTTTGTGAACAAATTCACATTTGCATTGCTTTATGAATTAGACAGCACTTAATATCAAATAGATTTACACACGATTGCCAGCCCACTTGGTAATAAAGCAATCCTTGCATTTTGATATAGAGCTTTTCACGTCTTCTAATCTAGACGTCTCAAAGTGCTTCACAGAATATATTGTAAAGTGAATTGACTGTGTATTTATGAGCGAAAACGCGACAGCCAATTGCGCACAGCAGTGTCCCACAACCAGTCGTGGTTTGAAATGATCAATTTATTATTTATTTTATTTTTGAAGGAATTAGTATATCAGGTGTGTTGGAGTAAGGAAATTTTCCCAAGGTTTCGCCCTGCCTGGAATCGAACCCGGGTCTCTCTCACTTGTAAGGCGAGTGCTCCAACTACTGAGTTACAGGCCTCCATTACTTTCCCTTCTGTAAACTGGGGTAGAGAGGCTTGTTGCAGCAGAAACAACAAGTATGTTCCAGCTGAGATCATCTGACTCAACATTGATCTTGGGACAATCAGCTGACCTATCCTGAACACAAACCAGCTGTGCTTTATAACTAGAGATCTCGATATCCTGCTTTCAGTGGCTGTTTGCCAACAATAGCTACACTAAAGGGCAGTAACATAATCAAAGGCTCACATCACCTGTACATGTTACTTGAACCGTGAGATTACGCTGCTGCCTTGAATTGCTTAATGTTGAAAACCACCTTACGTAAACTGTATTACATACTGTTTATGAAGTCATAGCTTTTGACTTCTTCAAAATTTACTTGTATCCTTAAGTGCCTCTAATGCCTGTGAACATGTTTTCATTGCTGAACATTTAGAGATGAAAAGTGTTAAATGCTAAACTGCAAGTAAATTCATCCAGTTGATTTGCTCGCATATTCGCAATGTTCTTCTTGCAAAGAACACTGAGTATTTTTTAAACTGGCTTTCAAAAATTTATTTATTTCCACTGGCAATTTGAAATATATCATATATATATATATTTCTATATATGTTTCAAGTGTTTCTTGAACACGTACCATTTGGTCTGAGAAAACAGGTGTAAAGTGCACCTTTTAAGCTCTTTCAAACACCTTTTTCAGGCTGTCAGTGAGTACAAAGTATTCTGGATGACTCACCTTGCATTTCAGCTACAGTGGCACAGTTGGCTGTCTGTATTCTTACATTCAATAGCACTGCACCTATACGTATTTATAAAGAAGATTTAACCGTGTAGACTAGATAGGTAACTCTGATACCCAAGTGCCTGAAGAAAGACACACAGTATCTGTCTTTCGTAAGTGACTGGAGGTGATAGCTGCGGATTGTGTTGCAGGCAGAGAATTCCTGGCTTTCGTTTGCACTAGTAATGAGTTGAGACTACTGTATATGGTGCCAACATTGTGCTACACTTGGCTCCCATTCCAAACACACATGAACCCTCATTGTTTCGTTTGAATATTTTGCTGATATTTTATTCTCGAAATAGGAAACTCTTTCAGTCAGTCTATGTAATTCTGTGTCATTTCCAAAGCCACATTTTCAATTCATCACAGCACGGTGGTGTGAAACAAAGACCGTGATTACTCTCAGAAGTATTGACTGAATGGTGATACAAAATTGTAAATAAACCTTGAAGGACATTTTCAGAATGTGCCATTTGTGATTTAATGTGTTTAAAGAATAAGAATAGTGGCAGTTGATGTAAACACCTTATCACGTCAAAACATCTTACACAATGAGGTGTGTTGAAGAGTAGAGGCTGTAGTGAGGATATAAATGCAGCAATCTGAGCTAGTAAAATCCCACAAACCACAGTTCATGAATGACTACATTTTTGGAGGGATGATTTTGATGAGAGATAACTATTGATCATGACATTTGTACTTCAGTTCTCCCCCAATAACTTCATCTAAATAGTGGCCTCAACTCCCTGAGGCAAGAACAAGCAGACAAGACTGGGATTTAATGTCTGATCCAAAGGAATGAATAATATGCTTTATTCCGATGATACAGTTCTGCCTCTATGTAACACAATAGCTCTCAACATGTTTTAATATCCTTTAAAGGTAAAGTGACCCATCACAGCATTCAACTTGATGATCATAGCAATGAATAAGATGAGCTGCAGAGAAAAAGGACACCAGAAGCAATGGCTATATTTTTCAATTGAAGAAAAGGATCCGGAAACACATGTTTTGCTAACATATACTACTTGTAAATACTTACCAATTGAGAATACCAGAATCCTCTCCCTAACACTGATTTTACCCTCAAGTATACAGTCCATTCACTTTCAGTATATTCTGTGAATCGCTTTGAGACACCTAGAAGACGTGAAAAGTGCTATATCAAATGCAAGGATTCTTCTTATTATTATATGAAAACCTCTGGCATCGTCCAGTGTCTCCTTCCCGGATAGAAAACCCATCACAACAGCTTGTGTGGAGCCATAAGAATCATTTTCCTATGGCGTACATTGACTATATTCTCAAAGGATCTGTTTCATACACCATTTGCAGTATTAAAATAAGAAGTTAATTAAGGAATTGATGATGACAACATATGTGCATAGCAGAAGTTTTTCCCTTTTTACTCTTACCTTGTGGTGTCTGGAAAGACTTTATTTCACTTATCTGGCTAATACTGTCTTCGCAACCACTGTCTGATGAGTAATGACAGCTCTGGCTACATCCACAAATGATAAATGAATAGAAACCCAGTTGGAATTTCAAATGGTTCTAAAATCAGGAAAAAGTCAAAGTGGAATTGCCATTTTTCACCAGACACTTTCAATGTGTTTTGATCCTGTTTGACGTGTCAAACGTACAACACTTAGAGATTCACAGACAGAACACGCTCTGCTTAGCAACGTGGAATGCATCATTGTGTTGCCTCATCAAACAGCCACAACCAATGGCATTTCAACCGCATTGGCACAGGCAAGACATGTATATTATCCTGAACTGGCTTTGAACAAGTTTTACATTGTAATGAGTCATTTATACTGTGGCTTTAACATCAATTCCGTGTAATTTATGCGCTGCATCAATGGTCAAAGTGCAATATAAACCACAAAGCATAAATTGCTTTGAGTTGACACTAAACAGCTATGGGCATTGATTTGAATCTAAACCATGCTCCCTAAGAGATGGTTTCAATAACTGAATCAATGGCCTGCAGTACAAAGTTGTAGGTTCAAGCCCCACAACAGGATTTTGACTCTCACAGTCAAAGCTGACACTCAAATATAGGGAATAGAAAAGAGGTGCCATCCTTAGGATGAGTCAATAAAGCAAAGTCATTTCTGTTTGTTCAGATGGATGTTGAAGATCCCTTGTCACTTTTCAAAAAAAAAAGCGAACTGCTTTCAGTGTCTTGGCCAACAATCCCCCAGATAATAATATTAATAATAATCCTTGCATTTTGATATCACGCTTTTCACGTCATTTAGACGTCTCAAAGTGCTTCACAAAATATACTGTAAAGTGAAAATGACTGTGTATTTGTGGGCGAAACGTGGAAGCCAATTGCGCACAGCAGTGTCCCACAAACAGTCGTACATTGAAATGACCAATTTTATTACCGTGTTTTTTTTAGGGATTATTATTAGAGGTGTGGAGTAAGGAAACTTGCATAAGGTTTCGCGCTGATCTGCCTGGATTTAAACACAGATCTCATGCTTGTAAGGTGAGTGCTCTAACCACTGAGCTACAGGACTCAGATAATAGTGGTCATTCGCTTCATGGGTTTTGTGTGGCATTCCTGTGCACATATTGGCTGCCGCTTTCACCCACACAATACATAGACACCACCAGACAAATCCAGTGAAACACTTTGAGATATACTCTCAATGTGAAAGGCAGTACAGTATATCAAATTCAAGGATTATTTATTATTCATTAGAACCTTTTAAGCTGCAGCTGAGTTTGACGAAAACTGCAAGAGAAAACACCAACGCTCGTCCCACTCCTACCTCATGTAGATACTGTGGCTTATCATTAATGTTACATACCCAGCTCCAAGCAGCATTCCTCGAGAATCTAACCAAGTAGATAATGATCAGAGAGCCTTGTGCACCCGTGTATGCATATGATTTGGGGAGATTGGATGCTGACCTTGACCTGAAATGATCCACGTTAAGCAACATTTTTGGTGATCACTAATTCAAGTGGAATCAGTGTTACGAGCGTTAGTGCTAAGAACTATAGAACAGCAACAACAACAAAATTACATTTGTATAGCGCCTTTCACGTCGGGAGGACGTCCCAGGGCACTAGAAAAGGTCAACAGTTAAATTGGATAAGGATAAATTGGATTTAATCTGTTTTTACTTATATGAATAATGCATTCCCATTTATTACAGAGGAGAATGCCTGGCTGAAATTGCCTGCTTGAAGGTTCTCAAGGTGCTATCCCATCACGTTCCTACCCTTCCATTCCCCTGGAATAACATTGACTTTTGCTGTTCTCAGCCATTTCCAAGACAAAAAGTGAACACTAAGCTTTGATGTAGATCAGATTTATAGTAGTGATAGCAGACGTGACAGGTGTTAGACAACAGTTAAGTTAAGCCAGTTCTCACCTCACTGTTTCTGGGAAGACTGAATGTGAAACGTCACGAGACAAAGTTGTAGTATGTTGGAGTAATCAGGAGATGAAGCTCCAACCCGTTTCCTAATAAGGCAATTTCTAAATCAGCAAGAACACCAGAGCATTGATTAGGGGATTGAGTGCATCAATGGCAAAAAGTTTAATGGAATTAAAGCCGGATGTTATTGTTAAGTGATTAGCCATGAGCAAATCTCCATCAACACTTTCAAAAGCGAAAATAGTCATCATCGATTACATTCTTGCATCAAGTTAAGGCTGGTTAACTGAGTTTAAAGGAGAAACTCCTGCTCACTAATGGGTAGGAGGGCTTTTAGATATATGTGTGTTTAAAATACACCTTTAGGCAGACTCTTTATTCAATTGCTTCCCATTATAGATACAGTAACACATTTAACACTTTCCCCCTCACCATTGATATATGGTGAAACTGAGTACAGTATAAAGTAACATAATTCAGCATGAAGGCTACTTAGTCCATTAACTTTTAGTATCTGTAGTGTCTTGTGGCACATAATAAATAGACAACTAGCTTTGACCACATTGGCACTCCCAACCATCTATCATTTATCATGGACTTTACAATGGAGTCTAATAAAGGCCAGTGGTTATTTTTTTTAGTACACTCTTCCTGTCAATTAACCTTGATATACAAATAGTCGAAAGTCTTCCTGTTGACGGAAACAATGCGATGCTACGTGAAAAGACTTGGCTGGTGGCTGTGGTGATTGGGCTACAGAAAAACTAGAACAGAAACACAATTTGAAAACTATATGTTTAGGTAATTTGCTGTTGGGAACTATTCCAATTTATGATGTTACCTGAATTATTGGAGTGAACTGCGGAAAAGTAACAAAGGCTCTGTCTCCATTGCAACTAGAACCATCCCATTACAGCAGTGGGGAGCTTGTTTTGGAGGGGCCTTGAAATCCCAAGGAAGTTCTCGCACTTTGCAGGATTTACCCACAGGCAGAGAACGCAGTGGTGAGAGGATTTACAGCCGTGACCTGCTCCGAAAGCTTAACCAGACTACCCGATAACTATTGGGATAATAATGTTGTCATTACTTGCATTTAACATATCGTTTTATCAAAGTGCTTTGGAAATAAGAATTAAGATGAAGAAAAGTCAAGGAAATAGGATTTAACAAACTCCCACGTCATCATTCATTTCGTTGCTGTTTGTGGGACATTGGCTACCGTGTTTTGTACTGTGTACAAAATACACAGTCATTACATGTTCTAGAAATTTCTGCGAAGTGCTTTGAGATGTCCCCCAAACGTGGATGGTGCTATTTCAAATGCAAGGATTATTATTAAATTCTAATAAAATGGCAGAGCATGCTTGATGGTTCAGTGCTGTGCAGCCATGACACTTTGTGATGTTGTTGTTTACAATATATTGTGTGACACACTTGGAGACGTCTCGAAGATGTCATAAAGCATTATATCAAATGAAGGATTATTATTACTTTACATAATGAGTTGCTTCATGGTTTAGTAGAATATTGTGAAGGTAAACATTTCCAGAAACATTTAATTTGTTTTTAATGAATTTAGTTCAGGGAGGACTATTGGCTTTAACACTGGGAAGAATATTGGCTGAACACTAGGGCAACACCAATCTTAGAGTTCAATTAAAATAAGCTTGTACAAACATCATGGATGTCACAGTGATCCTTGTATCCACCCCTAGAAAGTTACAAAGGGTACAAAGAACGTACAGCGTGGAAATAGGCCATTTGGCCAAACAGTCTGTGTGGATAAAACAATATATTAAACACAAGAATGACAATATTATTACTTCCATAGTTACCGGCTAGTCTGGTTAAATTTTCGGGGCAGATCAAGGCTGTAGTATTTGTAATCCTTTTGGGATTTGAATCCAGTACCTACTGGTCCGAAGACAAATGACTGTCCTCTGTTTGGCAACAGTGCCACACCCACAGAACAGTGCAAAGTGTCTAGGGATTGGCTGTTGCTATCTGATCCTCTCCTTTCACTGTTTTGCCTTTCCATTTCCTTCTGAAGTTCCATATCTTCATCCATTCGGTTTCGTCACTAGATGGCAGACATACATCAGTTTCCAGTGGCAGGCACAAAGACAAGTTTACTTTGTAGCAGTGTAACCAGTATCACAGATACATTTCATGTTGTGTCATTTTAGGATTCTTACACAAGAAACATTTTCTGCCATTGAAGAAACCAATGATGTGTTAGTTTTTCACCATAAACCTGCACCAGAGAGGGTAGGAGGGTGGCCGTAGGCATGGTCGAAGAGAAGGGTCTTGATATATGCTTTGAAGGAGGAATGGGAGGGAGTGAGGCAAAGGGAATGTGGGATGGAGTTCCAGAGGGTGGGGGCATTGAGGCTGAAGGCAACATGGAGCCTGCTGAGTGTAGGAAGTAGACAGGTTTGGAAAAGTGGTTAGAAGATCAGAGAGGTAGAAAGGGGCGATGCCATGGGGGGGTCTTGAAGGTGAGGATGAGGCTTTTGAACTTGATCGTCTAAGGGATGAGGAGCCAGTGGAGCCGGGCGAGGGTAGGTTTGATGGGGTAACGGAGCCTGGTTTGGGAGAGGACACAAACTGCAGAGTTCTGGATGATCTGCAGCTTGTGGAGTGAAGAGTTGGGAACGTTGACAAGCAAGGCGTTGGCATAGTTGAGCCTGGATTATGAATAAAAATGAGCCGTCAACTTTAAACTTACAAAAAACTAGAATGAGACATCCTTCCAATGCAAAAGGCTCTATATCAAATCCAAGGAATATTATTATTTATTAGAATGTTGCTCTGTAGCATTTATTGTTGAGTGGGAAGGATACATAATTGATTAGCCTGCAGTGTCAGAGCAGTCACCAATACATTTTAGCATTAGATCCATTACTCCAGGAAAATTAGATTACTGTGTCTTGAAATAGGTTTCAAGGGTATAAGGCATGTCAAACCAAAATTCAGCAGAAAAATATGTTATGGTACAGCAAACAAAATATTTACATGCCTGCTTTATTGTTAGAATAGCACAAATCTTTGAATTCTTAATGGCTTTTGACCAGTTCTAAAGATTCATACCCATTAGATCAATTCATAAGTGTGGAAGTCTAAATACCATTAATATTCAATTGGATATAATTGAACATGGGTAACCAGTTTAGATAGACGTGTACTATATCCTATTTATAAAGCATAGGCTGTCCAGGTTTTGTTGTGGTGCTCCAGCACTCACACATAATAATAACGATAATAATCCTTGCATCTGATATAGCGCTTGTCACTTCTTCTAGACGCCTCAAAGGGCTTCACAGAACATAGTGTAAGGTGAATTGACTATATCTTTGTATGCAAACCATGGCAGCCAATTGCGCACAGCAGTGTCTCACAAACAGTCATGGATTGAAATGACCAATTTATTATTGCTTTTTGTTGAGGGATTATAATCAGGCATGTGGAGAATGTGTTGATCTGATCACCAGCACCAATCTACCAATCTTTCAGGGTAGCAGGGTGGGTGGAGGGGGGGGAAGTGTTTTGCCAAGTAAAGAAAAAAGTGCTCCCATGAGCATTCTTTGCTTCCCTTCACGGGTTCAGTATGGCATTTGTCTCATTTTGATATTTTTATTCTTAACATTTAGGCGGAGGTGCTGAATGGGCTGCACCTGCATCAGATTGTAAACAGGAATGGTGAAACAGGAGGGAGTGGTCGCGAGTGCTGGAGTCAGGGTATATGTGGGATTGATTAACACAGTTCCACACAGTGAAATCTGATCGAGCAGCGTGCGAACATTCACTGACTATTTCATAGATAAAGAATGACATCTTGGGTGGTACCAATGAGCAGATGGCCCCTTGTGGATCTGCGCGCCAGCCATGAGTCAGTGCCTTCAGGGGAAGAGAAGAGAGGAAATTGGAAGAAGATGGGTTGGGTGGGTGGGGGGTGGGGGTGGGGGGGGGGGGGCGGGGGGGGAGAAGTACAAACATACGCTTGACACTCACAATACCTTACCTGATTTAACAAAAAATATTTTTATTGTTTCTATTGTGAAAGTCAGCAGCTATCATATCAGGGCGCATTCGACCACAAAACCGAGGGAGAATACTGGATTCAATGTCAGAGTTGTTAAATTACAGGAAGAAAATATCTGCTTCACAGCTGTACCACTGCCAGAAAACAGCAAAGCGTGAAGGAAGTTGTTTGATATGTACAGATTGCACTAAGCAAGATCCGGAGGTCGATTTAACTGTAATTTCTTGCAGCAAAGGGTTTTTTTTTGTTGAAAAAAAAAGGAATCTGCCAGTGAATATATTTCAGTCAAATGTTGTTGCCTTCCTTCTGAACCTGCATTTCGTTCAGAGGCGTGAAGGTGGATATTCTTGATAAGATGGGTTTCATTCCGTTTATAGCAGCTGCTCAGAAAGGATGTCTCGTCTTAGTCCGACGAGCATACCACACTATCTCCGAGTGATAAAGTAATAAAAGCGAATTGTGTATCACCATCTGCACAGAACATCTAAGTTATCATGTCGATAAATGTGCATGTTTTCTGTGTCTGTAGTTCAGGATCCCAGAGATTTCCTTCAGCTCCTTAGTCTGTCAACATGCTGTAAGAACATAGATCACAGAACTACAGAACACATCTTTGTTTGCTCCGAGGCTTAGTTTGTGAATCCACATTGCTGGTGTGGGGTTTAGGTGATTCACTTATAGTTGTGTATTTTGCCAGAAGCACTTTCATGTTGATCAATTCGATCATTGAGCATACCAGTGTTACTGGCAAGTTGAACACACTGACATACAGTATTGCATCCCGTTCGGTGGCTGTGCTTTCAGCCACTATGCCCCTAAACTCTAGAAGTCTCTCCCTCAATTCCCTCTGTATTGCCTCCTCCCTCCCCACGTTCAAATCCAGCCTAAAGACCTTTTTAGATCGTGCTTTCAGTCACCACCCTCCATCCACTGCTGTACCCCTGGCTCAGGGTTAGATTCCAATACAATCAAAATCTCTGGAACACTATCCCGTGTGAAGGATGCCATATAAATTTACATTTGCATCCAATGTACACTTCAATTTAAAAAAATTCTCGGTGACAGAACAATTTGGAGCAGGAAAGCTGGATTTTTATTCCCTGTTTTAAACCTCTTTCACAAAAATACATTCTCCCCAGAAGTGAGAACAGCTCTTTCAGGTTGGATCGCCGCCACTCGCTGCTGAAAATACACTGATTAATGTTTTAATCTTGTAAAAGAGGCAGGATCTGAACCATTCAAGAACTTTGAAACTAAATTTGCGAATGAGATATCCCACTAACATGCACAAGCAATGGAGGTTACTTACAGTAGGATGTCTCGCTTGCATGGGAATTCCTCATGTATGAGCCTAGACCTTGAGTGTTGGCTGGTCGTTCAACTTTTGTGAGCCATCATAACCAAACCCAATCCTGACGCCCACGCATAAAAGCTTTCCAGGAAGGAAAACATAAGGAACAGGAATGTTAGCTGACTTTTCCACTGTTCCTTGGGCCACCATGGTTTGCACATTGTTCTCCCAAACTGTTAGCCATCAGAGATCAGTTAGCCCTGCATGGACTAGGCATGAAAGCTACGATATTTGGTCTATACCATTCAGTTCTGCACCAGGCACTTTGAAATCTGGACGTAACAAAAATAATTGGATTTTTCTTTGAAACCAGTAGTTCGAAGATTATAAAACTAAAAACATCCTTTGCAGCTTATGTCTGTGTGGTCCCTTTTTCGATCAATCACGCAAAGACGGGCACATGACAGTTACTGGGGGTTTGAGAAGACCCTCAGATGCCGAGCCAACTCAAACAATGCTAGAAGGTGAAATTCCTCCCCAGTTTCAAGCTCTCCAGATGAAAATGAAATTAATGACACTTCCTGAGGCTGTGGGGCATATGTAGGAAACTGGTCGGTGCTAAACTAATCGTGAAGAATGAAAGCCTGTGACACATTGGCAGATGTGAGAAAGAAGTGTGAAGCGTAGAGTTCAGCCACAGTCTCGAAATATCAGGGAAAGCCTAACCTGATCCAAACTTTCAACACGTTTAACAAACAGTGGCAGAAGTGGACAAGGAGAGCCCATATTACCCAACTGACCTTGTGTTGAGTAACTCAACACAACTGCACACAACTAGATACACTAGTTGGAAACAAAGAGGTTTCATGTCAAAAGGTTTGTAACACTGCATCATACAAAAGAAAGTTTGGATTATGTAGCTTGACTTTTAATTGTGGTGCAAACACAATACATCATTTAGAGATCGACATATAATATTGCTCTTAGGTCTGCAACCACGTCAACACAGCTGCAGAACAGCCACTTGTGGATTGTGAAGCTAGGACTTTTGTTCCTTCCATTATCCCCACGTTTATTTAACGTGGAATAAATGCTGACAAGGAAAGGGACTGAGAGAGTGGAATGGTTTTAAGGGGCGTTGCTGCCCATGTGTGTCAATCACAGCATATTTCTCATGTAGAATCAGTACTGGCATACATTAGGCCCACCTCTAAAGATCCTCATGCTGAGGCTGATCTGGATACATCCCAGTGTAATCTCTTCGTGGTACCGCATGCCACAGAGCAACCGAGTTTCCTTTGCGCCTAATTGCAATTACGACAGTTTAAAAGTTGTCCGTGCGTCTGGCACCTAAAGAAACATGTCCACCTCTAATAACCAAGCAAGTTGGAGTAGCATTTAACTTTGGATGGAAAAGGACAGAACAGGATGCGGAGGTAGGATGCAAGTTGCGTGAGGTAGAAGGAGATCATTTAGAAAATGCACTAAGACGGGGAGATAATCCTTAGCATTTGTGCACTGTGTTTCTCTAATGCCTATTCCTATGGCTGTCAAGCTGGTATTTGCAATGTCAGAGGTACTGCGGCGTTTTGCCCATAGAATATACAGCCAATTCATTTCATAGTGTATTCTGTGAAACGCTTTGAAACCCCTCGAAGACATGAGAAGCTGCTATATCAAACACAAGGATTATTATTATAAAGGCTAAATGATAACAGCCCATTACCAGCTATTAAAGAAAATAGGCTTCTTCACGGGTGACAAAGTTCCTCCCATAATATATTTCATCCCTATGGTCAGGATGGTGAATGTTGTCATAAAATGTGGTGCAGAAGGTAACCATCAGAAAGGCAGTGGAAAAGATAGGTAAGACAATAGAGAATACAGATGGCAGAAAGCCATTGAAAAGGTTGTTTGATAATGAGATTTGACTGACCTCTGAGTTAAATGTACTCCAGATTTTGTAGAATTGATTATATTGAATAATATATAGGGAATATGGCATTGATTGTATGTACTAATTTTACCAAACATGCTTTCAATCTACAGTTTAAAAGATGTGACTAATGTTTGAGGAAAGCAAAATTATATCTGACATTTTTAGGGCAAGACTTGAAAGAGAGCATAGCTTACTTATATCTCTTCTCATGTTACATCTTAATTTTCTTTGTTTTGCTGGACACCTGGTTGTGAAGTATATTTGGAAATTTGGAGCATTCAAAACCTGAGACAACAATGGCTAATCTGCCATGCATTGGGCCATAGTTGGGGGACACCTCAGTGTAATTGAACGGATGACAAATTAGCACTGTAAGGTATGGGATTCATTAGTCCTGTAAACTAGATTTATAAGCCTTAGACCAATGGAATCAATAAAATCCTAATTCATTCCGTATGCCTTTGCTACACGACTGCCACTTTTAGAGGAAATTGGAACAATTTCCTTTTAAAGTCATAAGATACGATTTAGAAGAGGTCAATAAAAAGAGGAAGGAGGGGTGGAGTGGTGGGGAAGATGTACTGTTACAGTTGTGAAAGCCATTGTTAGGAAGAGAAAAGAGAGGTTTATCCTGAAGCTGAGTCATGCTATACTTGACCTGGCAGTTGATGTCGACAATCGAGGCCAAACCTGGCAAAATGTTCCATCCCCAGCATTGACATCGCTCACCTTTGCAAGTACAAAATGTCCACCACTAATTCCCACCCCTACTACCCCCAAAAAATATGGTTACTAGAAATGAGCTGTATCCTGCTTAAATCCTATCCCATTATCCCCCAAAGTTCTGCAGTTTCTCTTTCTTCCTGAACTTTAAAAAGCTGGAAATAAAACAACAGATGTGAAAATGCTGCAGGTACTTCCTGAGTTTGGTGCTCTGATCATTCAGCACAGAACTGGCAAACCCTAATTAATAATAATCCTTGCATTTGATATAGCACTTTTCACGTCTTGTAAACATCTCAAAGTGCTTCACAGAATATGTCGATGGATTATTATTAGGCGTGTGGAGTAAGGAAACTTGGCCAAGGTTTCGCCCCGTCTGGAATTGAGCCCAGGTTTCTCGCTTGCAAGCCGAGTTCTCCAACCACTGAGCTACAGGACTCCAAGGTATGTATTTAAGGTATGTATTTAAGTCAGTTAATTGTGCTCTTTGAACAAGCCTTTCATTGAGTAGTATTAGCCCTTCATACTGCAATGTTATCCTCATACTACAGTGTTAATATGGAGAATCTCTTAATCTAAAATCGTAACATTAGCACAGAGAACCTCAAACAATAATACTGCTTTAATGTCTTTACCATACCACTTGCTTTTACAAGTAATACAACAAGAATTGCGGTTTTGTTTGCTCATACCCTTCTTATTGTTTATCGTAAAAGTCAACCGAATTACAGTGAAAGCCTCTTTGTGGAACCTCAAAGCACCTAAATGGGACATGGATAACGTGAAGTTTCATGCAGACCATTCAAAGCCAGAAAAAAAAGTCGCAATGACGTAATAACAATAATAATCCTTGCATTTGAGAAAGTGCTTTTCATGACTTCTACACATCTCAATGCATTTCACAGAATATGCTGTAAAGTGAATTGACTGTATGTTTGTGGGCCAAATTGTGGGCGACATCTAGAGGACTGCAGTGTGTAATGTGCACTAATGTGTCAGATGTGTTATGTTACATTCTGGTGTGGTGTTCGAAGTTTGTTTCACATTTGAACTACTGTCCTATTTGATTTATATTTGGGCAGCGTTCATAACAGACGAATAAGATGACACATGCCCCCTGCTTTCCTGGCCTGTCCTTGGAACCGAGGCAGCACTTTCCCTCCCACAGTAACTTGGCCATTGCACACAAAGACTGCACATGTGTGCGCATTGTATTTGCCTGTAATGTTCACACGTGGCTAGTCCTTGTAAAGTGGCCAAGATAAATAGCCACGCAGCATTTGGAAATGAAATTCGGCACCCATTTAGCTGCCAGTAAGCTTCCAAGCTCCAACTTTCTCTGGGAGACAGACCAACAATCGAGGTGGCCGATTTAGTATTCCTGCAGACTGTGCTGGCTTCAGATCATGTATTAAACAGGATGGGGATTCAGGAAATTAGCATACGAGTCTGACATCCTCTTGTGGAGTACTAATCACAGCAAGAGTCCCTCAGCCCCCTCTTTTCCCGAATATTGTATTTCCAGTCTCAGTGAGTAACATTCAAGGCTACAGCTTTTAACATACTTACTTAAACAACAACCACCTCATTAACAGGACATTGTAAGGGCTTTGGAGGGAATTAAGAGTGAAGAGCAGAGCAATGAACAGCCCATTGCTGCAGACCCCTCCACTGAGAACACGAAGGGGAGCTACATGTTTCGTTCTTCTGGCCTGAAAGTGAATGTATTACATTTTATAGGCAATTGGTTGCACATAAATGCGAATTGTACACTCTGCACTTGAACACAAAAAGTAACTATTTGTAATAAGAAAACTATAAAGCTTTCAAAAAAATGACAAAATGCATTTTCATTTGACAGAGCTTCATACAACAGGCATTCCAGGCTATTTAGAACTCAGGATGTTCTACTGTCGAGCTGTGTGAATGCTGTATGCATTAAGGGTAACCGGTAATCTCTCTCAGAGAAAAGAAACCATCACATGAGATTGAATTAAATTGCTTTAAACGACTGTACTTTTAAACAGGAATTCTTAGCAAGGGATCTTATGTCGCAAAAATGAGGACACCTGGTCACCCAAAATAAGTCATTTTAGTTTTTACAGCACAGAAGGTCAGCTAGCCCATCATGTTAGTGTTGGCGCTTTTGAGAATAATCCTTTTTGTACCATTTAACCCTGTAGTTGATACCGTGATCCACTTCCACCTACTCCCAAAGTGAAGTTCCCGGAGGTCAAGAAGAATTCTAAACGAATTTCTGTGAAGAAATACTATAAATCAGGCCCTATTTATTGACTCAATTCAGATTCATGTAACAGTTTGGAGCGTGAAAACAATGATAATATGATCAGGAGAAATTGCGAGAGATTTATTTTCTTGCTGTGATAATGTACTGTTTTGTTGCTCTGATAATAATCTACTTTTTAAAAAACTTTTTAAAATATTTTTTTATTTCACAGAATGCGATCAGAGTGCTTGAAGAGTTGGAAATACATTGAACAATTGCCAGATGAAAGAAGTTTCCAGAAACATAGGAAATTTGGTACAAGTGAGGATGACATGTGAACCAAATCAAATTCAGTTTTCATTTGTAGATTAAATTGTGAAAATGTTATTCATAATAAATAGTTATTAGTTTTGAAATCTTTATCAGTCAAAATTTGGTCTCTTTTTATTCTGCATACATTGTGTTGGTGTTTTTCTCAGTTATCTTAGATCCGTTACTCAATCCATGACTGTTTGTTGGACACTGCTGTGTGCAATTGGCTGCTGTGTTTTGTCTACAAAATACACAGTCAATTCATTTTACAGTATATTCTGTGAAGCGCTTTGAGATGTCTCAATGATGCACGATATCAAATGCAAGATTAATATTACGACAAACAACTAATGATTCAGAGTGTATTATTTGAACAGATTTTATTGAATACTGGACAATTCACAAGCATAGTGTTGAATCAATGGCAAAAGGAATCAAACTCCAGAATAGCATTTCCTGTAAAACCTAAAATGTACAACAAACATGAAAAAGCTTAAATGGAATGTTAGATACATTTCATTTATATAATAAGGATTTGAATAGCTAACTGACCTACTAGTATATGTAAATGCTACAAAAAGTGGGAGTATAGTTTAATCAATAAACTACATCAGATACTAATAGTAAGCTTGGAATTTCTTTTTTAAAAAACACATTTTACAAAATGGTTTTGCCAGAAAAAGTAAGCAATGCAGTGGTTTCGTTTGAATGAATTCTGTGAATCGGTCCAATCTGCGCTGAATTATTTATCTGAGTATCTGTGTCTTATTTCAGCTGTTTAAAGATTAATAGCACATTGTGTTTAGTGGTGCCCTAGGAACTTTAGAGCAAATACATTCACTCTGCTAAGATGCAATTAGACAGAATGTTATCACTGAAAAAATGATCACAATTACAACACTCAGAGAATTTGTCCTTTAAGAAAATTCAGCTACTGGAAAAGTGTCTACCACATTGCATGGCATTGTAATAAATATTCAACATAAATTAATAATTTACAAGTACCTGAGCAAGTACACAGCACCATCAGGAGTCACAGCACCAAAAACAGTAGCTCAGAATCCCTTTATCTATTAATGCTATATTATATAAATCAGATTAACGAGTGCCAGTCAATTAGGTCACCACCTTTGGCGATGTGAGCTTACCACTTATTTACAGTATAAGTCTGCATTTGAAAACTCCGGGTTAGCGCCTGCTAACTCATGCGTTGCTTCGGGTTATACGGAGATAACTTGCCTAGCCGTGTGAGATCGGAAATCACGCAGAAATTTGATGGTGGGGCTAATTCAATAGCATTTCACATGCATCCTGGGGGTGAGACAACACTTATACAATGAGTGGCTTGGACAAAGAACAAGGGTGGTGTCACACAGGTGTTATATCTAGCTGGTGTCCAATTATACAGTGAAAGCACTGAAAATGTTTGGCGCTTTTGCTCTCTAGAAATATTTATTTTGTAAGCCTACTGCTAGAAGCTGAACCGAATGCATTTTTAAGTGTGGATCCTTTCTTCAGTTGAAGCAGGGTCGATAGGTTGGAGAGTGGGGAGTGTCGCCCACCAGATTCCGGTGAGCCATTGCTAAGGGCCCTGGTAAACTTTGTCGTGGCACCATGATCTCGCAGAGGGATTCTTTCATTGTATAAAATATTCATACTCTATGTACAGAGAGCTCATCGTTTAGAAACTACTTCCTCTTCCAAAAGGTGACAGAAAAAGTACAGTTTTGTCATCGCCCGAGCCTTGCCAACCTTTGCAAATGCCAAGAAATAATATCAAAAGGCTTATAGAGGAAGTCTAACTTGGGGTATTCCTAAATAAAGAACCTTGCTAGAATTCTCTGTCGGAATGTGGGATCTCTGCTCCTGAAGAAGATTACAACAGAGTGGAAATTCCTGGGGGAGGGAGGACATCATGAGACACTTCCAGTTTCCTGAAGCAGTCCCACTTGTGAGACCCGGATTCCTCGTTAAGGAATCCTGTTAAGAAATACTGCAAATTAGACTCCCAAAGTGTCATGCAATGCTGACGCAGCATATACACATACAGCAGAATCATTTCCGTTCATAATGCTGGTTAATAAATGTACTAACTCCACATTCACTCCTCCGATAGTGCAAACACGTTTGGTCAGTTGCTGGCAGGCAAAGTTCTTCAGTCGTTTAAATATCAACAATGTTGGTTAATTTTGCTATATTGCTGAGGCTTCTTGGGTGCTGGCCTGAAAGAAATCAAATAATATTCCATTCAATGAAATCAGACTGAATTCACATTGTTTCTTTGGGCTTTGCTTGCATTAGAATCATTATTGCCAACAACTCCACAAGGATTTTATTCACAAACTCATGGGTTTTAACTCCTCTCATCACACTAACACTATGAATTGTCTCTCATGTTTCTGTTAAAAAAAGCCTCAGTGCCTTGGGACATCCTCCCATCATGAAAAGTACTATATAAATGTAATGTTGTTGTTGTTGTGGCTGCCAAGCAGGACGCCTCACAGGTAGTGAGCTCACAGTGAGCAAATTGTTGATACTGATAACAACCTCTGTGCTCTATCACAACACTAATTAAAATCTGCCTCCTTATCCTAGAGTATTTCACTACACAAGAAGGCCATTAAGAACTATCTGATTTATCCCAATTTTAGGCCACACCTTATGCCATGGACCCTATTTGGAAAGGATAAAAAAAATCACTGAGCCACCTTTCCGCTAAACATTAGCTGTGCACAAGATATAGTGTTACAATGGGAGAAGAATGAATCACCTTGGACCACTTCATCTAAAATAAATAATACATTGCAACGTGAAGGGAACTCACATAGATGGATTATATTGTAATCAAGTGGCTCCTGGAGAGTAAGGAAATGATGTTAAACTGGGAAAGAGGAAATTATACTGCTGATTATTATAAATATGGCAATGTTTTGCAGCCCTGTGGCCTAGGGGTGTGTTTTAAATAGGAACTAATGGATAACTGGGAGCAAGTTAAAAGGTACTAATCAAATCATATAGGTCTGGTGATATAACCATCACATCAAACCACTGTGGGTTTGAAGTATCATTAGACCCTGATCGGAGAACATCATTTATAAGTTTCTTCTCAGGTAGCTAGTGTTTAAATCAGTTCATATTATCTTTGTTTGTTAGGGCAGGGAAGCTGTATTGCTTTGGGGTAAGTGAGTGGGTGACAATGTTCAGTATACAGAACAATCATAGTCAAAATGGCAGTAGTTTCGTGGGTGAATACAACAACTTGCATTCATATAGTGCCCTTCACGCCGAACGGCATCTCAGAGTGCTTAAATCCGCTATATTTTTATACATAAACAGCTATATAAATACAAGCTGTGTCTCCATTCTAGAGAGTGGGAAGAACCTTGGGTTACTGTTTGTGATCACTAGTGATCCTTGTAGGATTTGTAAATTTGTGGCACAGAATTGAACACCATCAATTAGTCTTGGGACGTCCTCCGGACGTGAAAGGCGCTCTATAAATGTCATTTTGTTGTTGTTATAGTCCACAAACATTCACTGACCAGGTTCCCACATGTTGGGACAAAGTATCAGAGAGCCAAGCATTCAGTGTGAGTCAACAGCAGAGGCATCGGGAGGAAAATCAGGAAGAAACGAACCACTTTCAGGTAGAACTTGTTGACAACAGATGTTTTTGAAAAATAACACAAATGAAATGGAGACGATTGATATTTTGCTCGCTGGTTTGGATTCTGAAGCAAATTATATCAGGATTGGCTGTAAGCAGCCCTTTCCAACTTTCAATGCAACTGAGCTGATTAGAAACAACCTTCTGTGTCACATCAATGCCTGTGACACTGGTAATAGGATATTAACCAGTTTTATTCCATTGTAGCTTAGCATACTTGGGTTATAAATATGTTGAGAAGATATCATAACCCATGCAACAAATTACCGAGTGACATTTTAGTCTGTGTCTCTTTTCAAATAAATCATTCCACAGCGTTTCGTGACACTACTGAAGCCTTTCAAATGGGAACTGTGTGTGGCCGAGAATCAAAAGCCTCAAGGGTTTCAGAAGCATTGGTTACACTTGACATATTCTGAGCGCACGTCTCCAATGAACATTTAAAAAAAAATCGGAACTTTCCTTTCATCCCCAATGTTATGACTGACTATCTTTGAACTATGAAATCAACTCCTCAAATGTTGGTTTCTTTATGGAAAGAATTCCCAGACAGTAAATCTTAACTGGTGGCCTAATTGGATAAAGACAGGTTTTCGTTTCTGTTGATAAATCCAGTCGGAATTAAAGCAAGCCCGTTGACCTGGGTGATAAATGAAATCTGACTACACTATAATACTGGGGTTTTGAAACTTTAGGCAGTGACCTTCTCTGGGGTAATGGGTCTGGCAGCTGGAATGTTTAATAACTAAACACTGAGTAATCCACCGGCGTTTGATTAGACAACCTACACTGTAATCCTGAATTAGCCAAAGGACAGTAAAGTTCATCAGACAAAAAAAACACAAACACAGCTTCACTAGCTCAATATCACATTTGATAAAAACTGAATTGAATTGCATTAGGTATCCCTTTGTGTCTGCAGCTTTAGCTTAAAGTATCAGTACTTATACAGACAAGAGTCATACTGGGAGTTAATGGGGGATAAATACTTCACATATCTGACGCTCTGATATGCCGTCCGGCGTGAAGGGTGCTATGTAAATGCACGTTGATGTTGTTATTCTTGTATCTCTACCTATGCCTTTTGTAGCTGTACTATCTCTCCTTGTATTTTCATTTCTCTTTCTCTGCTATCAGCGAGCAGTAGTTTTGTCACAGTAAATTATACCGGAAAAGTTAGATTAAGCGCGATCAAAATGTCAAAAGTCACACATACGATTTTTACGACTTTCATGATCATTGAGAGTGCATTTAACTACAGGGAATGGAACCTTCAGGAGATTTTCTCAATTAAATAGCTGAAATGTTGGGAGCAGTTTATACAGAATATTTCTTCATTTAGTTGTCAGCAGCCTTTTTGTTTCCTGACTCCCTTTTGCTTCCCAAAATCAGGGGTGCTCAACTCCATTTCATTGCCTCTTTCATCTCTGCTCCCCCACCCATTACCCCTGCTCCCCCAAATCTTACTCAGTTCTGCTCTAGCACTCTACTTATTCCCCCAACTCCTTACATTATCCCGTTATGTCTTCTTATATAGCTCCAACAGATAACAGCTCTGACATAGCTTTCCTTGAGGCTGAAGATCTTACAACTTACTGAGCTGTTTGAGAGTCAAATGTCTCCAAGTATTAAGAACATAATAAATGCTAGACGATAAAAAGACCAAGATTCCACCCAGTTTCCACCTTTCTGGCAATTCCATGCACATATGTCCCGAACCACCTATGCACTATATCCCATAATGTTATTTCCTAAAAGAATAAAGTCACGGCAACAGCCAAAGAGGCATCATCGACAGATACATTGAATAAATAGCTCACCTGACAGGTTTGATTTGGAAGTCAGGGTTCTTCAGAGAGGAGGCATTAAACTGAGATGGTCTGTTTGTAGGATTGGCTGGCAGCGGTTTCTGTGGAGGATTGCGTATGGAAGGTGCCTGTAACCAGGAAACAAAACCTGTTTAGGCACAGGTCCCAAACGTATCTGGACGCAACATAAATATTCAGTTCTGCAAACCACTGGAATTTCTCACTCTCGTTAGAATTTGTTTATTGATTATACATGTTTATGGTGAATTACCAGTAAAAGTGCAATAGTTAACTTAATCTGACTATGCAATTCTTTTCAGCGGCAATACAGAATTTTGTGTCTTGTGGTATGTTTTTAGCTGTTTTAGTTGGATGAAACTGTGTCTGTTCTAAACACACACATATACACACACACATTTATATTCATATTATCCATACACTTTATATATATATAGTTCTCAAATCTTAGAAACTTCCAAATTTATTTATCAACCTCCACCAATAAAAATAACCATTTGGTTTGGCTTTGTTGGCTTTCTAATGATTATAATTGTGAATGCAAATTACTCGCAATTACGATTGTATTACAGCCTATAAAATGATTCTCTTGTGCACTTACAAAATGCTTAATAATAATAATTACTCTTATTATGGTAAATAACAGACGTTTATAGTTTGGATTAATGGGAAGATCTTGGAACACTACTTAGGCAAGACAAGTTAAAACTTGGGTCATTGCATATCATTGCCTAACCTCTCCAATATGAGTTCAGTAATTTTGACACAAATTGCGATAATGTTTATAATGGACAAACAGTGGAAAAGGTTTAAGCCCTTTAGTGAAGTTCAAATATTTTATCATCTAAGATTAAATGGATCTTTGGATTTAGAATTTATTCAGCACTTTGATGTTACCATGGTGATATGTGTGCTTGCCAGGCTGATCTTTTTCTAAACAGAGGAAGATGCAATGATCAAATCTTTACACGCCATGAAAACAATGTGGGAAAATGTCAGGAGGAGAACGCTTTCACTCTCTGTTAGATACTAGTCGTTGCCTAAAATCTTGCCATTCAATAGGACTAAATCAGGGAAGATTCATTCATATTATTGGACCACCTTGATTACATTGGCAATGTTCTCCTAGAGAAAGGTGACAGGAATACAGGCGATGTGTTTACCTTTATATAAGAAGATAAAAAGCACGAAAGGTGAAATTAAAGGGAAATATATCAAATTAGTGACAAAGAACTAGTTTGCAGTTCTTCGAAACAGTGCTTCATATTTGCTTAGTATTGTCAAATAATCCTTTCTTTATAAGGATTCTTTGTTAAGTCGATATATCAAATGCAAGGATTATTATTAATATTATTCTTATAAAAGAGAATGCACAGCAAGTAGTACAGAAATGTCAGTCCAACAGAACTAAAGATTTAATGAGGTTTGACCTGATATTTAAAGCGACAAGTGACCTTTGCTGAACAATGAATTAATGGAATAGAGAGAGTAGTTCAAATAGTACGACGCTTCATTATATCTTTATGTTTTATATTAATGCTTCATTTAATGCACATAGCAGCAATGGATCCAGAAAAACATCCACTGCTTAACATCCTCTGTTATATTTCTAATAGGTTGCAAAAGATATTGCACTAAGTATAGCTACTGTAGACAAAGGCAAATCGACTGGCAAATGATTCAGAAAAATCTGAGAGACAGTGCTTTTTTGTGCATGAGGCTTCTTTTGATTTGCTCAGTGGGTTGCAATGACCTTCATTGAATACACAAAGCCAAAGGTTACCTGTGGGCTTCTGAAGGAAGGGTTTGCTGGCAGCGGCCTATTAGGGACTCCAGAATTAGACTCCGTGCTGTGGTTCAGTGGTGGCAGAACCCGCTGCGGTGTCAGAGAAAAGTGCAAATTTGCTGTTCTGACTGAATTTGGCAGAGGATTACTGATGTGAACAGGCTGATAGTAGGGTGGTCCTCGTACACCTTGATCTCGGATACCAGGGGGTGGAAACGACCTGGCAGGCTGGAGATTATCTGTCTGCTGCAATAAAACAAATACAGTAATAAGTTTTGTTTCGCACACAAAATATACAGTCAAGTCACTTTACAGTATATTCTATGCAGCGCTTTACGATATCTCAAAGGCGTGATAAGGCGCTATATCAAATGCAAGGGTTATTTGGGATTGTTACACTAGCAACTTGCATTTACATAGTGCCATTCACGGATGGGGTAGCATCCCAGAGTGCTTCAACCTATTGTAATAAGACTTAGATGTTACGTAAAACTGTGCCCTGGAACTTATTAAACCAGCTACCGTACTCTACTGAACTTATGATAGACTAAATTATGTATTCAATGAATGTTTTCTTAAAGGCTTGTTATGTCACCTACAAAAACACAGACACTACACTTTAAGGTAAATCCTGTGAAGTGCTTTGAGGCAGCCGACTAAGATGAAAGGTGCTGCTTCAAATGCAAGGATTGTTATTTGTTATTAATTATTGTTCAGCTGTTATCAGCTTTCATCTTTTAAGATTAGAAACAGATGCTCAGATGCTCTGTCTGCTGCCTTCTACTGGAAATTATGACCGTACATGGCTTCTCAAAAGGCAAACCTTTTGCATGTTGACTTTTCTTTTAATGGGAGTTAGGTAGGCAGGACTGGGCTGGTTTGAAGTTGAAGGTCTAGTTGGCCCGACAGACCTAAAGATAAGAAAGTATCTTGGTATAAATTCAATTCGCAACAGATTTTATATTTGATCAATCCAACGGTAGGCAAATCTCATACAATAGAAGCACATTCAGCAAATCTTTACCAAATGCGATTTGTGACTGACTTCTGATCCTAACATTCCTGTCTTCTCCTAAGATGTCGGCCGCTTTTCCAATATCATGCTCAAAAAGCTTTTCTTCACGTGCGACTCAAGCGGAGAGATGCGCATTCAATCCCAGTTCTTTCCTCACCTCACCACCACACACTCACAAGAGTGGAGCGGAGGTCACGAAATAGCACTCAGGAGTTCAGGCGTTAGTGTCTGGCTGATTTTGCTCCCTCCGTAAATAGAATTTTCCCTCTCTTTTTTTTGAGGAAACACTGAATCCTGAGGTGTAGCTGAGATCCAAAGCTCTTTGTTAAGGAACAACCAAAACACGACTCAATCCGCCACCTCCCAACATGTTTACCGTTTTTTTTTACTGAGTCTGTAGTGAAAATGTAATAGCTATTTTGATTGAGGCAGCGAGTTAGCCGCATTTTGAGTTGACTTTTTTGAGAGAATGTACTGAAAAGTTCCTTTAGTTGATACTGTTATATTTTGTCAGCTGAAGTTAAGTCACGCGGCGTGTGACAACCCCACGGAACAAGACCAACGCAAATTGTGCTCGCTGTCGATCTAACAGTCAGTTCTCATAGATCTGAAAGACTTGGCAATTGTGTGGCAAGACACAGAGCCACATTAGTACAGACTGCATCACATCTCATGTATTAATACTCAGTGCTATTGATATTGATATTGATACTCAGCACAAATTGATATCCTTTCAAAATGTAATATTAATTATGCTTGCTGTAAGCCTAATTATGAAATTGAATTATGTATCTTCTCATATATATGAGGAAGGAAACAGGATTGAGACGAATTTGGAAGGGTTGAAATACTAATGTAGGGGCAGGGCAGCAAAGTAACTAAATTATGGGCATATAGCAAAGGCAAAATCCTGAGGATGTTGTGAAATCCGAAATAAAACAAAAGTCGCTGGGAACACTCAACAGCAGGTCAGGCAGCATCTATGGAGAGTGGAAAGTGAGTTAATGTTTCTGGTGGATGACCCTAATTAAGAGTTCTGAAACATTTCCTCTCTACATAGATGCTGCCTGACCTGATGGCTCCCAGCAACTTCTAGATTTTGGATATAGGCTCTCGCCCCCATGGCTCTTCAGGATTGGATATGGTAATCATGCAAACAAATCAAGGGGGAAACAAAACTCATCAGAGTCTGTTCAGCAAATGCTGGAAAAAGACTTTACCTCAATTTCTCGACAGTGGTCAGTTTCTGAGAGAAAAGCAGCTGCAGCAATGTCTTCCGTTTGAAACACATGATCAACCCGGCAGTGATTAGACTCAAGATGGTAACCAGTATACCCACAAAGAGGCTGTTGCTTTCTGGAAAAAGAATAAATATAATCTCAGTCATCATGACGGCAGCACAGATTGCAGAACGATTTTTATCCCGACTCTTCCAAATTCTCAGTTATCATAATATATTTTGAAAATTATACATTGTATTATATTGTGTATTATAAGATTCAATCCTATGAATTTTGGCCCCATTTTTCGTCAATCCAAATAATTCAAATCAACTACACTTCTTCAGTTGAAACAGATTTGTATTTCCTACATTATGATGTACTTGTCTGTCTAGCCATTAGTCAGTGTATATCGGGGAGAGTTGGAAGAGAGGCTGGAGAAACAATTTTACACTCTCACAAATACAAAGTATCTTTTGTTTTTTAACATTATTGCATTGTTTCATAATACATTCACTAAAATAATAATAATAATAATCCTTGCAATTGATATAGCGCTTTTCACGTCTTCTAGACATCTCAAAGCGCTTCACAGAATATACTGTAAAGTCCAATTGCACACAGCAGAAACAGTCGTGGATTGAAATGACTGATTTTTTTTGAGGGATTATTATCAGGCCTGTGGAGTAAGGAAACTTGCCCATAGTTTAGCCCTGCCTGGAATTGAACCCAGGTTTCTCGCTTGCAAGGCGAGTGCTCTAACCACTGAGCTACAGGACTCCATAAACATCTGTATATATTAATCATATTTTCCATATCCATCAGCCAAAAATGGAATTGCATGTGTAGGATTAATAGTGGGATTATCCTCTTTCGATTGTGTGGTTTGATGGTACAGCGTCATTCCTCACCTTGTAGCCGCATCGGTCCACTGTCGATACTTCCTCCTAAGCCAGGTTTGTCACAGTATGGAGGAGCCCAGTCATGGTCGCAGTGGCAGTTTTTGTTGTTGTTGCAAACCTGGTCAAGAATTAAAATAAATCGATATCAGCTTTTGTAAATCAACTTTTGCACGAGGAACACAGAGGGGCAATCGCAGGCCCAGACTTCGACGTGAATGGATGCTGGGGCTTAATCCGCTTTATTTTTCAACAATACCGTGGCTCAGTTGCTAGCACGCTTGCCTCTGAGTCAGACGGTTGAGGGCTCAAGGCCCACATTGGGACTTTGAATTTAGTCTGCTCCTCTACAGTACTGGTGCATTGTCAGAGGATTTATATTAAAGAAAATTCTGGAGTACAGTATTAGATCCATCCGCATTATATTAATGCTCCTTTTAAAGAGAGAGTTGATAAATAGTTTGTTTGAAGGGTTTAAAGGCTTGAAGAATACTTATTGACTGATGATCAACTACTATATGGAACAAACATGATTGTGGAAAGCAACCAGTCAGTGTTGGATGATGTAGATTGACATGATAGAATGATGTCCTGGTGCATTTGTTCAATTACCTTCAGAAGATTGGGAGAAATTGTAGTGTTTCATCCTGTTGGATGAAGTTATTCACCTCTCTTTAGAGATTAAGCGTTATTGTGTTATGAATGAATTTGCTCTGTGTGCTCTCAGTGAGGTTACTTCTGCTTTCTGCTTCAATACATTTTTATGAGGCAGTGCTGTCAATCTTCATTTGGGTCCATTTTCAACTAATGAAACCTTAGGTTTGTGTAAATTGTTTCAGCATATAAATGGATTGTGAAATCCAGGAAGAAGAAAGCCACCATTGATCACAGGAGAGGTTTGAATGAAGAATTCCCTTTGATTCATTTGATCTCATCCTTGCAGAATAACCACCCTACCATCCTCCCATTATGAAGGTGTTTAGAGCCAGCGTTTTCAGTCACTTGAGCTCGGGTTAGATTATATCCACGTTAAAAAATAACAGAGAATAGAAAGAAGAACCAATGAGGGGAAAATGGAAAGGTGAGATTTTATCACAATTAAGGTGGTTTTATTTGGGTCCAACAAGAAATTGTTGCTGTTGTTAATCTAGTTGTAGCATTTGGCGAGGAAGGATTGTAATTTATTGTATATGTTTTATGGGCATTGGATAACTGTGTTCCTAAGAAAGTATTATAAGTACACGCTGTACTTTTTGTGTTTCATGGAGCCAACAGAAACTCTGAACAGCTTGTTTGAAATACTCTTCTACAATCTGAACACCAAGTAATCTTGCACAGTTCTTCAGATCCAAAACAAGATCATTATTTAATAAATGTACTACTTATTCAAAGGCCACTGCAGTTATTTTATTTGTTCCTGATGTTCTAATCATATGTGTAACATTATAAAACTGGAGGTACTCCCTGATGGCCCAGTAGGTAAAAACACAGAATGTTGTGATATTGAGGATTATAGACCAATATGTTCCAAGTTTGATCCCTGGTCAGTGCCAAATTGTGGGATCTTAGTTGGATGGGTCGTCAGGTTTCTAAAATTGGCTCTGACATCTTTGCACTAGGAAAGGAGAAAAAGAATCAGCCGGGGTCCCTGTTCCTGATTTATTATATAGTGGATTTTGCTGGAAAGTGTGGGTTTCAGTTGAAAAGCCAATTCAGATTGGCTGGATGCCGCTCATGGCCAACAGTCACTATCTGGCCATCCATATGAAGAATTCATTTAGGTTGGTGATGCCTATAAGAGGTACATCTCAGTATGCGCCAATGTGTTCAGAGTAGGGCCCGTCGATATGGGAAATTTCCGATATGGATATATCGGTTGGCTCATATCGATATATACCGATATATTGATATTTTAGGGTTTTTTATACTGCAAATGCGCGCGCATTCGGAGGTACGTGCGCATTTGGAGGTGCGCACGCATTCGGAGCCTATCTCTTCAGGAGGTAAATATCTCTCTCTCTCTGTGTCTCTCACACTCACTCTCTCCATCTCTCTCTCTCTCTGTGTGTCAATCTGTCTGGTCTCTCCCTCCCTCCATCTCTCCCCCCCCCCCCCCCCCCACCCCCCACTGTCTCTCCCTCCCTCTCTCCCCCCCCCATCTCTCCCTCCCTCTCCCCATCGTCCCTCTCCCTCCCCCTTCCCCCCCTTTAAAATTTAATATTTTAATTCCGATATCAGCATATGATATGAAAATTATATCGGATATAACCGATATATCGACGGACCCTAGTTCAGGGTGTAAAAGGCAAGGAGTACAAAAACTGGGCCACCATTTAAAGTGGAACGAGTTACTCTAACGTCCAGTGACTTTTTCTTGATGCACTTTCAGTTCTGTGTAATGTTCTATTTTAATCCTATTATTCCTTCCCTCGACTTGCCAGGCAATACAACTACTGTGGCCAAGATTGCTGGTGGGCAACCCATTCCCAAATGTTTGCCAAGTGACACACACTGGTGTTTGGCTTCAGTTTAGTCTCCCCACAGTGTTACGGCTTTGAACTGGAATTGGGGGAAGGAGGAAATGGTGAAGTATTCTAATTACATAATGGCACCATATGATGCAGTCACACTGTCTGGTCCTCTATTTGCCTTTTCAAACCGATGTCCAGAGATACTAAATCTAAACAGTATCCATACAAATGCCCAGCCACTGTACTTTACAACAATTCCTGTAAAATGCTTTCAGACGTCTCAACAGTGTGATAAGCTACTGCATAAAAGGCAAAGGTTATTATTATTTTTAATAATAAAATGTAATGCTCTAGAAATGCAATCAAGAATTTCTAAACACATTTCTTTTGGGATTTTCAAAGTGGCTGATTTCCTATATATTTTTTTTAAAAAAGTGACGAATCCTAAAAGGTTCAAATGCACAATTCTGGGAAAATAGCAATAACTCCAAGGAGCTGTGTTTCATTATCGCAGTGAGCTCTTTCATGAGAGCGCAGGATAAGACACAAAGCTAATCTCAGGGTTCAGCACAATTCACAACAGTAATCTGAAGCACAGGGAGAGAGAGAAAAATACTGTCAAAAACAGTGAAGACAAAAATACTGGGGGTGGGGGATGGGGTGGGGGAGAGGGGCTGATTATTCACTTTCAAATCACCAACTGTTTAAGAGATAGAGGCTCCGTATTGCACCAAGTTGTGTTTAATATAACGTTTTTTTGTTTGCATTACTCCTGAACTCCATAAGATGGCAACGTTGTGTGGCTTTCCAGGCAACGGATTGGGAATGAAACCTCGCAATTGTTTGGTTTGGATTTCATCTTGAGGAAAAAGTCTTCACAGACTTTTTCTCTCCCACTTTATTTGTCACAGATGTTCACACATTGGCTTGGTGGAAGATATTAAACAACGTCTGTGCTCTTTTTCATCTGGACACTCGTTTACAGAGTGAGCGCAATAGCCAACGGTTTTCTGTCAATCACCATCGGTACTCATTGGTGTTGCAGTCTGTGTGTCATGTCTTCTGAATTCATTTCAAGTGAACTTTCCATTTACCCTAGCTAATAAAAACATATGGCTCAGTAGCCTGGGTGAGACAAACCTGCCCTTGCAGCCAAGGGTTATGGCTTACTGCCATGGCTGGAATGAAGCTTGTCAGTTCTTGGAAAGAGTCCTTGTGGGAGAATGAAACTCCACACAAAGTTGAAAGATTTTACTGTAACTTATTCGGTGGAAACATTTCAAAATGCATTCGAGTGGCAGTGACTGACGTTAAGTTGATTTTAAGAGGGGTTTCGCCTACAAAATATACAATCAATTCACTTTGTGGTACATTCTGTGAAGCGCTTTGAAATATCCAGAAGACGCGGGAAGGCGCTATATCGACTGCAAGGATTATTATCATTAATTAATCTGAACAAATTATTGAATTAAAAACGGTTGGAAATCCAAAGGTAATGTTTCACGCGGGTGGATTTTATGTTAAATTTTGTCAATTGTATTTCCCCATCTATTTTGTAGTTCTTTTCTCTGCTAATTTTTAGATCTTTCGTGCTACAGACTATTTCTCAGCTAAAAGGATAAAGAATTGACCCGCTCTGGACTCAGGCTGTTCTGTAATTCACTAGAGAGATGCAAAAGAGTAGTTGAAGTCAACCCGATCTCTCCTTTTAATATTCTCTCTCCTTTACTCTTTGTGGATTGGTTTCCTACCATGTGTAAGCCAGCCTAAGACAAGCAGATGAAACTTTTTGAAGTCGGGTGCATGGGTCTAATTTGCAGCCTTTCCCAAAGGGATTCCTTAAGGAATTTAAAGCACACAAGTGGGAACTCCTGACAACCAGATGTACGTCACATTGACCTGTGGGACCTTTGCTTTGACGTGATTTATATCATAGAGGAGATCCCATGAGTTTGATGGGAATTCTGGTAGAATTCCTGAATAAGGAATCATGATAAGGAATACTGCAAATTAGACGGCATAGTACTGTATTTACTTAGTAAAAACTAAAGACAACTTCAAATAGGCTTTGCTTTATAATATGCAGATGTAGTATTGCAGATGTATATGTGGGAATATGTATATGTGGGTCAGTCTTATACAGCTTTTCGGGATACCACTAGACCCTGAGAGCTGAGTAGGTAAAATTTAGCAAGTAACATGGGATAGGATTGATGACTGATTTTCTCTTAGAAAATGTGCAAATTGGCCACCACATTTGCCTGCAAAATCAATGCACTTTACAGTTAACGTGTAATACTTTGAGACATGTTCCCAACATCAAAGGCACTAGATCAAATGCATGGATTATTGCTATATATTTCATGGTAGCTGATGCTTTCTGTTCAGACTGTTCTTGAGTCATAAATATGCTGCTGAAACAGCTGACATTTTCCATTTTGCCTTGTTAATGTTGGTTTACTGAAAAGAACTGGTTTGCAACTTTGAAAATCTCCCCATCCAAACATGAGATTTGATCTAAACACTGTTATGTGAGAAGGATAACACAGAGCTTCCATCAGCTGTGGTCTAAAATTATAGCGAAAGATTGAGGTTATTGGTCCTTTGAATTGATCTTCAACATTATGGTGAACCCAAATAGTTTTGTACATGAGTTTTTAATCTGGAGTAGGGGCAAGATGACAAGCGAGTGATACCGAACCTAGATAATTAACCAGCAAGGGCGAATGAACCTCGCAATTTATTCTCTCGCGCACTCAACCTTTAGCTGCATTGCGTGATGTTCTTACCCCTTGCCCATGACATTTCGAGGCACACTCCCTCACTCCAAAGACGCTAATATTCTGGCACTGTCGATTTAGGCAGATCTAGGCAGACAAAAAAAAATTGTTGTTAATTTTAGCTCACAAGATTAAAAACAGTACAGTACTTACTAGGGAACGGCGATTAATCGGTTTTTCGATTAAACCCGATATGATTTTCAGATCGGTATGCCGATATGGTGATTCTAAAAAAACCGTTATATCGAGAGATTCGATTTTAAAAATATACATCGATATATTTTTAATATCGTTCCTGGCAATATATCAATATTGTTGGTATTATCAGTGTAATGCGATCTTTTCCAGCTTACCTTGTCGCCGGCATTGCAACCTCCTAGATCTAGAGCATGGAATGCGCGTACATTTGGTGCGCGCGCACAATTAACGGGCACGCACATCCGATGCGCGCGCACACTTTACTGTGTATACTCGACGTGAGTCGTGGCGTCTTAACAAAGTCGCATCGCTGAAAATTGTAGTTTGAAAATTTACCTTTCTCATCATGGGGAAAAGAAGCCCCGTATGGGACTTTGAAAACAATGCAGTCAGTAATGGTGTGTATAGATGTACAGTTTGCAAGGTCTTGGTTAAGACATCTGATTCGATCACGAGCAACCTGCGACATCACATTAAGCAGCACCACCCCGCCCAGCACGCTGCCCTCAGAGCGAAATCATTGTCGACAACAGCAGGAAGTGGAACCAGCGCTTCGGAGAAAGCGACAGGTAGTGGGGCCAGTGCAGATCAAACAATTCCCGCTTTATTTAAGAGGAGAACATTGTACCAGAGAGGGGACAAAAAGTGGCAAAGTATCACGAACGCTGTCACTTTTTGCATAGCAAAGGAGAGCTTGCCAATGGCGAAGGACATTAATTCAGACTTCAGACTACCTAAAAATAAGTGGCATTTTGTGGCTGTAAGTGTTATTTTTGTGTGTGAGAGAGTTAGAAGCCAGATTATCACTGCTTCTATGTGTATGTCTAGTCAGACACACACAGCAGTGATAATCTGGCTTCTAACTCTAACAGTCAGATTGTCTGTCTCTCTCTTTTCTATTGTAATAGATCTCATTTACACGTGGACATTACATGCTAGTTTCAAGCAAGAAATGGAGGAGAATAAATCTCTAGATTTTGTTTTTGGTGTGTGTGTGTTCTATTTTGTGTTTAGAGATGGAGGGAGAGAAGGAGAGGGGGAAAGTTGGGAGTGAAGGAGAGAGGAAGAGAGGAGAGGGAGGGAGAGAATGAGAGGGGGAAAGGAGGGAGAGAAGGAGCGAGGGGAAAGGAGGGAGAGAAGGAGAGAGGCGAGGGAGGGAGGGAGAGAAGGAGAGGGGGAAAGTTGGGAGAGAAGGAGAGAGGAAGAGAGAAGAGGGAGGGAGAGAAGGAGAGGGGGAAAGGAGGGAGAGAAGGAGAGAGGAGGGAGGGAGAGAAGGAGAGGGGGAAAGGAGGGAGAGAAGGAGCGAGGGGAAAGGAGGGAGAGAAGGAGAGAGGGGAGGGAGGGAGAGGGGGAAAGTTGGGAGAGAAGGAGAGAGGAAGAGAGGAGAGGGAGGGAGAGAAGGAGAGGGGGAAAGGAGGGAGAGAAGGAGCGAGGGGAAAGGAGGGAGAGAAGGAGAGAGGGGAGGGAGGGAGAGGGGGAAAGTTGGGAGAGAAGGAGAGAGGAAGAGAGGAGAGGGAGGGAGAGAAGGAGAGGGGGAAAGGAGGGAGAGAAGGAGCGAGGGGAAAGGAGGGCGAGAAGGAGAGAGGGGAGGGAGGGAGGGAGGGACAGAAGGAGAGAGGGGAGGGAGGGAGAGAAGGAGAGAGGGGGGGGAGGGAGAGAAGGAGAGGGGGAAAGGAGGGAGAGGAGACAGGGAGGAGGGAGAGGAGAGAGAGAGAGTGGAGGGGGAGGGAGAGAAGGAGAGGGGAATGGAGGGAGAGAAGGAGAGGGGAAAGGAGGGAGAGAAGGAGAGGGGAAAGGAGGGAGAGAAGGAGAGAGGAGAGGAGGGAGAGGAGAGGGGAGAGGAGGGAGAGAAGGAGAGGGGGAGGTAGAGAGCAAACAACATTGTATAATTCAACAGACCTTGACACCAACATTACAAACTTTCTGGACCTAGAGCACGCATTTCGAAATGTGCGTGCACCGCGACTGCGCGCGCATCGTCAGTGCGGACGCACCGTCAATGCGCGCGCACCGCGACTGAGCGCGCACCATCAATGCGCGCGCGCCATCAATGCACGCGCACTTCGAATGCACGCGCATGCGCAGTATACAAACTCGATAGATCGGTTTAAGCAGGTATGAGCAAACCGATATATCCATATCCGGAAAAATCCCATATCGCCGTTCCCTAGTACTTACTAATCAGCTCTGCGTGCCTCAACAGGCCCTTGGCAGAAGAAATGAGGAATAGTTTAACACGTCCGCCCCTGCCCCCAACCTGGGTTTCTTTGTGTGAAAGGCAAAGATATTGCTGTACAGCATGGTATAGTATCATATTTAGTTCACATTATTATTGTGCAATTCAGCAGTCAGTTCAAAATTTTCTTTAGCCGGCACTGCATTATTGGCATCTGAGAGTAGATTTACATAGTGACAATTTTGGACTGATGGCATTGGTGTTGCTGAAATACTGGCAGTTCATTAAATCGATTGAACGAAGAATGAGATAGTGCGGCTCTTATTTCATGATGGTTTTCCCCGCTACATTGTAATGGAGAAGTGGTAATTTTTCAAAACAAATATTCAGTTGTGGCATAAAATCTGTATTGCATACTGCTTTTTGATGCAATTTGTTTGCGTGAAAAAATACATTAAAATAAGTATCACATGGCGGGAAAAAAAACCTGACAGTAAAATCATAAAACCGTGACACAGAAGTATAATTTTACAACATTTGTAATAAATGCACTAAATCAGGGCCACAATTACATAAGCAGATACTAAATGTGTTAATCTATCTTGTTACTGGTTTCCAATGATTCTTGAAATATAGCACAGATTGCCCTTTCTGTGGTTCCCCCCCCCCATTGAGACTTTCGTCCTTCAAAGTGACCCAGTTGGTATAATCTTGTTGTCGCTAACATGGCATTGGCACCTGGGTCTCCAAGCTTGTCATAAAGATGCTGGAGTGAAAGGCTGGGTGTTGTCAAACCCTTCAAAATATGTTATTTGAAAAGATCCGCTAGTGAATGAATGCATGCATGTTGGTTACTGCTGTTACAGCTCCAATTGTTTTCAAGCTGCCACCAATGCACTCAACTGTCAGTTAGCTGACAGTGGCCTTTTAATGCCATTGTCAATTTGTGTGACTGAAACAATCCCGAATACTGTCACAAGAACAATTAACTTTCTCACCTCTCTCTTGTTCATGGGTCATGTCCACTCAATCAATATAACACCCGGGTTTCAAAAATAAATTAGACCCAACTTTTCTGTTGCTTCATTTTTGAAATGTTAACCATGAGCTTTAAAAGGTTCGCCGAGTTTTCCTTTGCTGTAATTCCAGACTTGTTAATATTCGCAAAGAGAAATATGTCAAAGCCATAGGAAGATTGTGTCTGTTTTTCATACTACAGTAATAAGGTTTATGAAGAATTAACTTGTTCCTCAACACTATTTTCGACTGGATTTTTCCACCACATAGAAGTGTTCAAATACAAGTTAAGTTGGCATGACTATAGAATTTTTCATTTGACCCTTCATGAAATTCTACCCTATACTCAGATCCAGTCTAAACCTATGACAAAATAGTAGTTTTATAGGCTGGAATAGTTCCTAATGCAGGGAAAATTGGTGTGGTCTGGTTTTAACTCAACATAAACAGGAAATAATGCCACAAACAGCAAATAAGTTCCTGCCCCAGTAAAATGGCAATCCAAACACTGAATTAAGTATATTCTCGGAATGCAGTGCATATAGACAGGAGAGAATTCCTCAATTCTCCTGTTAGGAAGGGTGGCAAAATTGGCCATAAAAACAGAATAAATGCTCCATTGTACTGTAACCTCTGGAATCCGCGATACTGTCTGTCCAGTGCCTTGGGATGTCCTCCCAATGTGAAAAGCACTATACAAATGTAATTTTGTTGTTGTACCTCACACCCATTTTACTGTCTGTCATCATGAGAAAAAGCTATTCAGCCCATCAAACCCACTCCCTCCGTAGCTTGCGTAGAAAACTACCCACATCATGAATCCCACGACTGGAGTACACCTCACAAAGACACTTTGTCTCTAAATTCTAGAAATAGACAACTAAATCCTGCCGAATGTTCTTCCTTCCTTGCATCCCTTACCTTCGTATTTGGCCTCTTTTCATTACCCCTACCTCTGGCCCCAATACTGTGTCCTGCGAAGAATTAATGTCAGTCTATATAGTTCATATAACCCATGCACTGCCAAACGGAGGATTACACAGTAGATTTTGAAAGAATGCACAAAGCTTTATTGGGAGACTCTTTACATATGTATGATGCTATGAGGAACTTCCTTTGCTCTCTAGCAGTTTTCTTTCATTTTAAACTCATGTCCTCTAATTCTACTCCCATAGTCTACATTAAGTAGCCCTCTTATATTTCTACTGGTTATGTCTTTCATAGTCCTGTAGCTCAGCGATTAGAACACTTGTCTTGCAAGCGAGAGGACCTAGGTTTGATTCCAGGACAGGGCATGATGTTGGGCAAGTTTCCTTACTCCACTCGGCTCTGTTTACCTAGCAGTAAATAGGAATTGAATAATGAGTTGATTGGCAGATCGCTTTCTTGGGGGTAATAATCCCTTCAAAAAAATAACATTTGATAACTTGATCCATGATTGTTTGTGGGACAGTGCTGTGTGCAATTGGCTGCTGCAGTTCACCCACAAAATATACTGTAATTCAGTTTACAGTATATTCTGTGAGGCGCTTTGAGACATCTCAAAGACGTGAGGCGCTGTATCAAATTAAAGAATTATTATTATTATTTATAGATGTCCCTGAATCTTTTTTTCTAATGAGTGCAAGTTCTGCTATACTAGCCTAGCCTCATAACATGACCTATAAATCCTAGTCGCATCTCAGTTGCTATTAGTCTCTACCCTTTCAAACACCTCAATGCAAAAGTGGCTTCACTTTTTTTTGCAAGGTTAGAACACCTTCATTCAAATTACAGTAAGATATTCCCAAGATGCAACCTAATATTTGATACGTTTTGACAGCAGCTTCACATTGAATGGAAACTGCCAGTAAAGAATCAATAAGAGGGAGCATCCGGGAATAAATAACTGCATTAACAGATCCTGATGGCATATCTCTGTGGCCAATCAATCTTTTCATTACAATCCTAGAGTATTAACCTCTATTGGAAGGTGATGTTTCTGCCAAAATATAAAATCATTTCATTGACATTAAATAGTTGTTTAATGGGGAGGGGTTATGGGTGTATGATATATGCGGTAAGTTCCACACAGGCATGCCACTTATACTTGGAAATTTCTCTGTGCTTTGAATCGAGTGCACACTCTCTCCCTGGTTACCTAATTCTGGAATGTGCTAGGCACAGGTTGATGGGAGACCAGAGTCGGGGATGCAATGGGGAAGCTGCTGGCGTTTGGGCTAAACGGTGGCGTTGAGTTGAAAAAGTCCTAAGGAAGTTTACCGTAATCGGTGGTGCACTTATTTGAACAGAAAGATATTCAGCAAATAATGAAGGGTGATCGAGTGGTTCCTACCTTCCCCTCTCCACATTTGGTGCCAGTAAGCACAAGCCCTGGGTCTGGCATATCATCGCCCAGGTACACATGTGTACCACGACACAATATTCTTCTTCCGCCTTCTTGCAAAGGAATGTTAGTTTCTATGGAGACAGCGTTTGTTCCAATAACCGGACGACTCGCTCCTCCCTGGCACTGGATTTTTCCACATTTAGCATCTCTGTTCATAAAAACAGAAAATAGGAAGTAATTGAGGAGGCAGTTATGCAAAGTAGAAGGATTATCCCATTCCTCCACCGCCGCCACTCCAAAACAATACCCTTTAGATACTGTAATTAAATGAAACATTGTATGTCAGTGAATGGAGGTGTGACAAAATGGCCATCCACAGCCTCAACAACAACAACAAAATTGCACTTATATAGCGCTTTTCACGTCGGGAGGACGTCCCAAAGCGCTGAACAGTCAGGTCGGGACCCGAGCGGGGGTGGTGGGGGAGGTCGGGGTAGGGGGAAGGGGAAGGAGAGTGGGAGAGGGGGAAGAGTTATTGGAGCAGCCGAAGGCGCGGTCAAAGAGAAAGGTCTTGAGACCGGCCTTGAAGGAGGAAAGGGAGGAAGCGAGGGGGAGGGGCTGCGGGATGGAGTTCCACAGTGTGGGAGCAGAGAGGCTGAAAGCCCGGCTGCCGATGGTTGGGCAGTTGGGGCAGTGGACGCGGATGTACAAGATATACAGCTGACTTCCAGATGTACAAATTAAAAAAAATAATCTTTTAAAGCCATTCATTGCCCTCAGCATCATCCAAAAAATACATTTTGTAATCAAATCACCACAGGGCACAAAGAATTCCGTAACGTTTGCTACTGGATGAGGCTGCATGTGGAATCACGGATATTTGTATAACAAGCTACATTTCGTGGAATCTTTCACATTGGGAGGATAACTTTACACAGCTGAATGGAAGCTTGAGCTGAGAGGGGGTGGAGAGGGGTGGGGTGTGAGAATAGGTGGATCAAAGTAGGGTAAAAAAAATGGGTCTTAATATTGGTTTTGAAGGTGAGGAGGGAGGGAAGTGCAATTAGATTTATAAAAGCAAAAATGTCCAAATATTATGATATCCATCACCACCCAGGTAGCAAGCCCATGTGGGGCCCATATGGGCATGGATCAACCCAATTTGTCCCATATGGGGCCCATATGGGCTTGCTACCTGGGTGGGCAGGTACCAGTCAGATATTAAACCGTTCTTTCCTTTCTTCTTTTCTCTTCCCCCATAATAGCTGTTTGGATCAGATTAAGTTACAAATAGATCACAAATTGGTTGGGTTGAAGAAGCCCTTCAGCCTGTCTGAACTCACCCCATTGGAATACCAGTGCCCTACCCATCACAGAATCAAGCTGCTTTTTAATTGATCGTTCACATTTGACTCCGTTCATATGTCTGGAAAATGTTCAGAATCTTTTGTTCATTTAAGTAGCAAATGTCAAGTTTACTGGCTCATAAACAGCTCATGCATTTTCCTTTGTTAATTTTATCCGCTGACAAAACGTGGTACTTTACAGTAAAATCCAGTGAAGTGCTTTGAGACGTTTCATTGATATGCTAAAGCGCTATATGAAACGCAAGGACTTATTATTTTTAGTGCTAAGTTTGGTGGTGTCCCATTGCTGAAAATCTGCATCAGTCAGATAATTTGAAGCTCTTGTGCTCCTGTAAACAATAAGGTTTTATTGTCAGACATCCTGGGGATAGAGTTCCTTATAGCTCCTATTTTAGAATTACTCAATTTAAGATTGTTTCATATCTGCAACTGGGCCATGTCATATATTGTCAAATTAGTTTATTGAAAGCTATACATTTATTGAAAATTAAGTACGTGCACCTGTGACCTTTCGCATCAGTTTGTTAAACAGTCTTATCAAGGCTAAAATGATCTATTATGGTTTAAAAAAATGTACCTCACTAAGTAATTAGAAATTAAGCTGAGTGGGGTGTGGTGGTGGTGGGGAAGAGGTGGGGAGGGGGGGGGGGAGGAAAGTTGGATAAAAGCATTAAGAATGAGAAATAATAAAGTGAATATTGTTACATAAGTATATATCATAGCTAATAATATCTTAATAATAATATCTTAGTCTGAAGCCTGAAATATAGATTTATTATTTCTCACTTTAGGGTATCCCATTTCAAAATATTATGGCTATTGGTTTCATAAAATCATACATAGCCAACTGGAGCTCTCTGCCTGCGGTTGTTTTTTACTTCTCCATATAAAAGTGTTTGATTGATAACTTCATTTCGTGAAAGTAGCAGAAGAGTATGTTTGAAATGGGATTGCCGCTGCTTCAAAGTCCAGTAAAAGAAAATAATTTTCTTGGTTAAAAGCTATTTGTATTAGCTCTGGAATTCAACCACCTGTGCCCAAATTCAGGAGAACACTTTGCAATCGTTTCAATCGTGCAACGGTATCAAATTCAAGTAGACTCTTGGCACTGGACACTGCATGCTTTTCTGTGAGCAGGTCTCTCCATTTAATTTTTATGATCAATGTACTGTTTCTGCTTCTGCAGTTGGTATCTACAAGCAATAAAACGGTGTAGAAAATTACACCAATTTGTTGAGATCTGAATCCTCCAATGTATAAAACTCCTAGGCATCACTGCAGTTTTAAAAAAAATAAAACCATGATTGAGGATTATTAGGACAGCCTGACTATAGAGAGACGGAGAATGGTTCTGCACTGCCTCATAATTGATGTATTACCTGAATGCTTATCAGAAATTCACAAGAAGAATTCACTTGCGATGGAAAGTCTGGTGTGGAAAACCTTTCAGAACACCTGAGAAATCCAACGCTGAGAATATCACTCGCCAGATTAACAGTAAACCAGAGAGTGTAAACTGCCGGGGAATTCATTGTTATGGGCAATAAGCCAAACTAGACATCATTGTTGGACAGATTTGGAAAAAGTCTGCCAAAGAACTTGGACATCAAAGCTTGCCATTCAATTGCAGGGTAGGGAAATTGCAGAGTATGGACAAACAGCGAATTTAGATTACTACAGTACATAGATTGGACACCACTGTTGAAGACAACGCTAAACTATTAAAGAAACTGGATACTTGGTTGGTTAACACAGGCTATTTTGAAAACTGGATTACATGGTCACACAATCATTCTCGACTGTTGGGACACATGGATCAGAAGCCAACTTTTGTTGCTGGGAAATTAAACACCATTGACAGAGAGCCAACTTAGTCTGGTGGGATATCAGACACACCGCCTGAAAAGCCAACTAAGTTCTGTTGGGAAACCGAATGACATGAATGGGGAGCCAATTTTGTTTGGTGGGAAATTGGATGTAATGGAATGAGAGTAAACCTGGACTCATAGGAATCTGGTTATCAAGGATGGTAAAGCAATTTAGACTGATGGAAAATTTGACAGGAACCAACAGGGCCTGCTAGGAAACTGGGTGCTGTGGTTGGCAAATCAAACTAGACGACAACGACTTGCATAGCGCCTTCCATGCAGGGTAGCATCTCAGAACACTTAACAGTGGCGAGGCCTGACTCTGAGCTGGCGGGGGGGTGAGGTGACTGTAGGCACTGTTGAAAAGGAAGGTTTTCAGGCGGGACTTGAAAAAGGAAAGAGAGTATGGAGGGACTACACGAGGAATTGGATTGCATTTTTGCGCAGATAATCAGAATTGGTCAGAATATTAAATGCCATCCACAGAGACCAAATCTGCCTTGTTTGGGAAACCACTGCATATGGTCAAAAGATATTCATACCAAAAGGCAATTCATGGACAAATAACACCACAGATTATCAATGAAAGTGAACATTACTCACATACATCTGTACAGCTCTCAGAAAAATGATGGATGGATCATTCACTGTGGAGCAGGGGGAATTTAATCCATTGATACTGAACCACCAATAAAATCAGATAGCTCAAACAGACACCCAACCAGAGACCGGAAATAAGTGACTTGTTATTAGTCCTCTTCCTAATCTCACTGACATACAAAATATAAGATACAGCATTTCCTCAATCAATGCACTCTCATTCTGGAACAGTCAAGGATGGTACTAAAAATCCTATGACGTGTTAAACAACAACAAACTAACAAAGTTACATTTGGACAGCGCCTTTTACGCCGGAAGGACATCCCAAAAGATCCAAGTAGGTGTGGATCTGAATTAGCCAAGCAACTAAAGACAACCCAAGGCAAATGAGGAAAGGAGCTACGAGGATTCCAGGGTAAAGGTAGGCAGTGTTATTTTGCACCTTTATTTGTTTCCAAGCTAAAAGCTTATGGGGCCATGCTGCTGAAAATCTGCCACCTGTTTTCCAAGAGAAAGAATATATTGTGTGTACCTGGTCTCACATTTTGCAAATGAACCAGATGAGTCCTTTCCACAGTTACCATAGGGATCACCGGCTGAATTTACTTTCTCGAAGCAGATTCCAGGAGCTGGTTTGGCACCTAATGAAACAGGAACAATTTCAGTCATTTTGAGTGATTGTCAGTGTGAACGAGGAAAGTGCTATCAAATCCTGCAGCTGATGGAAGCTGGTACATGGCAGCATACCACTTGCAGCATCTCCATCACCAGACCAGATCATCACAGTAAAACCTGATGCTAAATGAAACCACTTTTCAAAAAATTTAAGAAAGTCTTGATAAAAGTGGACAAGACTGGGTGCTTAAGTTTCTTAACCACATCTGCAGTGACACATGAGGACATTAGACACATATACTTAATCATTTTGCATCATTAAGCATCCCTTCTTCACCCCTTCAAACCTTTCTGCATTACTCTATCATAGTAGCACAGATTACAGACTTTTTCCCAGCTGCACCAAATGCCACTCCATCGAACACTTTAACTATTAGACAGAGAACATCTGTCTCTCAAACCTCTAAGGTGGAACGCTTCTTTGCAGCAGACCTCCATTTAGCATCTTTATTGAGAACTGATAAAATTCTGCGCAGATCTGAAATAGCAGGTAGTCCCAGAGCTGAAATCTGCAACCACCTGGCTGGGAATTAGTGGCAACATCACTGCTACAGAGCAGTTTATTAAAAAGCAAACTTGACAAATATTGTCCAGTAAATTCAATGTTTCTTTTAAATGTATACTTTCCAGTTTTGGTGGACAATTTGCACAGCGGTATGTTGTGTAGCTTAGAGTCAGGCTACGTCAGTGTTAAGTGCTCTGAGATGCTACCCTGAGTGATGGGTGCAATGTAGGTGCAAGTTGTTGTTGTTGTTGGACCTTATCTGGCACCGGCAATAGGAATATCCTTGAAAGCAACATGATGGTGGAGAGAGTTAAGCTCTGACGTATACTGTATTATATATTCAGGCATGGATTTTTCTCATTGACTCTGGCCTGATGCTGGCTCTTTAAGGAGATACCTAGGAAAGCTGAGGCACTGTGACTGAAGGAGGGAGGAGAAATTAGTGCCAACCATCCTGGTATCTCCTCATGTCAAGTTCAAGTGGCTCAGTGCTGAGTTATGGAATTACAAGTGCAGTCAGACCACACATTTGGGTTGAAGGATCTGAAAGAAAAGAACTAATGGGAAAGAGATGTCGAGCAATAAATGGGTGGACTGAGTTAAATAAATGCTTAGAAATGTTTCCTCATGATATAATTCAATCTGCGCATGAAATCAAAATACTATGCACATTATGTTAAACTGAGGAGTATAGGTTCAGGGGATAATGGAAGTATCGTGATTTGAGTGAGACATCTCACCATGTTCATAGTGTTATCATTTCCCTTAACCTTTAACCCTTATATTGTTAATCACCATGCTAATTTCTTCCTTTCAAACATTCTGAAACGGTGTGAATAGAGGATCAGAAACTTGAAGTTCTGTGCTGCGCTGCTGTTAGAATTTAGTGATGATTATTTACCTGATCCCCAGAGAGTAATACACTGCTGTTCGTGTGTCTGACATATTCCATTGTAGCAGTAACCATCCTTCTTGTGACAGGGTTGCCCATCGTGCAGATATACATTGGCTGGACAGTGTGCATTTGCCCCAGTGCAGAACTCGGGTAGATCACAGGAATTACTGGACTCTCTGCAAGGGGTTCCTGGCGGCTTCAACTGCAAATGCACATCAACAAAAAACTAAATGTCATTGTAAAAAACCAAATAAAGGCAAGTTGTTGTGCAGTGTGTGAAATAATTGTCTGGCGAAAACATTTAGTTAACAGACGGTAACATACTGGCAGAGCTACATATACGCACTAGAGCTGATATTTTATTGAATGCAGATTCAAATGAGTCACTAAACATATTTTGGTATGAATTATTAAAATGTTACCTTGTGTATTTTGTGGCTTGAAATAATTTGAATTTGGATATTTTGGCAAACAGTAGAGCCAAATAGTTTTTTTCTGTATGAATTACAATGTTATGAATATGCAAATTAAGAACAGAAGAAAGCATGTTAAGGTTATGCCTTCCAGAACCATGCAAAATCTATTTAATAATCATGGACTTCATCCCACACAAGCCATCTCTTGGGGAAAAAGCATTGTTCAGATACTCCCTGAACTACAATAGTAACTAAGCAGAATATTCATCCATCTACAACTTTTACCTTTTCTCTGGACAACATTCCAACCCCCCACTGCATAGAAATCATTGTGTTGCATGAATAATTTGTGCATTGCAGCTAGCACAATTATACAGTAATACCATTCCCAGCACTTACCCAGGTTCTTTTTGAATGAGTTACTGACAATAAAGCGTTAATTTATTTTGTTGCAGATTGCACAGCCCAACAAGACTGTACAGGCAGAATCAATCAGAATATTTAAAATATAGATTGACAGGTACTTGGGAAGTAAGGATGCTACACTGCGTGAGGGGAACTATATAAATGCAAGTTGTTGTTGTTGTAGCAATAACCTCGCAGAACAAGCTTGATGGGATAAATGGATTCTTACTCTCTCATGTAACCACTACTCTGTGGGGAAAGAAATAGAGCTCTAAATACCAAGCTTACTGTCCTTCTCTGAAGTCTCTCCAACACTTGAATGACATTCTGATGGCAGGTCTAGAAGAGTGCACAATATTCAAAACATGGTCTCACCAGTGATCAATAGAAGGTCGTGGTTGCTTCCTTAGGCTTGTGATCACACATCCTCAAGATGAAGCCTACTATTTGATTAGTTTTATTGACAGAGCTTTACATCATCTGGAAAGCTTCTCCGAATGATCAGTAATCACACTCAAATCGTTTCCCTACCCAATCATTTTCTAATGGACAACCCTTCATTGTGTACAAATGTTTGCTGTTTCTCATTTGAATGTGCATCGCCTTGCATTCATCTATATTAAAAAAAACATCTGTCACTACTTGACTAATTTGTTTAATTTGACCAGATCCTCCTGATGTTTTCTATTCTCCCCATAATAAGGATACTCCAGAAATAGACTTGAAAAACATATTTGTTAAACTCTTCCCGTCATGTGATCCTATCTGGCTGAATTTTCCATCATCACTATACCACTAACACCACATGATATGATTACAGTTTACAATACAGCTGCACAGCATGGAATAAAACAGTGGCATTAATTAACAAATTGAATTGTATGTACAGCATTATATAAATAACAGATGTCTGAGAATGTGATGGAATTTGTGAAGAGGAACAAACTTCTTGATTTTCATATGTACATTGTTTATTGAGATGGAAAGAATGGAGAACACAGATTACATTTAAATCTTTTCCCATCTCTACTTGACCACTTTAACCCTCTTGTACAGTCTTCCAACTGGGATAAACTGCCAATAGGACTAATGCGGAATCTCTTCAGTTTGGTCTACACCAACTGTGGCACTTAAAACTACAGTTTAAAGTACTGATATCAACCAAACCAGGGAGCACTAAATAATGTACTGCATTCCGTGGATTCATTGAAACATTGGAGATATTTTCAGTTATTTAAGTTTGCAAAGTACTGTACAATAAATAAAGTTATATGTGCCACTTTCGCGAGTTAAGGGCTTTACACATTTAAATCTTATACAGAAATAAAGCAATCGGAAGGATAGATGAGATATAAGCTTTTGCTTATTTGACAATAATGCACTGCTTTTGATAATCACTATGTATGAGTTTGTTATATATTTGATATATTACTTGTGTTTTATAGCACCTTAATTAAAAATACCTCAAACTGCTTAAAACAATTTAATTTATTTGTAGTGAGTACTCTAGTACTAGAGCTGGATGGTCCACCTGATTTACTGTTTTCTTAGCATTTGAGCATATCCCAAATTTGGCAAATTCTTAAACAGAGTCTTTAATTCAGGAGTCCATTTTCTGTAAATTCCTCCACAAACTGCAGAAAAAACAACTTCAAAGTCAAGACTGAATTCAACAATTTGCTAAATTCTGGATGCTCTGAAATGCTAGATAAATAGAGCAAATCTAGATTTAGGTGGAATTTCTTGCTATTAGTTTCCTGAGAGAGAGAACATGTACATTTCTTTCAGCAGGAAGAAGAATCTCAGATCTCAAAAGATTTGATCACCTTGCAATCTTTGCAGCAAAGTCCATGTGCACATATTGCTTCGGTTTTCAGTGTGCAGGTGCTTGCATTACAGCAAGGGTTGGTACATTCCTTAAAGCAGAAAACACACACACAACAATTAGAATTATGACCACATTAAGCAATGCAAAAGACAAAATACCCAGGCATTCCTGACATGGTCAGTAAAAGTACTAGAGGAAAAAATACACAAAAATAGCTGTGCATAACAACAAAGTTAAACTTTCACTCATTTCTTAAAATAATACTTCTCATGTTACTGTTCAGCAAATATATTGTTTTACCCATTTATCCCCAAGCTGTAGCAATAGGTAGCAATAAATAACATTAATTTGATTCTCTCCAACTAGCAAAATTTATAATGGCAAACGGAACAATTCTGGCATATGTTAGCTCAGCTGCCCCCAAGGTACCTTGGTACCTTCAGTATTCTATCACATAATACTGGGGCCAATTTTGCAGTATTTACTAACAAGACTTTTCAATTAAGAAATTAAGTCAACAGCAGTGAGTCAAAGAAACACCACACTCCAACACCAATCTATTTTCAGAGTGGATTTCCATTGTGTCAGCATAAGGTATTTACTGTTATCGTAAGGAAACCACTCTTAAATTGTAGATTTCTTTGTTAAGAAAAGCAGAGAAATTGATCCCCTGAATTCCCTAAAACAAAGTGACACTTGGGAATCTTCAAAGTATAAAATGTGAAGCATTATGGTCCCTCCGTATATAAAATAATACATATATACTATTGATACGTGTTGCCAGCATGGGAAATATACTTTTAATTACTTTAATTCTGTAGATTAGTTTAAAAAATGTTTAGTTTACTAGTACAATGTTATATTACTGCCTGCAATGGAAATACCTTTCTGTACCCTGCACATTGCTATATAAAGGTTTCTCGATCGGAACATTCAGTCTCTGCGAGCTTGATTATCTCGGTATCTGTATAACTAAAATATAGTGACAATTTAAGTCAACAAATGTTATTAAATTCTTCACATGAAGATATCCAGAGCCATCAGTGTTGGCAAGGGTGTACAGCTTCAGTCTGTCTTTTTTCTTTTTGTTAGAGGAATCTACCCAGCTGGATGTTAGCCTAATTTCCACTGTTTATCTTCTTGAATTGATCAAAACATTACTGTCCGCAAGCAGAAAAAATAAATATTGTAAAATAAAAGTAGATCTGTAAGCACAAACGATAATATTTGATGACTCTGTGTTATCCTCACTTCACCTCCACTACACATGCCTCAAGCCATCAACTTCAGCGCCTTGGGACGTCCTCCTGATCTGAAAGGTGCTATATAAATGTAAATTTGTTGTTGTTGTATAGATAGGCAAAAGTAATGGAAGACATGCACATTATATGCACTTTATCTGCATTAGTAATTGGCACGTTTCTTTCCACTAAAAAGAGAATAGAGCAAAGGAATCTACTGTTACTTTATAGCTGATCATTCTGAACTACTGTATCGTAAAACCTTAGTGGTCACCATCACTCTGCTATTCCCTTTATTATGAGTAATTATAATATCTACAGTAGATCCATATAAACATGGCCTGCCAGGCTTCTTGACTGTTACTGTCTGTTTAAGGAGGTTAGTGTTACCAGGCTAATTTGTGCTTCAATAATATATAACCGGGGAGATGCTACTACGTAACTGTCTGGTCTATAAATGTATGATCCTCGAATACAGTGAGTTGGTAATGTGATTTTCGCATAATGAACTCACAAGGTCCAGAATACAACGGCATTTGGGGAAAACCTCCTGTGAAGCTACCGGCATAGAAGCGTTGTAGTAATTTGCTCATTAAGATAATAATGTAAAGTATGCTGACTCTTTAAATAGGACCAGACTTGAATTGATTTGGTGCACAATACTCTACTCAAATTTGAGCTTAACTCCTGTCCCCGGAGAATAACTTTGAAATGCACAAAGCAATAAAAAGAGTAACCCAATCTCCCTTGTGCAGTCTTACTTCAGGTTCACCACAATCGCACTCCTCGCCTTCCTCCACATATCCATTGCCACACTTTTGACCGCCATGGAGCTCTTTAATTTCTGGCATATTAAACAGGCACATTCCTACTCCCTTCTCCAGGCTACTGTCCAGGTCCTTTTTGCTGCAACTGCTGAATACTGTAGGAAATGGATACCTAAAAATAAAGACACAAATGTTTGACTTTGCAGTGCAACTCGATTAAGCAACGCCTGTGCCAATGTTTTCTTTTTTGGTATTATCTTTCCCAAATTGGTAACAAGACACGGAGTACAAAGCAAACAAAGTCTCGTTTTTGACTGGTTTGCAACCAAATATTTTGGGGGTTAACCCTACTGTCTACGGATGTCCATAGATCTGCATCTAATTAATATCTGTGTAAGGTTATTTATAAGCATTTCATATAAATGTTAATACAGTACCTTTAAGTACTTTTAGCATTTATAACCATAATGATGAATCTAAATGTTAATGCTTGATGAAATATCTAAAAGTTGTTGAGTGTATTAAAAATATTCTTATGCCAACTAAACAGTTCCGTTACTGTTACACCATTGACATAATGAGTTTGCATCTTCGTGATGGCCAAAAGCATTGAAGGCAGTAATTGCTGAAAGTCTGTAAGGTGATCAGCTTGCCCTTTAGGAATCTCTGCCATTCTATCTCTGGAGTAAATGCCGAGTGATATTTGTCAGTGAAATAATATCAGGAGACAAATCACAAGTAGTGTGATTGAACTAAATGAAGCACACAACTTACAGTTGTGCAGATGTTGCCAAGCAAACTCTTTCTTGTTAAAGGAATTGCAGCTTGTTAAAAGTATGTTGATGTTGTGCTATTGGTAGCTCTGGGACGTAACGTTTGATCTCCAAAGTGTCAGGACCACACTTTATATATTTATACATAGTTTCTGTACTGATATTGCTTTGCATCGATATCAACCCTCTTGACAATATTCCTTGTTGATTTATTCTTAAGTGAAATGTGAAATTACGCATCTTGGGATTCAGTTAGACAGTCAGTTGAATAATTTGTGGTACACACATTCAGAGAGATACCAAAAAAACATTTTTCATCACATTCCCACTGGCAATGCGGATAGTAATCAAACAGAAACTCATTATGTTGGATGCCAATGCAATAATTTGTTTTTAATTATCCTGAACCTCTTGGTTGGCATCAGAAAGACATCATAAATTCAACAAATCTAAAGATATTGCAGCAACCATTAAATGCTGGGAGGATTCATCGATTTTTAGTTTCAATGTTGGGAGTTGGTGTGTTCAAAGACTGATGGACTACTGTTTTGTGTGCCTCAGTTTACCTAGGATGTCTTGTCGAGAGCGAAGAAAATCCCTAGCTGTCTGGTTAAAAAAAAGTATTATATTTCCCTTGCAATACTGGTGAACTCATCAGTCTGAGTATGTGTCTGCAAGTGATCACTGGGCGTGTAACGGAGAATACAAGTCTATTTTCTATTGCCATTGGAGAGCAGACACACTCATATTTCTGGTGCGATCAGAACACTAGCTTGTTGGTCGGTGGACACTGTGACCACCTAATGTGGATATTCTGAAGCTGAAACCAAAGCTGAATGAAATCTGAGACACAAAATTCCATCTAGACACAGCCAGTCTGCAAAGACCAATTTATCTTAAAATATGATTTCTTGCAGAATTGTGGAAAATTCTTCCAATAGAATCTCAATTTGGAAGAACTTCCTCCACAGTTCTTAAAAAGACACAATTTGTAAATTAAAAATGAATTTGAGAATTTTTCACAAATGCTCGTTATCAGAAATGTAAAGACAAGCTACAACAAGGAATAAGTGGAATTTATCTAATTCATAACATATGTCCCCAGTTCTGCTTCTGTCTCTTTCAATTTGATTATGTTTCTTGAAAAAAATCAATCACTGTCCAGTAAAACAAAAAAGTCCAATAAAACAAAAATTAAAATTAAAAAATAGAGACTGCCTCAGTGCGACAAGTAACCTTCCTGTTAGTTCCACTGAGCAGCACCATGTAGTGTTCTGGGACTTGACGGTACTGGTCTTAGCAGCTGAAGCAATCAGACACAAGAATAGCCTTCTGCTAAGTCAAGGAATACAGACAGAAAAGATGGGTTGAGCAGAAACTCACTTCAAACGTTTTCACATAGATCGTGAATGACTTCAGAACCAGTTCTAATTCTAAACTAATTTAACTACGGTAACTTTTAATATTTTGCCATTTGTTTAATTTTATTCGCTGTTAGGAAAAATAGAAGTGACTAAGTTGACATTTTCCCTGTATAATTTATCGGGTTGGAAGTAAATGTTTGAGTGGAAAAGTTTGAACAAATCTGTTTTACATTGCAACAGATGTGGATTATTTATTTCAACCACAGTGAAGCCATCTGTGGAGAGAGAGCCTGAGAGAAGACTTGATTAGCAATACAAGTGGAATCATCTGTTATATTCCACTTAACCCATTCCAGCTCAAAGAAACCTAAACCATTATGAATTACACAGATTAATTACAATTTACTACGGAGGGTGGTTGAGGCCAGCACAATGGACACATTTAAGAAATAGCTTGATACTGTAACAGGAGGATGGCAGGTTGGGTAATCTGGAAGGAGGAGATCCATTGGTTCTAAAGCCATCTCAACCTCTCTTATGTGATTGTTTAATTGAAAGCAATGGATGTCAAAGGAATAAGAAGTAATCATTCTACATTTAACTATCGTATCAGAACATCTGAACCCTTTGTTAATTTGCCTTAGTGGTTCTGTCCCAACAACTGGAAAACATATTCCACAGTCCATCAAAGTCACTGGGGTCACATCCAGTTTTCCTGGAATTTCACTACTATAACTATCTGTCACCGAATTCACTAGCTGTACTGAAGAGCAAATTTTATCCCTTGGATATCTTGAGTATAAGCCCAACTCATAATCTTTCCTGGATCACAAATTAAATCTATCTTACTGCGACACAGCTGAGATCTGAATATCCATCCTTATGTTTGCCAGCTTCAAGTCAAAATTGTGAAACTTTTGAGTCTTAATTCAGTCTTAATTTGGAAACTGATTTTCTGTGGTGCCTAAAACTGACAGCCAAAATAAGGCTCAGGTTAAGACAGTTTATCCATGTTCTGCGTGGTTGCATTTTTAAAACAAAGGTGTTATGCCTAAGAACATGAGACATGAGAACATTAACCCATATTTTAAAAAGAATCGAATTCAATCCTCTCCTGCTTGTAAATTACTCTTGAAATTCTTTTTGTTTAGGTCACAGTTTTTAAGGATAACCTCAATCAAAAAGAAACCCATGTTTGGAATAGTTTTATATGCTGTGGAGCAGTAGGAAAAAAAATGCTTCAAACTGGATTTACATGGTAGCAAAATAGAGTTAATGCTGACTAAGGTGTTCCAATCACTCACATGTGGCAGTGACATTGAGCTCCATTCACTAGGCAGTTAGTGGGAATTGGCAACTTTCCTCAGGAACACTGTATTGCTGAAGCTATTCACTGCTTGAAGATTTCACTGATTTTTAAAAATAAATCTGGATTGCCATTGAGAAGGAATCTTAATAGATGCCCAAGTCACCAGTTTAATGGCAGATTAAAATCCTGCCATTGCTGTTGTTGTAGTTGTTAAATATTCTACTAAAGAACAGGACAGAATTTCTGAAGTTGCCAATCATCAGGATCCAACTCTTTGGCTGGATCCACTTCAGGCACCAGTCGAATTTCTGCCAAAATGTGGGGCTTGCTTATCAAATCAGAGCAGTCTTTTGCATACCTCAAATATTAATGGTGCATTACAGGATCTTGTTGTGCACAGTACTGGAAATGCTGCACATGACTCACTATTGGGTTGAAACAAAACCAGTCTTAATTACATGGGATTTCAGGAGGCTTAGCCCTGTCTCCCAGAAAACAGGTTCGGTGTATTTTTTTTTAGTTTGGGAATGAGAATATAGAAGAGCTGTGTGTGATTTCTGCCACAACCATGTGCACATCCCACATCAGGGCTTTGTGTGTTTGCAAGCATAGGGACGAAGGTTTTACGGCGCACATTTTCATGCTGCTCTCCTTTAATTAACCGAGTGACCTTAGTGGCCAGTAGAGATAATGGTGAAGGATTGCTAACATGATTGAATAGATTTTGCTACAATGGATTAAGTCCCAGAGTGCAGAAGATCAATTTTAGACCTGCTTGTCTTCCATTGCAATCCTTCTATGACAGATGAGTTACTACCTTTCATTTCGGTGCACTTACATAATCAGTAACTGTCAATCGGACTAGATGCCATATTTTGGACAGTGTTTACCTAATATGAATAACTGAAAAAGAGAATGATTTATATGTATCCGGGAAGGAACATCCAGAATCCATTCCAATCAAAAACCTATCCTAATGTATTATGTTTTAACTTTGACTCTAATTGTTTTAAATTATCTCTTTTTTTTTGCTTTCATTTAAGTTACTATCACTTGCTTGTCTTCTATGTCCTTGCCCCAAGGTCTCTATCAATGTCACTTAACATCCATTTAACAAAAGCAATGTAAAAAGTGGTGTATTGCCAAACAAGTTCATAACTCTTGATGGGGATGTGCCAACTCATAGGGAGAGAGGATTTGGGGTCAGGCTCCATTGTTCTTTGGCACTGCAGTTGAGAGCACAAAGGCGATTTATATTAGGTCAGTCATTTGACCATTGACCCTGATAATGGTTTTGGAGAACTTTAAATCCCAAACCATCCAATTCTCTTGGCCAGACGAACCAGTTTCACGAGCAAATTCATCAATAAAATACAATATTTTTGAAAGGGAATTCCTAGGAGGCCCAGTATGAGAAACTAACAAATAAAGAAAGTTTATTACATCTTACACTCAGTGAGTGCGGATACGAAGTGGGGGGTGGTGGTGGGGTGGGGGGATATATGTTCCCTACTGACTTAGCATGGGGGGGGTTCACATTCCACCCTCACTGTCCAAATTACAGCTAAACATTGCTATATAATGTCAGGTTTCCATTGTGTTTCCAAATGACTGTGAGAAAATACTTTGCTTGGAAACAAAATTCTGCTAATTTTGTGAAATGTTCACAAGATTAGCCACAAGAAGAGCATACGCGAATAAAGATTTAGTGTTGGTGTGAATTGCAATACAGTTGACACAGATCCCGAGTAGTCACCCCTTTGTCCCCCCCTTGCCAAAAAAAATATTAAATTCTCAAATGAAGTAGAAAAGCTTTGATGTCATGGCCTAAACATAAAATGAACCCTGAGAACTAATTTATCAAAGCTGACAGTCTGCGAGCCTTATTCTGAAGGGGCCTGTCTCCAGACCACACTGGAAATTTCACTCAGACAGCAGTTTTTTTTTCCTGGAGGAAATCAGACAGCCAAGTAAAGTAGCTGTAATCATGTCCAACCTATAGGTTGTTGACTCATCTGCCTTCTCCTATTTCTTCATGCGCTACAGTTCCACTAATAAATTAAAACTACAAAAACACACAGCCGAGAGATATGAAGCTATTGCTTTTGAACTTGACACCATCCCGGCTGCTGACAATTTCAGAAAGACTGCCTTTGCAAAAGGCAAGAGTTAATGCAGCCCACATTGAAGTTGGAGCGCATTTGCGTGTAGGCGAATAATTTTATGAGTCTGAAGCAAAGCCATTGATAAAACGCCAAGATAGATTGGCTGCATATAAATTTGGTAAACAGAAACATTACATCCTCTACAGCTGATAAATGGAGAACACCCCGAACAGGCCAAGATTTTACAGCAGGCAATTTCCAAGATTTCATCCTTCTGAATGTTTTAAAACATTGTCCGTTGACCCTGCATTTCAAGAAGACATTAAAGGCCATATACACAAGTTTGCAGATTCCAATTCTGTCTATCTTTATTGCACTGATGTGCTTCCTATTAATTGATCTAAGACCAAGGCCACATGTGATATTATTACCCTATAAACCTGACGGGGAAATGGCATAAAACCTAGTAATGTTTTGTATCTGCAGATGGCCAGTGGTGCACTGTGTTTATGGGCCTTCCACTTGCTTCTCTGTGGAAACACAATTACACACAAATGGTTGGGATGCCCTCCCAAAGCAAAAGGTGCTCTACAAATGTAATTTTGTTGTTGTTGTTATTGTTTGGGCCCTGAAGAAGTTATCCCTGACACTTGCCTGGCATGGAGCTCATACTGTGGTTTGAAACACCATTTGTTTATGATTTGTAACATAGAGAAAAGTTCCTGCTCCCCCCATTACAGATGAAAAATCTTCCTATGAGTTGCACCACAGTTCGACAAGGACAAGGACATGAAGTTTAGCAGCTCTTCTTCATCCTGTTCGTGATCTGGTTCATCAACGACGGGTCAAGGTGGAGGTGGATACTTTCTCAGCAGAATGGAAAAACAGTTGTTATTGTAGCAAAGCAGTGGTGACAGCCAATGTCACAGTAATGCAGTGAAAACAGAAACTCAATTTGATTCTTGTTTCAATTCAGCTAATGTTAACTGGGTCGGAATGTCCATGTAGATTAATCCCGCGAATTATTCGCTTTTGCTGTAACTATAAGAAGCGTAATTGCACCAGACTAACACTGTATGTAAAATATTACTTTATGCTAGACCTCATTTTCCAGACTCCCGTCCACAGATTTGTTTACTCAGACATTATGCTTAATATTATTAGGTGATGTGCGCCAAAAGCAAATCTTGGCACAGAATCTCCAACAGACTAATCCTTTAGACAGTATAAACTGAGGTTAAAATATTGTGACATGCTGAAATGTTAGTACTTGGGGCAGTTAACTACTGAAAAGTAATAAAGACCCACAGGCAATTATTACAGTAAAAAACCTCTTGGGTAAAACTGATATTTCTACTTGTATTTCACATCAAGTTCTCGACTGTTGGCAAATCCATACGACCCTTGTCACAAGCAATATATCAGGGGAGAGTTAAAGCTTGGTCGTTTTCTTCATGCTTACCTTCCTCATAAGCACGCTTTCAAACTCAGCACGACAGTCTCCAAAAGTATAAACAGGAGACAATTTTTATTCCTGAAATATTTCACTGTACTGACTAAGCTTTTCTTTAGTTAAAACAGTGGAAATAAAAAGTGGAAGTTGATGCTTTGGTCGTCGGAGAAAAAACAGTGTCTAATTATTTCCATTTGGTATTTTCAAGGCTTTGTGACATCAACATGCTGAGACGTTATGTTTGAATGTTGGTCTGGGTTAGTGATCTGAGGTTTAATAGCAAGTTCGTATTGATATTGTTGGCAACAATCCTTGCTCTCAGAAACATGCCTGTTCGTATAGGATGATATATGCAGTCTGTTTGCCCACAAAATATAGTCAATTCACTTTACAGTATATTCCGTGAAGCACTTTGGGATGCAATTTTTTGGTTTTGTTGTCTCAAGGACATGATCAAGAACTCTATCAAATGCAAGGATTATTATTATATGTGAAATCAGTATGCCATCAACATGCAGAAACTGATATCCTAGCTCCAAAATTCCACTTGATCCTAGCCTGCAAACCTATTTTGGGCTATTTTCCCAATGGAACTGTGGGAATCTCTTACATTCAGCCTTAGTTTGGAAACTGCTTTTCCAATGGACTTAAAAAGAAGTGTCTTCCAAAGTACTGTAATTCCAGAGTGAATTTCACAATTCCTCAGGATCTTAGATTACAAAACAAAATTGTCTTACAGGCTGTGGTAAGGTGGAGTTTTGTGCCTTTTATGTCTGGAATGTGATATTAAATTCAATGAGAAGCAAGCCATGCTTTCCCCCCTCGACATTCACTACCATTTGTATTTTCTTTTCCTTTTTTTAAAATTTTTCTCAGCTTGCCAAGGGTGAAGGATGTCAGTGTGGGAATGCAAAATGTTTACAGTTTTTGGTGCACAGTAGGGTTTCAACATGTGTTTGCTAACCCTAGGGAATGTTCCATTCAGTGCTTACAAATCCCAGGATAATGGTACAAAATGTTTGCTTGTGATAGTGAACAGTGACCCCATAACATGCATTGTCATATTACTACATCTTCGGTCTGATACTCTACTCTCTTACCTCTGCCGACGACAGCATGAAATATTTATGTTCCCTCACATTAGCGGAAATGTTTGATCGTGCATGTAAACAGGGGCAGCGTATTAGGTACATATTCCAAGAAACAATTCAACATACTATTCAAAACTTCAACCTTTCAAATTGCAGGGTGAAAATTATTGGAAGGAAGAGAGAAATCAAGTGAAACTTTTGAAGGGCTTGCAAATAAATAATAAAAGTAATGATTTTCACATTTGATACTTCGCCTATAGTGTCATTTGAAAGGCCGAAAGCCTTTCAAAGGGAAGCTGGCAAGTGTTGGGACTGTGTATTTGTGGGCAAACAAATAAAAGTCATGAAGGAGTTATGTCTCCAAACTTAAGGTACTAAGAATGAATGTTTAAAAGTGAATAATATTCTTTTGGTCAAGCCTGGAGTTAGTGTGAATCACAAAGGGGAAAGTGGACAGATTATCACCACAAGGAATGACAAACATATATGGAACAATTACATTATCTGCTGCTGATGGCACTACAGGTACTAGGAAATGCTTGTCCACCACATGTTTTTGTGTTCGTTTGCATTGGAACAATTTTTAACATGACATCAAAACTTTCCACCATTGTGAGCAGGCAAGTTATAATATTGTTCAAGTCTTCATGGCAGAAAGGACATGCATTACAATGTTAAATATTGTACACTTGAAGTATATTGTATTACATCTATTTTCATTCTATGAATATGCGTTTAGTAAAATTCAGACATAACAGGAAACCAGGTTAAACAATCACTTTCTAGTGATATGTCTGTTAATTTTGTCACTGCAAATGCATGTGTTTCCAAAAGGGAATTCTTCTTAAAAGTACAACCTACAAAAAAGTATGACCCCCAAAACTAAATGCATTTTGAATTCAGTAAAATGGCACGAGAAGTACTTTTGTGCTTAAATCGGGTCGATCGCTTTTTATTGACGACAAAGGTAATGCACAAACACATTTAATGCATTAAAAAGCTGCCGTTTCTCCTTCATCCTGTTTACTTACCCTGTGGATGGTGTCATGATGCAGCCTCCCTTGTCGGATGATGCCGTGCAGGCACAGCCACGGGCAGGGGTATCGTGGTTCATCCCGAAATTGTGTCCCAGTTCGTGTGCCATCGTTACCGCGGCGCCCAGCGCATTGTCTGAATGATCCTTGGGGAGGAAATGACCATCGGATAAAGTTAGGACACAATAAGTAAGAACTTTAGATGTCAGAAATGCATCATATCCTCTGAGCTGATCCCAAAAACCAAAGTCATAAAAAGAGAGTTGACTTACTGTTGGTAACAGTACAAACTGCTAGACTGTTCGAGGGACGGGAGAGAGGAATGATATGATTACCTTATGGAAGGTGAAACAGTAATTTTGACTCATATCGATTTCCTATCTCCATGGGGCAAAACGTTTGGTTCAAAGGAATGTTTTGAACAATTTACTGGTTTGTAGCCACAGTCTTAGGGTTTTCAACAGAACCATTGCTGGATGAACTGATCCTGCGATTGTACCATGAACAAATGATGTAAGGCTGTCGATTTTGTAGAATCTCCTTTTACTGCCATATGACTACAGTAGTTTGATAGTACACAATGCACCAGGTTTATATACCTTCTTGCAAGCAAATTAATCTTGTATCTAGAAATGAATCATTTCTCTCAGCTATTTACAAATGTTTGGGACCAAGACACTGAAAATACTCTGAACTATGGGAAAATACTTTCCTGGTGCACATGATACATTATGTGCAGTAGGAATGGAACAAAAGGGCTATCAACACAGTTTAAATCATACATTATGACACAAGGATATGGGGAAGAATGCTTTATTCATCTGATCTGTATTGTTAACTGGTCAGGAGAAGATTACGTTTTGTTATCAGTTTTCTGCAGATGTTGGACTTGTGCTGAGCAGGGAATTTTACTATTGTGCTATGGTGCCATGTGGAAGGCAGTCAATTCATTTTGGAAAATACAATTTAAACTAACCCTCATAATTCAGAAGATTTCAAAAATATATATTTTACTCGAGTTGTATATGTTAGTTCATGTTCCTGCTGTGACCTTTTTGCTAATAGTTATGTGTCACATGTGGTTCCAATCTTTCAGACTGAGGTAATACAGTTAAACAAAGTCTGCCTTTAAAAAAACCCTGCCAAAGCTATTGTTTAAACAGATAAGAGGACCTGTAACTTATGCGCTGTATGTAATGGGGAAATCACAGAACATAAATACAGTTTTTTTTTACTGGAAAGAGCTCCTGGGAGGAATTTTAACATTGCTTCCAGTTCATTAAGTGTGGACTAGGAGCGAGAAAGGTCGAGATACATGGGTGCACAACTCACTTTGAATTCAGATCAAACAGTGACCACGGGTCTCTCTTTTGCCTCCGTTTGTCCCCAGTATGAAAATAAAGAGTGAAGTTTGCCACATTTCACCTTAATCATTGGCAAAAAATTTAATGATTATAAACGTTGTTTAATTATTTCATTAAATTAACCTCTTCAACTGATTTTTAAAACAAAATCACTGTAAGTATTATGAACTGGGGAACACACATTTTTCTTTACAAAGGTTAATACTGTAACTTCAAAATAAGATGGCTGGAGTAAGCCTCAAAACTCTCCTTCGAGCACCCTTCCTGGCCCAGACCAGTTTGTACTTCAAGTATCTAGAAGGATATTGCAGACACTGTTTAATCTCTGGAGACACCCTGACCACATTTTGGATGGGTTTAGTTTGGAAACATTCCTTATTGCGCTGCATAAATGCACATTTCTAAGAAAACCATGTGGAGGAAGCTAACAAGAGAAATAGAATGAAACAATGGAAGACAGGGAGCAAAATGTTTGAGGGTCAGAGAAATCTTCTGCTGACAACCCCCTGTGTGGGTCATTTAGATTATTTTATGCTAACATGGACTACTTTCGTTCCATATCAACATGGCAGATTCCAAGTTTACATTTGGAATTATACCTTCACAACCAATTTGGACTGTTTCTTTGTTGTAATGTTTCACATGATAAAATGAAAAAGAAAATTCCAATATCTGGTGCCAAACTGAGGTGTTTATCTCAGTTCTCAGACAATTTTCTCTTGACTCCTTCCTCCGCAATAAAACTAATCAGCTTATGTCTCGTGCTCAGTTTCCTGAGAGAGAGGACACTGCATATTTGGGTCCTATTGGTTTTTTGTGGAGTGCTATGATTGTTGTCAGGGAAACAAAATTTTGGCAGCACCCAAATCAAAGCATCATGTGGGAGATTCGAGCAAAAGAGTATTTGTCATTTACTGAAAGGCACTGGGTTGTAGTTAAAAATTATTGGTTAAGGGCCAATGAAATAATAGTGTTGTTCACTTGCAAACAATGCCCTAGGTACATGTGTGGGAACAAACAGTTTTTGCTGCACTTGCAATTTCTATTGGATATTGCAAGACGGAAATATAATAAAACTAAACACTTTCCTCATAACTGCTGATGTATCTAGTCTGTCACATGGGGCAGTCGATTCCTGTCACCTTCAGACTGCTGTCACCGTGGATGTTTGAAGGCAATGTTGTTCAATATGCTGATGACATTTTAGAAGTTCGTATTGCATCAGTTACAAATTTACCCAAGCCACATTTGTCTCTCTTTTCACACCGTTCTCAAGAGGTGAGTTGGAATAGGGACCTGCGCTGATATTATTCTGTGCAAAAGGCCACTCTTCTGTAAACTGTCAATCAAATGGTCAGGCATATGGATACGTTTTGCCCACAAAATACACAGTCAATCCACTCTAAAATATATTCTGTGAAGTGCTTTGAGACGTCTCAATGATTTGATAAGGTGCTATATCAAACCGCAAGGGTTATTTACGTATCTATTTACTTGTTGGTGGGGGAGCAGTTACTATTTGGGGGTGCTGGACATGTGTGTACTTTCCTAATTGATACATTATGAATTTCTAAATTTATCAACTGCAGATAATACCCTAGTACTGTATAACCTCCATATTTACAGTGTTCTCGGAGGTAGAACGATATGATATGCAAACAGCAGTTGAATTACAAGCTGCAATATGTTTTCGTTGTTCACAAACCACTTGAACTTTACTCTCAGTTTATGACGTCATGTAAATCCTTCATTTGCGGCAGCTTTCAACCACACTACAGTTTTACTGTGTTCATCTGCTGGTATGACTGAGGTCAGATGAGTGATGACAACGCAAAATACATCTTCAACTCCGACTTAGCCTTGCTGGTAAATTGATGCTCAACTATGCGACTTATTCAGCAGGATAAAGTAAAAAGGCACATTGTTTAGGTTATGCAGAGCAAAAATTTCACCTCAACTCTATGCTTTAGTTCAACACATACCTCTGTGGATTTAGCTGATTGATATGCAAATGGAACAATTATTGTAGTTATTATTACTGTATAATTTAAGATTCTGCAGTCAAACCTGAACCCGTGGCTAAAGCCAAGAAAAAATACAGGTTTTTTGTACTGAAATGTTTGAAGGGAGAGTGCATGAAAAAGATAACCTGAGTCAAGCCTTTAAAAATTTTTAATTTGACTCCTTGAATAAACAAAGGAAATATATTGATACCTTAAAAAAAATTGTTGGCAGAATAATATCCAATTTTCCACAATCCAATAACACAAGCTGTCTTGTGGAATCATGCTAATGTTTGCAAAAAATTCAGGTTAAGCAAGAGAAGACAACATGGTCGAATTTATGAGCATTAGAAAGTACCAGTCAAGCAGATCTTAGGGCAGTACTTTGGAAATGAGGAGTTTAAGTCATTTGGCAGCAATATGAATGTTTCCATGGAGTCTCAAGTCACAAGAGTGTCAAGAAGAGCAAATAGAGTATTCTTCTCATGAAGAAGTAGTGCCTCCTTGAGGTGACGTGCAATATATCCCCAGAATAAAGTAAATAACAAAACTGATAATAATAATAATGATCCTTGCATTTGAGATGGCTTCCTGATCTCAAGACAGCTCAAAGTGCTTCATAGGATACACTGTAAAATGCAGTGACTATATTTTGAGGGGATTGCAGATTTAGTCTGAGGAAGAAATTAAGTAACATAATAAAACTACTACATTCAATTTTACAAAGTGGGTCAGAGTTTCTGGTTTTTATTAACGTTGAGATGCTGAAAGTTAATTTGGGTTGAATGTTTGGGACCAATAACGGAAATGGAGGGATCCCTTGTGTTCTCTATCAATGATACTGTCAACAAGGATAGTGTTTTGGGTTGTTTTGTTGGAACTGAGTGGAGATTCCATGTTGGCCATTTACATTCAGCAAAGACTAGAATCTTTCACTCTTTATCAGAAAAATTTCAGGCTCAGGATCCGGAGATGGGAGGATTTATTGAGCCGTGTAGTCAGTTTCCATTTCTGTCAGTTTCAAGTCATTCGAACACTTAAGGGATGGGCAGATCCAGTTCAGATCATTCACTCTTTCTATGTTCACTACTCACCATAACAATCCCTCCTGACTGCTCTGCTGTGCACATGCTCATTATAGGTGCCATGCCAATGGTCGTTCCCTGGAAGTACACTCCACTGGAATACATAACAACAGACTGAGTCATGTTTCGTAGTGAAATAATCTGCTTAATTCTCCTTTATTTTAAAGCAATAATCCTTGCATTTCAAGCAGCATCTTGTCACTTTATCAAACCATCTCAGAGGGCTTCGCAGGGTTTACTGTAAAGTGTGATGACTCTATATATTGTAAGTGATTGCCTACAAACAGCCATGACGTTTATGCCCAATTTCATATCGTTGGCTAGGAAACGGGAAGAAAATGATTGAATGTATTATGGGTGATTCAACCCCCAAGGTCTCCTCTCTCCCTGTATGGAATTGTTCAGACCTTTCAAATTGTATTGCAAGGATCATACATTTGTTTTATGGCAAGCTTTGCCTGTAGATCTGTACCTAGAATCTTTGATACACATCTCAGTGAAGCTGCTACTCACTGTGTCACCATTTAAATTGATTTGAAAATGACTCACCCTCCTGATGTTATATAATGCGACTGAAATTTCTGAGCAATAATGTTGTCTTTGGTGGTCGAATACCAAAGGACAAATAACATGATAGTCAACCAGTAAATCAAAGTAAATAAAGTCACTATTATTTGCAGCCACAGTGCACCGATTATATACCTCATGCTGTTGATCTATGCAAATTGAAAACATTTTGCAAGTCTAGCTATTATAAAACAGTTCACTCTGTGATAAACTTAATTGCCTCCCTCTGCTCTTTAAATATGAAATTACTGCTCTGATAAACTAAAGTGCAGTTCTGCATGGGATACTACGTAAATGAAACCTAAAAAATTAGCCAATCAGTGTGGGTCAGTTCAATCTGTTTAAATACCTACCTCATCTGATTAGGCGTTGCCCTTTCGAAACCATTAGAAAACAACTGAATTTTAAGTGGTACAAAAAAAAATCCTAACTAATTGTTGTTCGTGTTTATGCATTATGCAAATAGCAAAACAGAAGAGGTTTGATGTTATATGAGGACTCCAAACTATTTTATTTTGCATGCTGATAGAAGGGAAAGGGTAATTGATATTATCGATGGACTGCCACTTTTTGCACCGAAAACATTATCACTTTGGCTGAAACAAATTAATTGTTACCACAGTTAATAGTGTTCGTTCTGGTAAATTAAAATATTTTGAGGATTATTCTGTTCCATTTAGCAAATTCATTGCGTTGCATTAAATGCTGTTCTAATATGTTCCATCAATTTGGCAAAAGTATCTTATCAATAACAGTAATGCAGTTTTAACTTTTGAATAACATTGCATTATATACATGGAACTATACACTTGAATTGCAATTGCAGTTATATAAGTACCCAGGGCCAAATTTGTGAAACTTAGCAAGTGAGATACAATAGTGCTTAGCCCCAAGCAATACATTTATAACAAGGATCATACAGAACAGAATATCCTCTATTCAATTTCTTCCCACCCCACCCACAATAAAAAGTAAAACTCCCAGAACACTGAAGATAAATCAAATGAAATCTTGCAGTGTTTTCCCTAATAGTAAATGTAACATTCGACAACCTTACATACATAATCATTTCATACGTAGTAGAAATAAGAATCGTAGATTAATTTTAGTCAGCACACTGGTTTCTGGTTTCCTTCCCTGCGGTCAAAACCTTTGATCAGCTGTTAAAAGTCATTGTGGAGTCTTGTAGCTCAGAGATTGGAGCACTTGCCTCGCAAGCGATGCTGGGTTCAATACCCTGCAGGGTGAAATGTTGGGCAATTCTCCTTACTCCACACGCTTCTGTTTACCCAGTAATAAGTAGGAACCCGATTGGGGTATTTATTTTCCGGGGGTAATAATTGCTTAAAAAAAATAAATTGATCCCTGCAATCTACAACTGTTTTGTGAAGGAAACGTGGCAGCCAATTGCGCACAACTGTGCGCAATTGGCTGCCACGTTTCCTTCACAAAATATGTAGTCAAATCACTTTACAGTACAGTATATTCGCTGAAATGCTTTGAGATGTCTCGAAGATGTGATTAAGTGCTATATCAAATGCAAGGATTGTTCTTCCACTATTATTATTATTATCTGAAGGCAATCTGCAACAATGATTATGAACAATTAGACTGCAAGGCACAGAGTGGTAGATCAAAGTGTTTACGTTTATGTGGGATGGTTGCATGTAATCTGACACCCTTTCCTCAGAAAACACTAAGACAAGTATATTTCCTGCAAATACACTTGATACAAACACATCATTCGCACAGTGATTCAATCTTTGGCAGGAGTGGCATTTTTGGTCACTAAGAATTTAATCAGTATAGTGTCCTCTCATTTTTAAAAGGAGGAAGCAGAATTTAATGGCTCGTTTCCTGCTAAGTTTACAGATAATTAAATTTTACACGGATCCGTAAACGGGACACTTGTCTACCCCATCAGGTGTGTATTCTGGAAGTATGAGATCAAATGGGTCGATCAGCCTTCTTCATCAGAACCTCTCATGTGACCTTATCAACATTATCAAAATATTTGGGGTGGGGTTACGCTTAATCTCAGTCATTTTAGGAGATTTATAATTCTTTTCCTCTGACTCAATTTTCCTTCTGACTGTATTTTGAAGCTTTTTCCCCTCTCTCCTTATGGATTGAGCTACGACTCTGAATTGCATACACCCACAGTCTCAGTTTTCCCTTCTGCTCTGCCTGCTCCTCAGTTGCCTCCGAATTTAATTTCACTGCTTCTAATCCTTGCAGCGATAACCTTGCCCCATGATGCAAATGTGTAATTGGGTTTTATCATCGTTACAGAACATTATCATGATCCAAGTCACTGAGTATTACTATTAATTCTCTGATGTCGTACACGATAGAATACCGTGTAGTGTTTGGGGTGGAAATGGGGAGGCGGGAAAGCAGAGTAGGACTGTTTCAAGGTTGAAAAGACCGAGACAGAAGGCTGAGATGAACGTTCAGTTATTTTTATGATAAAAATAATAATTTAGAAAATGCCTTTGAATTTTGACATGTGCGTTGAAAGGATAAAGGGTTGTCTGAGATCCAATCACGAACAACCCCTGTAGCCAAGATAGCAGTCTAACTTTCGTAGGAGAAGTTAATTATGCTTGTTGTAACTTTAGACTTCATCTTGATTCTGCAAGCAGTGCAGAATAAATAATCCTTACCTACCTCACTAGCTGAGCATTGTCATGTGGTTTACGTGAGAGCAGCTTCAATTTCCTCCAGTCAAGAAATTCATTCAGTGTGGTGAAAGGATCCCCTGTTATTGAACATTTGTCCATATCGTTCCAAACTTCCACTCCAACAAGAGCAACACGTATGTTCAAAGGTCTGTAGAACTGCAAAAAATAATTACTGTAACAAAAGGATCGCGAAGACAGCAATTTAGCTAAGAATAGTTCGCTTCCATTTATAACCTTGGAAGCTATTAAAACTCCAATTCCCATTAGAAATAAAAACCTTGTAACTTGTCATAACATACAAACTGCGCTTTTACATTCAAATGTCAAAAATACAATCAATTGAAAGCCAGACAAGAATCAGAAAGTTCAAAACTCTTATGAGCTCCTGGGTGGTATTTTGTGAAACAAGACTAAACCAATCTATCAGAATTCCCATGCTCTGTGTCATGTTGGTGTTGCAACCCTCCCCGTGAGCACTCCAACCTCAACAGCTCAGATTGGTGTCTGAAGGAATAAGGCAAAATGCTCTGTGGGGAGAAGAGATGTCTCAAACCTCACCGACGGAAGTCTAACAGGGTTTCTGCTGATACGTGCCTCATCAATCACAGTGAGAACATAAATAACAGAAACAAGAGGCAAGAGGTAAAGACTGGAAAGTGTAAGAACAGAGAGCTGCTTTGACAAATGGCCTTTTGGTTGACATGTCTCTTCAGCGGCTAGACCAACCATTATTGACAATCTTTGATTGGCCATGATTGCTGACAAGAGGACTTTGAAACAGTGCAATAACCTCCAGGGAGATATGTTCTGATAAAGATGTATTGACTTGGCCCTACAATGGTGAAACCCAATGTAGGGAGACACAAATAAGTAAGGCATTGGTTTGGGAATCACCGTACATTTGTATCATGCAGCAAGACTTCATTTATTGCCTGCAATGTTCACCTTGATTCTGAGAAAAAAAACTTCTGCATAAAAATATTTAGCTGTATGCTTACCTTATCCACAAAATTCCCAATCTCTATCAGTCTCTGTTTAGTCTTTTCCAAATCCTTCCCTTGCTTCTGAAACTTAAAATGGAGGCAACAATGAAGTTCTTAGTTGTTTTTCATTAAACACAAGTTGAAATCACATTGGATTGGCTTTTAAGAAACATTATAAACTGCTCTGACTTTAATGACCTATGTAAAAGATGAAGTGACCTCAAACAAACCATGTATCCAATAGGCCTAGGTTACTTTGACTCTAATAAGTAGTTTGCCAGTAAATGTGCATTTATGATGGGGAGAAAGAGCAGACTTGTCTCATATTTTAAGTTTCTACTGAGCTTTACAAAATACATATGATTCAGGTATGTTTCATTTGGTTCATAGTTTTCTGTAGGGAAATGCTATATGCATCAGATTGGAGAGACAGTTGTGCACATTTGGAATAGACCACATATAAGGTGCAAAGATGAATGGGTGGGATGTGTGTGTGTGTGTATGTATGTACTCAATGTATGTGTGTGTGTGTATATATGTATGTATGTATGTATGTGTGTGTGCTTGTGTGTGAAATATGGGTGTCCTGTATCTCACGTCAACTTGTGCTGTCAGCTTAAAGCTGAGGATCTCTGTACCGAGTTCTCGTGAATTGCTGTGATGTACAAGGGTTGCAATCAGGAAACACTTTATGCTCTGAAGTGCTGTTTACCAAAGTGAGATCCTAATTATGCTGTTGTTTTCCCAATAAATGTGTTTTTAACCTCACTTCATACATTTTAGGAGATAAATTCAAGGTGTTAATTCCCTCTTCGAAGTTGGAGGGAGGGCGTGAAATGAAATGCAGAGTGCAACATCTATGACTGTAACTAAAGCAGGTGAAATGCACCAGGAGCATTATGCTACAGTCAATAAACAATGGAATGGGTACAGAAGAAAGTTATACAGTCTGTTATTGGTTAATGTTTCTCAATAAGTCCAAAATTACACGTCTTCCTGTTAAAGCCAGACGACAAGCCACACGTTTTCTATTATATTCCAGTTTGTAGACAAAGAACAATGACAATGGCATTTTTTGGGGAAACTATTAGCCAATAAAATGTTGATAAATGCTGGTTACATCTGGGTTCTAATTATCAAACAAATAAAAAAGATGCAACAACAAATCACTGTGGAATGCAGAGTGAAAACTGTGCAAGTGGTAAACAAATCAAAGCATCCTTCAAAATACACCTATGAAAATGGTTGAATAATTCGCAACCAAGTGAATGCTGAAGGCAATGTGGTTTCCAAGATCAATTTAATTATGCTGAAGTAGTTATTCAGGATTCAGGATGCACCTGCATTTTGAGCAAAACAAATAAACAGAAATACAGCCAATTCCCAAGAGGAAGCAAGGTTTGATATTGAGTACAGTATTTAGCAGTCCTACCTCTCGATTGTCTGCTACTATAATTAGTTCCACGTACTTTGTGGTCTTCGATATGTCTCTTTTGTGCTGCAATATCAAGGTACAGATCATGAGTTGATTTCTAAAATCCTTCTGAAAATCGATTGATCTATTTTTTTGAAAATAAGAAAGAGCATAATAAATGAAAGCAAGTCAGTTGGATGATATCAAAATACTCAAAAGTGATGTGATGTCAGGATGAAGCACTAATATCTTCCACACTTCTGGCTGATGAAGTTGGAATAATTTCGATTTGGCTGAGAATGAGCAAAATTAATTTGAAAAGAGGTAGGTTTGCCAATCCTGGGTGAAATCCAACCTTCATACCGTGAGAACATGGCAATACACTTCATTGTATGTCACAGCTATGGTTATGGCACAGACTCAATGGGAAGAATGGCCTTCTTTTGCATTAAACTTGCAATATTCTTACATTATCCATGTAATAGGCACTGAAACACACAAGCCCGCATAAATGGCTCTATAAAAATGCAAGTTGTTGGCTGTGTTCTATTTTGTGACAATTATGAATTCCGAAGAGTGTATATTTTCTTAGGGCATGGGTCAGTCTCTATTACGCTCCCTCCAACTGAATCGGGCCACAGAGACAAGATTAATGGGGTGCAGGTGGGGAATAGCAGATCTAAACATTCTCCCTCTGAGGCAGAACAATGAACCCATGACATCGAGCAACACTGCCAGGCACACAATGTTCTCCTTATCTTAAAAAGTAACTGCTGCTGTCTTCTGACCTGAAGTTCAGCAAACCTGGGCCCAATCCCACATTGCTGTGATCGCCTGGGTTTAATTAACTGGAAGAAGAGTTACCAGATTGGTTGTGTGTTTTTTTAAAAAAAAATCTCCCTTTGAAAAAAATTGCTGACTATTGAAGAAAGGTTTCCAACTCCACCCCACTTTGCTAAGTTTCCCATAAAGCAAGATGTACCATTGCTACGGCAAACTGCCAGGATAAACAGCCATATAAATTAAATCTGCTGGAAATGTGTCACAGAGGTGACTTATTGTGATATAATTACATTAGGAAGTTCTTTATGGAAAGCTTCTTAAAACATCATTGCTACTTGACCACACATTGTAAGTCATATTTTATTCCCTTGAATAAATAGTTTAACCTACCCTTGTAGAAGAGTTTTGAAAGGATTCGACGATGTTGTCCATTGCATTGCCTGACATCCTGAAGCTATGTCCACAAGTTCCTCCAGTGATCTGAAGATTCTCTGCTCTGTAGATCAAGTGTGTGTTGTCTATAGCACCTTCAATAGGCTCCAATATATATGTTTTATTTTCAAGTGAAACAAATCCCCTATTCAAAGAAAATAGATACTTTGTGATCAGAAGGAAATGTCAACTGAGCTGCAATAATAGAACTGATTACAGTACTTTGGTGATCTATTCCAGCGCCTTGGGACGTCCTCCCGACGTGAAAGGCACCATACAAATGTTGTTGTTGTTGTAATGGGATTATATTTTATTTCTCTAATGGCTTCATTTGGAATTTTCGCAACATATCTCAAACTGAGATTCACAACCAGTGACTCATATCCAGTTTGTAAATATCATAGTTTAGAAAACCAAGGACTACTGAAAAAACAATTTATCGAATGAAGTTAGTTTGATGAAGCATCTTACAAATAGACTTACAAATCTAGTTATTCTTTTTACAGCAAGTTCACTTGTTAATGGGAGTGAAACAAACTGAGGACTGTGCAAGCAACATCTAGTGCAGTAGCCATTCCACCTAAGGTTAGCAAAAGAGGAGAATCTAACTTACAAAAAAGGGGTACAAATCCACCTGCGCCAGGATTTACTCTTATTAACAGATCATTTCATTTGATAAATTCTTAAATACAGCCAGAATTTTGAAGTAGGTTGTCTATAACCTCTTTTAAGAACCATAAATAAACAGCTTTAAACTTGATAATAAATTCAATAACTTGCTAAATCCTAGATGTGATGAAATGCTACATTTATAGAATAAATCTAGATCCAGGTAGAATTTTACTCCAGTGGATACACTCCCGTTCATTTCTACATGTTACACTAGCTTTGTTCTCACGCAATCGAATCTTGAAATTTTAATTTAATGACTCAAAATGTCAATACCATTCCTCAATCACGTAATGATCTTGAGGAATGTAACAGTTTTATATGGATATCTTTGGGGAAATACACAAAACTCAGTGTGCAAACGCAAACTGCCAACTAATTAACATCCAATTTTCAAAAGAGTTTGGTAAACATTTGGATAGCGTTCAGATTGTGGATAGATAACATTTTTGACTTCGCTTTTTGGCAGGCATACAAAAGTCTCTACAGGACTTCAAATGATTTTTTTGCTACCTCATCATTTACTATGGCTGAAAATAAATGTTCTCAGTGGTTAGTATTTGTTAAGAGGTGACCAAAATGTTTGCTGCAGCACTTTCTAGTCCCTTAGTGGATTATCCTTATTGAGAACCCAATTATATTCAATAAATCAACAAATTTCAGGAAACCATAAAGCATAAAGGGGCCTTTGTATTTTTCAACTGTGAGAGACCCTGATTTGATTTGATCTAATGGACCACGCTTACTTGCGAATAAAGTGCCAATATAAACTGTCTGCTTGTACTCCTTAAATCAGTACTTTTCTACACTCGCCACAAATTAACATTGGTTCAAGTTTCACAGGGCACTGGACTATGAAACGTTCCTTTGATTTCTCTAGCTGCATAGCACCAAGATAGTCCATCCTGGCCTCATTTGTGGTTTCTGGATTAGACAGCAGGAATCTAATGATTTTTCCCCTCTCACTTCAAAGTTTAACGTTACTATATAATTTCTAAAATTAGATATTGAAATATTATAAATTAAACAAGAACAGTTTACATTGATATAATGTAAACAAAATATATATGGTGATAGATACTGTGGAGTCCTGTAGCTCAGTGGTTAGATCACTCGCCTTACAAGCGTGAGACCTATGTTTTGAATCCAGGCAGGCCAGGGCGAAACCTTGGGCAAGTTTCCTTACTTCACACACCTAATAATAATCCATCCCCCAAAAAAACCTATAATAAATTGGTCATTTTCAATCCACGACAGTTTGTGGGACACTGCTGTGAGCAATTGGCTGCTGAGTTTCGCCCAAAAATATACAGTCAATTCACTTTACAGTATATTCTGTGAAGTGCTTTGAAAAGCTTTATATCAAATGCAATGATTATTATTATTATAGATGTAGGGATGAAAGAATATTGATTTTTAAATTTTACTTGATTGTCTTTGGGGATTCAGGGAATCTCTACGTGGATGTTTTGTCTGCCATTCTTCCTAGAGATGAATGTATTTAGAGTAAATGGGGAAGCTGGATCTTTGGGTACATTTTACGTGAACTGTGTTGCGACATGGCTTAATGAGGGTGAAGGGTGACATTGTGAAGAACAATGTCTTTCCTCATTGAACACTTTCTTATGTACTTCTGGTGTCCTTGGGATGTCCTCCCAATGCTATATAAATAAAATTTGTTGTTTTTGTGTTTCATGATTGGGTAGCGTCACCAATGAGCTATCTAGCTGTTGTTTTGCTATTTAGGATGAGTCCGCTCGCCTTTTCCACTCCCCAATCTTGCCATGACAAGGCAGCAGATCCCTGATTGACTCAGATGAGATCTGACAGAACTCTGGCAATTATGAACTCTCACTGTTCAAGCAACAAATAAAGACACAGAAAAATCCAAAGTGCTGCCAAAGTTACTGATAGCTGTTTGGGCTATTTCACATTAAGAAATTTTGTAGTTGCTGTTGTTGAAAGAGGTTGTGATAGAAAAATGAAATCTAACAGATAAGATTGCTAATGACTGTTGTTTCTGTACTGGGTAAACATATAGTGGAAAATACAATATTTCTCCAAATTTTGCAGGTGAAAATCTACATTTCTAGTTTTCAAATTGTACTGTGCATATTTGTCTTAGAATATCTGAATAGTATGGATTGAACTAATGCTTCTCATTGTCAAAAATCCATATGTTAAACTTTAAGATTTGTCAAACGAATGTTTTGAAATGCAGGATAAATGAATGAGAAAACAAGATAAAATGAAGAATAACCGATCACATCTTTTCAGATCAGCCACCAAATGATTTGAACAACAATAGTTTTCTTCCATCTCAGCAATGCAATGATATTGTGTGAGGTTTTAATTATACAGTGACCTTGGTGGTATCACAATCAATTAAAAATCTATAATGCTGACATGATGTTTAACAGCGAACAACTTGAATTAATCTGTTAATAGATTAATTCATTCTGTTAATTTAATGGTTCAACCTCTCATAAAACAAGAACTGACTATTAAAAGATAATGTTTACACAAATCTCTTTAGACAGAAGATTGCATGGATAAACGACAGATAAACAAACAACAAAATTAAAATATATAGTGTTTACAGTAAACAGTGTTAATATCATTTTGGGCTTTTAATGTTAAAATAGCACGTGTTAATGTGAATAGTGTTAGTCTTGGCAGCGTAACACATTTTAAGCATTCTTATGTAAACCAGTACTAATGTAGCCAATGTTGGTCTAGGGCATATATGCAATACAGTTCACTGGATGGTGCTGATATATGTAGTATAGTGTTGGCAGTGTAGTGCTATACAGGGAGTGTTAATGCAAACAGTATTATTATAGATATCAGTTTAATTTGGCAGTGTAATAAATTATGAGCAAACTATACTGCAACAATATGGATAGCCCCAAACATAGTACAGCATACTGCCAAAAAATCCCAATATCTATAATGCTAGGAATCTATATTTATAATAAATAGGAAGTTTAACCCAGTGTGGGGCGCATTACTGCAGCCAGTGATATAAATAGTTTTGCTATATTATTGACGGTGAAATACAATGAGTGTTAATAAAATCAGTGTTGCTCAAGACAGTGCAACACAATATAGTGTTAGCGCTGTGTTTGAAGCCAGTGTTATTGCACCAAGACCAGGCAGTGTTAATGTAGGGAGTGTTATTGGAAATGTTATTGGCACATACTCTGAAGTTTATGTTGCTATGAAATGGTAAGTATTTTCAATGGGAGGGAGCAGTTTTATGAAGCCAGTTACATATTGCTATCACTGATTACATATAAAATGGTCCAATTGGTAAAAAGTGTCCTGCAACAATTTGAGGAAGGGTTTGCATTTTCTTTAATTCTACCCTGCAATTACTGCATATCTTAAGGTCATCCACTATTAAAATTAACGTGACAGGCTCCAATTATCAATGTGCCACTAGCTTGTCAGAAATGTTGTGCATCTAACATAATTATTATGCTTTGAGAATAAAAATAAAGCAAGTGGTAAACCTTTGCCACATTCAATTTAATCATTCTTACATTCATTCATTCAACATTTTCAAGGTTGTACACAAAACTCATGGAACATGCTTCCCAAACATGTTCAAGTGAAGAGTGTTCAATTAATTAAACCTAAAAGCAGTTGGGGTGGAAGTAAAATGAGCAAAGAAATGTGGTCCGTGTGAAAGAAATTATGACAATATGAATAAGATTGACTAGTTAATAGATTGCCTGTGACTGACATCTTTGGGAGGGAAGTGAGGCTTGATCATCAGTATATTACTTTCAATATGGATGACGTCTTCAGATATTGTTTTCTAATCATTCCATTGCAGTCGAATTTAACAGATGTGATTGATTTTTAACCCAGGAGCAAAAGATGTTTAAATGTTGTTATAGCATTTTGTTCTATTATCTTTTTCCAGTGAGCTTTTCTACACTTTGGTAAAATACAATCAACTTCCTACACAGTTATCAATAAAGAGCAGAAACCAGTTCAATTCAATGGGCAAGAGAAAATGAAATATATTTTAGCTCAGAGTTCCTTTTTAAAAATTATGACATTAAGCAATATTAAGCTTTTAGTCCTATGGCAGTATTGTTACATGGAGTCCTGCAAATATTGCGAGCTTTGAGAAGTCAGTTTATGACACTGTGCTGTGGTCATTATCTACGTTTTGTTTCAAAGAGAAATCAAGGTGAAGGTGGCTAGTCCAGAAAAGGAAAGGTTAGTTAAGAAGCAAAGGTTAAGTGATGTGTTAAGTTTGGGTTTTCAAAGCCTTTGGATTGTAGGAAGAATGAGGTGCCCAAAGTTGACCGATATCACAATGAAACAAATCTGATTCAAAACATTCATTCCATTGACGGAAAGAATGGTTCAATTGTGAACAGACTCCTCCGCTATAAATAGGCAGATTCATCCTGTTCTTATGTTCCTTTGCTCCATGTAGATGCAAATCACAGCCCAAATGATACACTGCAAAGCAAGAGTGTGTAACTCATACCTGAGACCTGAACAAGTGCTGAGACTGACAGTGGATTGAGGATATCCCTGCACATGACCATGGTAGTAGCAGTGACCCTTAAAAGAAAATATTGTATGATGTCAATTACACTTTTTCTCACAAGTGTCAGTCTTTCAAGCAATAACGTTGAATCCCATTCGGCAAATAAACTGCAAAATCACAAAAGGATTGCTGCAGACATAACAGGAGCTGCTATTCGGAGGAAGGGCTTCCTCCTGTAACAATATTCTGAATATCACCTGACAGTCAATGTTCACACATGAATACTAGCCACTTAGGAAAGTTGTCAGAGAATGGCCTCTATTTTAGAAGGTAAAATAAAAGGTAAAAAGCCATATGCATCCCCTTTGTAGGTTGAGGTGTAATGAGGGAAGCTCTTGTCCTATTGTGGTCTACAATCTTTTTTCAGCCTGAAATGGAGGCAGTATCTTAGCACAGTATAATTATTACTTCAAAAAAGTAAAAGCTCAAACCAAATTAAAGCTCATCCCTGATAATGCACTTTTCACTAATACTATTAACTGCAGACTTACCTTCTTTACCATATCTCAGCGTGAGATTGCATGACATTTTGGTAAGCTAACAATGACCCACTGTTCAATCTATTTTCAGAGTCTCAGTTACAGCATTGCGTTTGCTATGAATCTACTTTGCTATAGGAGAGGACTTGCCTCTGAAATTGCAATGGGTTTATTCAATTCAGTCATTCACTTTTGCATTCCATTTCTCAATACAGTAGCATGGAAAATGCTCATCTCCCAAATCCTGTTATATTTTAATTTTACACTTGAATCTACAGAAGTTAAAGAAAAAAGCAAGAAAATGCAAAGAATTTAAGTCCGTTGATTAGCGCTAATATTGGAATACGCTTCACCAACTGTATAGATCTGCCAATGAAAGCAACAAACGTTGGATTCTGGCCAATCTAACAGACTGAAGAAAGAAGACTTAGCAGATCTCATTGAATGAATTCCATGTAAAGGTCAGATCATTGCATTGGCATCTTTGGTTCCACTCCCACTCTTCACCAGATCACTTCTACATGACATTTTATTCAGCAAGATTTATAAAGAACCTTTCTATGACAATGCAGTACTGAGCTCACATGGAAACAAAAGGCAGCCAGGGATGACCACAGTGAGAAACTATTGCTTATGGTGGGAGAATCCAGAACAAGGGGCATAATCCTAAAATTAGAGCTACGCCATTTAGGAGTGAAATTACGATGCAGTTTTTCACCCAAAGGGTGATGGAAATCTGGATCCAGAACGTGGAAATCTCCCCCAAAAGGATGTGAATGCTGGACCCATTCACATTTTCAAGACGGAGGTGGATAGATATTTGTTAGGTCAGGGTATTAAAGGATATGGAGCAAGGGCAGGTAATCGAACTTGAGGTACAGATCAGCCGAGATCTTAATGATTGGTGGAATATGCTACTGAATTCTTCTCATATCCCCGATATTAAGAGATACTTTCAGTTTTCTAGGAATAACTGTTGTCATTCTTCTAAGTCTATTGATATTTGTCAAAATCTCCATCTGTCTAAAGGCAACCATATCAATGAATAGTTGCAGTTTTAAAAATGATATACAGTATATATATATATTTATACCATATCCAGTGTTTCCATATAATTTTTCCCAACCATTGCAAAATACTCTACCCAATTCATTTTGAAATAGAGTTCAAAAGCTTGACAGTAGATTCATGGAACAGTGAATTTACTTACTCTGCTGTCCAACATTCCCTTTAAACCACAATTATTTAAAATATAGCCAATTTTCAACTGAGGGATTGTTGGCTAGGACACTGAGAAAAACTTCCTTAATATAATAATAATAGCTCACATTTATGTGATATCAAATGCAAGGATTATTATCATGGTGATTCCGATTATTATTATTATTCTTATGCAGCACTTTCAAAATGAAAAAGATTAAGAATGGAGACCAGGAGATTGGACATGTTTAAAAAAAACTAAATGCTGTCATGGGAGGGCAGTATGGTGGGTATTCAGGAAACATGAGATCAAATGGGCGGAACACCCTTCTTGATCCAAACCTCTCTTCGAATTAAATAGTTTTCATTCCAGATATCCTCTGTTCTAAGAGAAACTTTCTCTGTTTCAATTTTTAACTTTCATCCAAACCTCTCATGATCATGTGCAACCCACCTTGAGGACCAGATCCTATTTAAGAGCCTCAGAAAAGTGAATTCTATGAGCAGTCGGAGTTGGGATTATTCCTTTTTTTGTTGTATGTTGGTGATTTAAAAGCAAAACGTGCTTACTGCACAGGCACGCAACAATTTCCATGTTTGGAAGGAATCTCAATTACGGACTGATTTAGAAGTTATTTTTCACAAAAATATTTATTTCCTCAGTGTAGAAAACAGAGCGAGAGTTGGTCCCTTACTTAGACCTGGTCAACAATCCTTTACTTTAAATGGTCATGCACTTCATGATTCTTTGTTGGATGTTGATAATATGCTGGCCTAGAAAAACAGTCACTTCACCTAACAGAAATTAGCCTTGAAGTGCTTTGATATATTTAAATGTGATGAAATGCTATAACTGTGGAAGTTACTTCTCTCCTTTGAAATCTAATTTGATTTCACTAGCTCAAATTTCTCCATTAAAAATAATGCTTGAAGTTCACTTTAGGAGGCATCTTATCGCTCTTTATAGGATTTACTGTGAAGATTAGTGACTGAATTTGTAGGTGAAATATATCTTAGGATTTGTGGATGTTGGCAGTGTAACATTTAGTGCCCATCCCACAAATTTTGCCCACAAATATCCAGTCAATTCACTTCACAATATATCATTAGAAGCACTTTGAGACGTCTAGCAGGCATAAAAAGCGCTATATCAAATGCAAGGATTATCAATATCCCTGGTTGCCCTAAGAGGGTGATGGTAGACTTCCTTTTTAAACTGCTGCAGGTTTTGTGGGGAATGTCCCCTCATGAAGGTGTTAAATTGGGAGTTCCAGGAAATTGATCTAGCGATAACAAGGGAACAACAATTTATGTCCAAGTTAGGATGGTGGGCGCCACATTCTAAACTTACATGCTAAGTCAGCTTCATTTTATGCCCTTTATGTTTAGTTGGAAGTGGTGTGGCATCGCTCCAGTGATACAGTAATTCAGAATGGGAAACCTGATTCATACTTACTTCTTCCAGATTTCTCTTGAGCCAGGGATTGAGGAGAACTCTAGAAAGGTATACCTTAACTTGTATGCACAGCACCGCTACCCAATGCAAGGCAGGGTTATCTTACAAACATTATTAAATAGTTGGAATGTGTTTGGCTCTCTAATGGTATTAAAAACTTGAAGACCAGTCAAGAGCTTTTCAAGAGGTACATTTGTTCCATTTGGCTGAACCATAACTGGATTTGTGTTGCATGTGATGGCTTCATGAACAGGACTCGAATTTGAATCAAGCTTTTCACTTGTGGAAAAACTTTTAGTCCATAGTTTTCCTATTAACTCTGTACTTTTAGTCCTGAGTTAATATGAAAACTGCATTGAAACTGACACCACACAAGTGGAACTTCACTACAGTGGCATCTAAAATGCAATATTCTCAAATGGGATGTCTTGCATGAATTGCCACTTCCAGTTTAAGAAATTACCAGACTGAAAAATGCATGGTGAAAATGTGTAGCTGGTTAATGGTTGAATCCCACACTGGCTGATTCTAAAATAAAGGTAAAACCCCAGTGAATTCTCACAGGGTTCTCTGAACTTTGCCGACCGAAAATGCACTCTTCCTGAATTGGGAAAATCTGATTCCGCAAACTGGAAGTCACAGTTAATGCAAGAAAACAGGCAGGTGAGTCAGACCCCTTTTATGGGGAAACAAAATGGACAATCTGAAACCTCGAGTTCACTTTCGATTCAGGAGTTAAAAGTGGTAGAATTCTCCACTGGTATCGCATGGCAGGTCCCACCTGGTTCCAATTAGAAAATAGACCATTGAACTCCCCAGTGGGCAGGCTATGTGAAATCCCCAAGTGACCGTTCAATTTAAAGCCCGCCCTCATTGGCTCCTGGAGCTCAGACCACTGGTATGTGGGAGGAAATCACTAGCAGAAAATCAGGAAATGACTGTGAAAATGAGCACTATAAAAGAGACCCAAGCAGAAGTAACCAGCAGAGAGTCCTTAGAGGACAGATTGTTTTATGTAGAGTTGGGATTTGACCAGAAATGATCTTTTGGATTATATCTTGGAGAAATTAAAGTTTGAAACCTTAATTTTCTGCAATTTTTTTTTTAACCTGCTGATAAAGTAATAAGTGGGGAATGGAATCCCTTTGAGGCCTGGAGTATTTTATTTTGCATGACATCCAAAACTAATATGAGATTCTAATTTCCTTTTTCTTTAGAGAGTAGTATAAATACACAGATGCTCCTTTGTTCTCATCCTGTGCTTGAATGTTCATTGTTATGCTTCAAGGAATTAATTTTAAGAAGAAAATAACACAAATATATTTGGAAGCTGTAACAACAGCGATGGCTAAGTGAAAGAGGTGGATAGGAGTAAAATGTTACTTGTATTTGCTCTTGATTTCCCCAATTCTTAAAATACCAAGTGCTTGATGCGAGAGAGACTGTGAGTAAAGATGGAAGGATTTTTCCCAGGAGAAAATCTGAAGAATCAAAGATTGAACTAGCCTCTTTATCTCTTCTGTTCACCGATAATACAACTTGTCTCAAGATTATCTCTTATTATATGGCTTTTGGAGCTCCAATGACATGTCAAGTATAAGTCCAAAGCTGGCAACTCTTGCCTGAAATGCAGAGGATTCCCTGGAGAAATTGTTGTTTATGTGGTGGGAGTTGGTGTCTGCTGGTGCCCACACAGAGTTCCTTGGGACACCTTTGGAACCAACTGGATGGATCACAATACTGTGTTCTGGTCTTGCAAATTCCAAGGTTAATGTTGCTGATCTAACCTTTCATGAGGAACCATCATTCACTTTGAGATGCAGATCAATCTGCTGAGCACTTGTATTTTTCTAGTTTAGTTACAAAATGGGGGATTGAGGGGAAGAAGCGAAAAATACACTTTGCGGCACCACACATCAGTTGGAATCATTCTCAGTTTTAATTGTCCAACAGGACTGAGCAAATGATAGGCTTTGCTGATGTTATTTTATTGCACAATGACAGGAAGATAGTGAACCAAGTAGTGAAATGGCCACATTGCTGTTGAGGTGAAGGTGATTTAAAAAAAAACTATTTTAGCAGTTTTGTCTTCTTCTTAAATTCTTCTTAGATTTGGTGGGAGATCAGTCACTCAACAGTTCTCAGAGGGCTGAGGGTCAGAGACCACTATACTAATGTAATGTTCTTTTGCTTTTCGCTTTCTTCTGGGCATGTCTCATTAGACCACCCCTGACCATGTGTTTTGAAAGTGCAGTATATCAGTGAGAGTCTCATGCTTTCAAGTGAAACTACTTCTTCCTTCTCTCAACTACCCTCCTGAGACCAGACACTATCAGCAAATTATCCACACTCCAGCAAGCTGTCACCAGCATTCTATATAAACCTGCCGCTTATGAAGCAAACCTGCAAGATCATCGCTGTGAAGTTTGAATATTGACCATTCGAAGAATGATTCACCATATGGTCAGATATGACCATAGGACTGACCAAAAACTATTAAGGGCTCAGGCTTAACTGCCTTAACTGAAGCGGATAGAAATTCACTTTGATTTCATGTGTGCGAAACAGCTGCAGCGGGTTAAAATATTTATTGAAAGAACTTTTCAGATACCGAGCACAGCACTGATGTGTCAAACTAATACCGCCTGCATTGTTTTATATTTAAAAGGCCATGATATTCTAACCTTCAACTGGGAGTACACTTCTATGGGAACCCGTTGCCCTCAGTGAACTCGGCCAAGTGGTCCATTGGCAGTGTGTCTAAATGGTGATCCTTGTCAGGGTAATCAACTGGGAGAGAAGGTATCGCAGCCGAGGCCAATCCTGTTTACAGGAGTCAGTGGGTTTCTATTAACAGAGAAATCCCTGGTTAATTTTCCCCCTCCCTAACCCAAATGGCACAGGGCTTCCATGCAGCTCTCCAAACTGTTTCCGATCAGCTAACTCAACACAGAACTCAATTTGAACTTTCTTCGCATTCTAGTTAATGATATCACTGCCTGATATCTGTTCTTGATTTCCATTAAGCCAGTGTGGTCAATTTTACCCTTGATACATTTGTAATATTGGAGCATCGTGTAAAGATGTGTGGGGTAAGTGAACTGCAAGGTATTCCCTATTCAGATACCCTAGTGAGGGGTGGTTTTATTATTGGCAGTCACAGTAAGCTTACCGTATGATTCTGTGTGTTTGTGACTGCACTGCCATCATGTAGATAATGTGTCTCTGTGTAGTTGGCAGCAAAAAGCACCCTGAAAAAAAATCAAAAAACAGATACTGTTAGAATCATCAGATAGTTTGGGGTCTTGGAACAACCTGGCAACAACAACAACAACAACAATTTACATTTATATAGCGCCTTTCACGTCGGGAGGACGTCCCAAGGCGCTAAACAAGAGGCGTGTGACCCGAGCTGGGAGGGGAGTGTTTGGGAAGGGGTGAAACACGAAGGGGAGGTAAAAGAGTTCGGGGTGGAACAAAAGGCACGATCGAAGAGGAAAGTCTTCAAATCGGCCTTGAAAGAGGAAAGGGAAGAGGTGAAACGGAGGGATTGAGGGATGGCATTCCATAGGGTGGGAGCGGAGAAACTGAAGGCCCGGCCTCCGATGGTGGGGTGGTTCGGGCGGGGAGCTTGGAGCAGGCCAAGTCCTGTTGAACGGAGGGTCCGGGTGGGCGTGTAGGGGAAGAGTAGATTGGCTAGGTAGGATGGGGCAAGGCCGTGTAAGGCCTTGTAGGTGAGGACGAGGATCTTAAACTCGATCCTCTGGAGGATGGGGAGCCAGTGGAGACGGGCGAGGGTGGGGGTTATGTGGTCACGGAGGCGGGTGCGGGATAATACACGGGCTGCAGAGTTTTGGATGGCCTGCAGCCTATGAATGGAGGAACTGGGGAGGCCGACTAGGAGAGAGTTTCCGTAGTCCAGCCGTGAGGTGATGTACGAGTGCACGAGTGTTTCGGCAGCGCGGGGGGTAAGATAGTTGCGGAGCCTGGCAATGTTGCGCAGATGGAAATAGGCGGTGCCGGTCAAGGCGCGGATGTGGGGGAGGAAGGAAAGTTTTTGATCGAACATGATGCCGAGGTTCCTGATTGGCTTTGTGAGGTGGAGAGTACAGCCTTGGATGTTGAGGCTGGCAGCGCCCGATGTGCGGAGGCGCTGGCTTGAGCCAATCAGGAGGGCCTCGGTCTTACTCACGTTCAATTGCAAAAAGTTGTCCCTCATCCACGATTCAATGTCGGACAGACATGCTGTCAGAACATCGATCGTCTGGGGGTTGAGGGATGAGGCAGAAAGGTACAGCTGGGTGTCATCCGCATACATGTGGAAATTTACCCCATGTTTGCGGATGACGTCGCCCAGAGGGAGCGTGTAAAGGGTGAAAAGAAGGGGACCAAGGACAGAGCCTTGAGGGACGCCGTGAGAAACTGTGCGGGGGTTTGAAGAAAAACCATTGGAAGAAACAAAATGTAAACGATGGGTCAAATAAGAGTGGAACCAGTCAAGGACTGTGCCTTGAAGGTTGAGGTGGGAGGAAAGACGTTGAAGGAGGATGGTGTGATCGACTGTGTCGAACGCAGCAGACAGGTCAAGGAGGACGAGGAGGCAGAGGGAACCCTGGTCACAGGCGGTTAGATGTCATTTGTGACCTTGACCAGGGCAGTTTCTGTGCTGTGGATAGGGCGGAAACCTGATTGGAGGGGTTCAAGAAGTGAATGAGTTGATAGGAAAGAGCGGAGCTGGGAGGCAACCACTCTTTCAAGGACCTTGGATAGAAACGGGAGGTTGGAGATGGGTCTATAACTTAGAATCATAGAATCATAGAATTTTACGGCACAAAAGGAGGCCATTCGGCCCATCTAGTCTGTGCCGGCTCTTTGAAAAGAGCGATTCAATCCCACTGCCCTGCCCGCTCCCCATAGCCTAATAGACCCGTTCTCCCTAAATAAAGATCTAATTCCCTTTTAAAAGTTGTTATCGAATCAGCCTCCACCACCTTTTCAGGCAATGCATTCCAGATTCGAACAACTCGCTGAGTGAAAAAAATTCTCCTCAGCTCCCCTCTACTTCGCCTTGAAACTATTTTAAATCTGTGACCACGAGTCACAGATTCACCCACGAGTGGAAATAGTTTTTCTCTATTTGCCCTGTCGAAACCCCTCATGATCTTATAAACCTCTATTAGGTCTCCCCTCAATCTTCTCTGCTCCAGAGAGAATAACCCTAGCCTATCTAGCCTCTCCTCATAGCTGAAGTCCCTCAATCCTGGCACCATCCTAGTAAATCTTCGTTGTACCCTTTCCAATGCCTTCACATCCTTTCTGTAGTGTGGTGACCAGAATTGAACACAGTATTCCAGCTGAGGCCTCACCAAAGTCCTATAGAGGTTAGTCAGCACTTCCTGACTTTTGTACTCTATACCCCTATTTATAAAGCCTAGTATCCCATATGCCTTCTTAACAGCCTTGTCTACCTGTCCTGCCACCTTCAACGAGTCACTAACACAAATCCCCAGGTCTCTCTGTTGGTTGCAGAGAAACTTGATGGTTGCGACGCATCAAGGGAGGGTTTCTTCAGGATAGGGGTGATGGTGGCTGTTTTAAGGGAGGTAGGGATGGTTCCTGAGGAGAGGGAAAGGTTAATGGTGTCAGAAATGAGTGGGGCTAACAAATGGAGCTGGGTGCGGAGGAGGGGGGTGGGGATGGGGTCCAATGAGCACGTGGTGGGTTTCATGGAGGTGATTGTTTTTGTGATTGAAAGCGGGGTGGTGGGATTGAAAGTGTGAAATGGGGGTTGAGGTAGCTGATGAGGGCGCAGAGGTGGAGGAGTGGTGGGGGGAGGAAACCGCAGAGCGGATTTTCTCGATTTTGGATTCGAGGAAATCCAGCATCTCCTCACAACGAACGTTTGAGGAGAGGATCTGCGAGGTGAGGCGGGGGGGCGCGGAGGAGCTGGTTGGTGGTGGCGAAGAGGAGGCGGTGGTTGTCCTTCGCTTCCAGGATTATCCTGGAGTAGAAGGCTGATTTGGCGGTGGCTAGGGCAGAGCGGTAATTTTTGATGCGGTCCAGCCAGATTTGCCGGTGGACCATGAGGCCAAATTTGAGCCAGGTGCGTTCAACTGCTCTCACTTGGCTTTTGAGGAAACGGAGGTGAGATGTGTACCACGGTGATGATCGGGAATGGGAGACGGTTTTGGAGGTGAGGGGGGCCAGGGTGTCAAGGGTAGTGGAGAGGGTGTTGTGGAGGGCGGTGGAGGCGGAGGATGGGTCTGTACAAAAATAATGCCATTGTGGGAGGAGGTCAGAGGTTTCTAGGGCAGAGGTGAAAGTTTGAGGGGGAATCTTCTTCCAGGGCCGGTAGAAGATGGTGGTGGGTTTGGAAGTGGAGGGGGGAGGGACAGAGGTGTTGCAGGAAATGAAAAAATTGTCAGAAATGGCCTTGTCTGTGATGGTGATGCCAGAGACGTTGAGGCCTCGGGTGATCACCAGATCGAGAGGATGGCCGTGAATGTGGGTGGCAGTGTTGATATGAAGGGAGAAGTTGAAAGACGAAAGTAAAGAGGAAAATTCAGAGGAAATGGGGCAGGAGGGGGTGAAATGGAGGTTGAAATCGCCAAGAATAATAAGGCGATCAGAGGAGGCACAAAGGGAAACTAAAAGTGAAGAAAAGTCTGAAATGAAAGTGGGGGAGGGTTTGGGGGGGGCGATAAACTAATAGGATTTTGAAAGAACTGTGGGAGGAGTGAGAAAGGGTGAGATGTTCAAAAGAGGGGAAGGAGCCGGAGGAATAGGGGGATAGGGCGAGGGATGACTTTGAGATGAGGGCCACACCACCGCCACGACGGTTGGGTCGAGGAGCATGGTGGAATGTGTAGTTGGGTGGTGTGGCTTCAATGAGGGGGAAAGTGTCGCCTGGGATGATCCAAGTCTCCGTCAGGGCCATGATGTCAACGTTCTCATCAAGGATGAGATCGTTGATGGCCAGGGTCTTGTTGCAGACAGAGCGGACATTTTGGAGACCGATGCGGAAAAAGCAGTTGGCCGAGGGGTGTGAGGGGGGGCTGGGATGGTCGGCGGGGAGGGTGGGGATCTGAATAAGGGAGGAGAGGTTGACCCCCCGGGTTTGTGTCCGGTGGGGCTGGCGGTGATGGTGGGGGACAGGGCACTTGGTGTGGCTGCTGTTGGACAGCCAACGCCGAGTGCCACGGTGAGCCCGACGGAGGATTCCAATACTGGAACAGAGGGAAGCGGTGGGAGGGTCGAGCAGGGACACTAGGCGAGGAGGACGAAGAGAGAGAAGGGTAGAGAAAAAATAACGGAGAGGGGGGGTTGGGGGGAAAAGCTTGAATAGGGGGAGGGAAGCTCGGGTCGTGGCGGCAGCCATATTGCGCACGCGGGGGACCAGGAGCGAGGGTCAATGGGGCGGCATCATCCCAAGGGATATGAGGCCGCGGCTGGGGGATGCAGAGGCGTTGCGGTCTGAAGCCTGACCGGGGCTGCGGCCGAGGCTGGGGTTGTGGGTTTTAGGTCCGGTCGCCGTGCGTCCGTGCTATGGGTCGCCGCGTCGAGGCTAGAGCCGGGACCAGGGCCGTGAGTCTCGTGGCTGTGGGTCTTGGAGCTGGGGCTGTGTGTCGCGGGGCTGGTCTTGAAGCCGGGATTGTTTTTCACGAAGCCGTTGGTCGTGGGGCTGGTCTTGGAGCCAGGGCTGTGTGTTACGGAGCTGGAGCTGGGGGTGCGGGGATGTGGCTGTGGCTGTGTCTGGGTCTGGGGTCCTGGGACTGTGGCTGGAGCCGGGGCTGTGGGTCTCGGGGCTGGAGCCAAGTCTGTGGCTGTGGGTCTTGGGGCTGGGGATGGTGCCGGGGCTGCGGGTCGATGGGCTGCGGGTCGATGGGCTGTGGGTCAGGTCAGGTCGAGCAATCTCTGCCATATGCTCTTAATGCACAGAGACAGCTCTAGACCCGTGTGTTCCTCTCACGCCAAACAACAACAACAAATTACATTTATAGAGCGCCTTTCAAGTTGGGAGGACATCCCAAGGCGCTGGCAAGAAATGATACTCTACATAAAATAGATTTAGCATGGTTCAAAATGAGTTTCTCCTTTCCTTCCTTAAATCCCATATAAATCACTTTGAAACTCTGCTTTGACAATCATTGGAAATATGATGCAGTGGTACAAAGAGATGCTACTATCAATGTATGGAAGCATAAACACCACTCAAGTCAACTTATAGTATTTTGATGCAGTAGACAAGAAATGCATTGCTTGTCTAAGATGGTACAAGTTATAGGGGTGTTCAAAAGATTGAGGGGCCAAAAGGAAGGCAATATTTTGAGGAATAACACAGTCTTCATTTAGTAGGTATAATGTATTAAGAAAAAGGAAGGAAACACAGCACACTTTTGTATACGTTTCCACATTACTGTTTATCATGAAAACTTTGAGAATGGCTGAAATAATCTTGCCAGCCATGACAAAGGAAAATAAAACAGAGAGCGAGAGAGAGAGAAATAAACCAAATATAAAGTCTACTGGAGACATTTCAAAGCACTTTGCAGAACATACTGTAAAGTAAATTGATTGTATACTTTGGGGGGGATTGCAGCAGCCAATTGCGCACAGCAGTGTCCCACAACCAGTCGTGGCTGGATTGAGTAACCAATTTATGTTCTTGAAGAGCATGTCACAAAAGCAGCTCTTTAAGATGTCATTTATACAGGTGAGTGTGAATACTACTTTTACAGGTGCTTCTGTCATCATTTCATTGGTTTGCTAGTTACATAATTTAGGTTAGGGCATCTGCAATTCCTTTTATTGACCACTTGAAATGTTCTTCCCGTGAGCAGGTTAATAATTTACAATACACCCAGGATCTGTGTCTGTAAAATAGTGACTTATTTCCCAGTATAAAGCCCTCAATTTGATTAGAACCCAAGTCAACTCTCACATGGCTGCAATACACGGATACTTCCTTTCATGTGAGACCAAGTATCACAGAAATAAATCAGCAGCCATAGCAACGGGAGTGGGCATAAGGATCAAAACGCAAACTCCAAAGGGAGAGCTCCAAATAACACACAAAACTACTGAGCTGCATTTATTATGAAAATAGATACTGTGTTTGAGCCCATGTCCAACCTGCAACACATTCTCTTGGTTTGCTTGACTGGGGAGATCATCGAAGCTTAGCTGTCACAGTTTATGATATCTGAATTGCCTGATTAAGTTACAACCTTGTAATCTACTCTAGTGTTCCCAGCTCATGATCAGATTTAGTTGGTATACTGCTTCATTGCTTTATTTCGCCACAGTTTGATTTTACTGAGCTGTACTCCAGGGCACTGCTGATGTCAGCAAAGCGAGCCTGGCTCATCGGCAGGATCTGGAAGGGCAAACCAGTCAGGGAGTCATCGCACTCAGCTCCTATTAACCCTGCAAGCCAAAGCCCTAATGGGGAGGGTGGTCCTAGCTGGACAAGCAACAGGAAAGCTTGCCAGATAGCAATATCAATGGCAAGCTATGCAGTTTTAGCTGGTTAAACTCCAGCAATATTCTGGGGTCCCCAGGCCTTGACTCTTGCCAATCTGAACCCAATACTTCCTCGAACTGGTTAGCAAGTTGTGATCCTCCAAGGAGAAAATGCGCATTCCACTCCCAATAATCTATCTCTGGGATTGCCGTGTGTAGGTGGAATGCAAGGAAATCTTAGCTTGGTTTGGATACTTGTAAGGATAGTGAGGGTGTTCCGCATGTGTCCAGGCACTTGGCTGACCGAAAATGCTGACTTGCTGTTCTTCCATAACTTAATGAACTCAGCCGCAACTTCTTTGAAGCTGTTTTTCTGGAGTTAGGACTGTAGAAGAATTTACAGAAGACGTGTATGAAAATTGTACGAAAATTCTACATTCCCGAGTTATTCCAAATTTCTGGACATTCCAAAACGTTGCATAAATAGGGTAACTGTAGAGCGAGGTGGTATTTATTCCCCCCCGTTTGTGCTATTTCTTATAAGGCAATGTTGGGTAATGAAAAGTACATTTGGAGGTCAGCATCTCCAACTGTAATCTATTGTTTTAATACTAAATAGATTTGCTTTCATTTTAAGAAACACATAGTAAATAAGCCTATTGTCTGCGGCTTGCTACCTTTAGGCATTTTGTCTAGTGCTTGGTGTTTGTCTTGTATGATAGCCTTGAAGTAAAAAAAGGAATGCAATTATTACTCAATGGAGAGTTCATCAATAGTACAATCTGGTAAAGGCTAGACAGTCTCCAATTATTTGCTAGTTTTTTAAAAATATGCTTTTCGGCTTCCCCAAATGCTTGTTCTGCTATACTTATAAATATTTTCTTTTTCAAATAGTGTTTTTCTTAATTTTCAGAGAGCTACATGCATGAGATTGCCAAGGAAACTGATGAGGCACACAAGTTATATTGCTGGGACATTTCAGTAATTCTCAGCACAAACACTGCAAAGACTGTGTTAGAAAATGAGTACAGCATCCTGTCTGGTTGAACCCACAATCAACAACTAAATGGGGTCAAAAGTGTGGTATTCACAACTTGGATTTGTGAAGGATCACAACTATATCAAATCTGGCTAATCACTGGATGACACCACGTCAACCCAGAAGTTTGCTTGATAACACCCAGGAGATCACATCAGAGCAGAATTCCTGCAATTGTGTCTTGGGACGACCTCCCCACATGAAAGACGCTCTACAAATGTAACATTTTATTGTATTTGTATGTACAGTTAACAGCAGGATTTGATACTTAGACACTTTTGTGAATCCAGGATAGGTCTCTCATATTTTCAATCCCAATTTGACTTGAGCTAGCCATCTAGCTCCCTTCTAATCTCATCAAAGAGAAATGTACCAGACTGAAGGTGATAGGGAATGGACGGAAATATTTACAGCATTAATATGTATTAACAAGAGATAATCTCATAACCACAACATGATTTTCACCATGGCTGCTATTATTAGGCAACTGAGATCCTTTGATTACAATACATTCAGTTATAATAATCCAGTTAGGAGTACAGCAGAGAAAATAACTCAATATTACCATAAGCTTTAAGATTTCAGGAGACACTGAGGTAAACCTCAGTCAAAGATAATATATCAATGGATTTTTAATGAATACTAAGGTGAGTATTACAAGGGGTGTGAGGAAGGAAGGGGCTCTGATACTGTATTCAGATGTGCATCATTATTTTAACCAACAGAATAGCAGCTCTACAGCACCAACACTAGTTTTTGAGTCAATCAAATACAGAGTACTTGGACTGGCAGCCATATCATTAGCCTTATCTGGATTTTTCACCAACATTTGGACATTAAGGGGTCATTCTCTGCTTTTCAATAACATTTACCAATCCAAACCATGTGTACTTACATAACATGAAGAAAACCGCATAGTAATAACAATCTTAGCATTTGATAATGCGCCTTATCACGTCTTCGAGGTGTCTAAAGCTCTTCACAGAATGTACTGTACAATGAATTGAGTGTATATATCGTGGGTGAAACGTGGCAGCCAACTGCAAACAACGGTGTCCCACAAACAGATGTGAATTGAAATGACCAATTTTTAATTTTGTTGAAAGAATTATTATCCCGGAAAAGTGATCCGCCAATCGACTAACTTCCAGATTCCTACTTACTGCTGGGTAAACAGAGGTGTTTGGAGTAAGGAAAGTTGGCCAACGTTTTGCCCTGCTGGGAATTGAACCCAGGCCTCTCGCTGGCGAGACGAGTGCTCTAACCACAGGACTATAATGGGAAATCCAAATACTGTCAAAGGGTGGGTAAATTTGACCACAAGTGAACACCTTCCAGTAAGTTTGTAACACCATCCATTTAATAACATTGCCACATTAGCAGTATCTGATTGCAGTCTGCATGGTTTAGAACCAGGTTAATAAATCTTGTAAAATGTGTTAGTCATAGTCATGAAACACAACACAATTAGCCATGAAGCAACTAACTTAATTTGGAAGGTTCTTCTTCCTCTAAATCAATCTTGTGATCCAGTGGTTGACGACACACTCCATCACTGTTAAGCTCTCCACCGCACTACCCCGTGTGAAGGGCGCTATATAAATGCAAGCTGTCATTGTTGGACACCAGTAGAAACCACCCTTTTCTTTTCGAATCATGCCAAGGGATCTTTAACATCCATCTGAGCAGACAGACAGGTCCTTGGCGTAATGTCTCCTTTGGAGAACAGGAATGATTTGATGTCTTCATGAAATGTTTAATAGGCTCCAAATATATCTGTACACTGTGTATGAAGATATTAGTAAATCCATTGTATCTAATTCGCAACATTACCAGCATCTTAAGAATTATAAAGAACATTCATTACCTTTTTAGTCTTTCAATCACTGCTCACATCCAGAACTGTTGCCTCAGATTTATAGAGCGTGAATGTAAATGGGACTGGGCTATGCTCACATGGGAAATAGTCTAATCTTATTATCATATGGGTCACAGGGAGGTTACAAAAACACTTGACAAAAATATCATTGTGTACAGTTTTGATTCTTTGGTTTTGGGTAATAAAGAATGATGTATAAGTGTTACCACTTTGTGGAAATTCTGTTTATTTTGATGAAGGAGGTTAAACCAGGGCATGAAGGCACTTCTATTTAATATATATCTTTCCTTCCAGTTGCTGCAAGACCACATTTTGATGTAAATGTGAGAGTATTCCGTTACAAGTAATTCTGTTTTAATGCAAGTCGCTTATTGGGATGTGGACAAATAAAATGATAAACAGTGGAGGTGGTCACTCAGACAAAATGTTATGGTTCCTTAAAATTATTTTATTTCTACTTTATTTCATTTTATCCTTGATTATATTTCCTTTGCAAAGGCTTCCTCTGCATAAGCAGAGCACAGGAAGTGATTAAACGACCTGAAATGCGCAATACAAATGTAAATTGTTCTTACTAATTGTCAGCAGAAGTCGCTGTTTAACAGCAACAACAACAAACTGTATTTATATAGCGTCTCTCATGCAGGTTAGCATACCAGAGAGCTTATTTAGAACTGGAATGACTATTAGTGAATCCAGGTAGTGAATTCTACATTTTCAATCCTGATCAAAGTCGTAGTCACTGTTTCGCTAGTTTATTTCTGTGCTCATCATCATCATTATCAATGGTAACAACTTGCATGTATATAACGTCCTTCAATTGGATAACATCTAGGAAGCACTTTCATTCAATCACATTCTTATTTAATAAGCAAACAATTTAAACAAAGTTAAGGACATCAACAGGGTCCAAATCAGTATCAACCAAACATCACACATGAAACTTATTGGTCATCAGCTTTCATTTCTTCTCTCTGGATGACATTGCAAGCAATATTTACTACACAATAGAGACAGCTGTATAATGTACTGTGAATGAAACAATATTGGATCACTGTTTGGGATTTATGACAGGAAACAAGGCATTTTGTTTTGTCTTATGGGGGAGAATACTTTTCAAGTACTTTTCCCAAATTCCTTACTTGATTCAAGTCAATCCGACAGCGTCAGATCTTGTCAATAGCTTTATTTATCTTCAGGAAGAAAAGCAAATTCAGATTAGTTGGATTCAAAGTAATTGGTTTTACATCAATCCCATCATGTTAATGTCCAGCAAAACTGATCAATGACTGGAAATATTTGCTGTATATTTGCATCTTAAATATCCTCAAATGATTTCCCATGACTAAATGAGCACCAAATCTGGAATTAATTCACGTCACATATTTACACGTGCTTAATTAGAAGTCAATTCTAGGTCCGTTCCCAATTTATATATCCATTAACTTTAATATTCATTTTTATGTCTGATTTGAATCCAAATTAACTAAGGTAATTTGGATACCTGAAGTAAATCCGATCCAGCAATAGAGTAGTTGGCCATTTAGTTTATAGAGCTGGCTATCTTATAAAAGTTCATTTGAACTTCCAGTTCCATTTCCTCTTCTTTGTCCATATCCCTTAAAAACCTGTCTCCCAAATGATCTACCTGTCTGCTTTTTAAACACCTCAATCGATTCTGCCTCTATAGCCTCCTGGGGGCAGTATATTTCACATTCCCATAACCTATTGTGTAAAAACAAAAGCTTTGAACATATGAAACAGATATAAGGATATATATATCATAATATTATGGGTTGGGTCCAACTATCAGATTGGAGCCAATACAATGCTATTCCAGCACCACATTGCACATTTTAGAGGATCTCAGTGAAGCGCAGAGGGAGTTGGACCGAGACTGGCTTTCTCAATATTGCAATATTTATCTGGCCTTATGCCAGTATGCATGTCAAGTCTGAAGGAATAACATATCAAGAGCATCTGTTAAAATATGCTTTAGAGCAGAGATTATTCTGTATCCACCACATTCAAAACCCAGGTGCATAACCTGTAGAGCAATATGTATTATTTGCACATTATATTGCCCGCTGTTCTTTAATCAAAACTGGCTGCTGATTTTAGTTCAGGAATCAACCGTTTCTTTCTCAGCCAAGTTGATCCATGACAATGCCAAAGGATTCTTCCAACATGCGTTCCCTTTATTGAAAACAGCTAAAGTGCTAGAAAACATACATTTTACAACCAATACTGTACCTAATATTTAGAAGCCTAATGAATTATTTTGGCAAAAACTCCAATAAATGGTTTCAATGTTTGTTGGCTCCACTGGAGGGCACATGAGCATAGAACCCTCTTGTGCTATGCCTTCAATGCCACTTACAAATGAACAGAAGAAGGCAGCGTGGATTAACTACCATTCAAAAAGCTGGTTGGGCTCCAGTCATGGCTTCACTCAAGGACAGACATAGAATAACAGTCCAAAACGGCATGTTACATATTGGCTCACCTGTTGTTCCATTGCTGCTTGATTTTCTTTTGAATTCAATGAGTGGCATATCACAATCATAGAAAAACTGGAACAAAGTGACCCTGCTCCTTTTCAATTTGATCCTTTAAGCTCTGAAGTTTTAAATTCTCAACAAATTGAATTCTTGATTTTCTTGATTTTTTCTAGTCATGAGGTTGAGCTGAAACCCTGCGGCCCTAAACTAGCAAACTATCAGTCACAACACTTACATGGCCTTAAAACAAATTAGGTGATTAGCTGGTTATATTTTTTCAGTTTCAAGCAGTTTCATAAAATCAGATGATACTGTTCCCTACAATTGTGGCTACCGGAGGTCGCTGTATGACAAGCGGCCTGTAGCTCAGTGGTAGAGCACTCGCCTTACAAGCGTGAGACCTGAGTTTTGAATCCAGGCAGGTCAGGGCGAAACCTCGGGCAAGTTTCCTTACTCCACACGCCAAATAATAATCCGTAAAAAAAAAAAACACGATAATAAAATTTGTCATTTCAATCCATGACTGTCTGTGGGACACTGCTGTGCGCAATTGGCTGCTGTGTTTCACCCACAAATATACAGTCAATTCACTTTACAGTATATTCTGTGAAGCGCTTTGAGACGTCTAGAAGATGCGAAAAGTGCTATATCAAATGCAAGGATTGTTATTATTTTATTACAAAATTCGCCCCTGAAATAAACCGTCACCCGACATAACTCACTCAGTATATCCTAGCTGTTTCCAGTAAGAAATGTTAATGATGATCCTTGAATAATGAGTCACCCTGGATATCTCATAACTTGTCAGGTTTTGGCACTTTTAGTACGGTACATTGTTTTCATAAAATACTTCTGATAACTCAGCAATCAATAAAGCAAATCCGAAGTTGGAATCAAGTATAAATTTCCCGGGTCTATACTGAATAATTAAACGGCAAATAAAGTTGAGATTCTTTTGTGATTGCGATCATTTTTGCTATGCATTGCTATGCAAGCTTGCTTGCAGTTTAAGCAAAAATATACGTATTGTTTGAATTTAATAAACCTTGCATTTGATATAGCGCCTTATCCTGTCATTGAGATGTCTCAAAGCACTTCACAGGATTTACTGTAAAGTGGAATGACTGTGTATTTGGTGGGTGAAAATGTGACAGGAAATTGTGCATAGCATTGTCCCACAATTAGCCATGAAGTGAATACCAAGACACCAGGAGAGAGAATCTCGGTTTATATGTCTCATCAGAAGAACAGTTATCCACATAGTTTATGTACATCAATAACTAGCTGGGCTTGCCATGGCTGAATGTCTTGTTTTCGTGTTGTATCATCTACATATTATTACATGTAAATTGCACAAATTCATATTTCAACAACTTGGATTTAGAAAATCTGCATTGTTACCACCATAGGTTACCCTATATTCCCTACTTCAGGACTTTACTAGATACACAAGTATCATTGTAATAAAAAGTTCTCTGAAATTAATACTTTAGAATGATCAGCATGAACCATTCAGAGCTGTAATTATGTGCCTAATGGTGTTTCTGTGGCAACCTGACATCACGCCATCCGCGATCCAATGATATATACGGTGGGAAACGTGTATTCAAATAACCTTTTGGACAAAGTTGACAATCATTTTAACTGCCATACAACAAGCAGCCTCATCCATATTAATTTCTGAAGCTCTCTAAAACGATTTCGATCCTTTAAAGTACGACTCTCTTGGGTTTTCGCTTCGCCATGAATGGCAACTGAGTTTAAATTCTCCCCGTAGTTCAACTGGATCTCGTGTCAGCATTTTGTTTGCGTCAAACTGAATAATGATGTTCGGATCAGAAGCCGCATGCAACCCATCCAGGTTCTTAAATTAGGTTGTCACCACTGTGGTTTCTTTTAAGCAAAGGAAGTTGGTGTTGGGGATATGTCTTTTATTTGGAACAATCTCAAAAATGTATTCCAAAAAGTTTCATCGAGTTTTATTACTTTTAAGAACACATAATAAACCTTATGTTTGTGATAGTGCCTTAGCACAGTTTTGACGTGTCTCAAAATGCTTCATAGGATTTTACCATGAAGCGTAATTACTGCTTTGGAGGTTCTTCGGGGGTTCTTATCTATTCTGAGTGGGATGACCCTTTTAGATGATGGTAGGTTTTGTGTTAAATGTATCCCTCAATACTTATATTTGCAGAACAAAGAGTGGCTCAATACTGCATATCTCACAGTTCAATCGGTCCCACAGTCATGGCGATTTGAACCCAAACAAACAGTTTAGAAGCAGCATAAACGCTAGCACCTCCCATCTTATCAAAATCACCACCAACAACAGCAACCTGACTTTACCCTATAGATTCGCTCATTTTAGTTTAGAAACTTCCAGCACAGAGGGAAGCCTGATTCTAAACAGTCTGAGTGAATGGGTAATGCATACTTCTGTAAGGGTCTGTGACAGCAGCATGGCTCTGCTGAGATAAGTAACTTTAGTATAAAGGGTTTGCCTTGGTTCTGAAAGACACACTACATTAAGAATGTCATTTGCTAGGAAAGGCTTATTTCTTCTTTCTAGATCATAGACGACAATTGTCAGCTTATGTGAATCATGCACATGCTAATATGAGGCATAGACCTTTCAAATTCTGATGCCCTGGCTACATTGTTCAGACAGTATAGGGGGCGAGACATAAATTGGTTCTGTTCAGCTTTCATTTTGTAAGTGGTGTCAGAGCCCCATGTTATTTGTGATCTAGAGGAAGTGATCAGTAACATCCCCATGCTCCATTACAACAGTTTGATGAAATGTTGGTGGAAGTGCTAAGATGCCTCAAATGATCATTGCATGAGAGGCTGGGGTCATCCAATGATTTATGCGAAGGTGAAATTGACAATTATGAGATGAAAGCCCATTCAATCGTATAGTGGTGTTTGCTTCTTTTCAATAATGTAGTCATTCACACGAAAGAAAAAATATGAAGCCAAATCTTCTAATCTTCAACAGTCTGAATGGTATGCATACAATTCCAGGTGTAAGAAAGACAAAGTTATACCTCAGATATTTTTTTTCCAGATATTTTGATTGGGCCAGATCAAAACGTTAGTGAGCCAATTTGATTTTGTAGTGGTTATAGAACCAATGGCCTGACTTCTGGCATTAGGAGATGCAGCAGTAAACTTGCATGTACATGAATTGCCTGCTCTATATTGTTTTGGCCACAAACCCTCCCAACTTTGGGTGACACAATCAATTTTCTATAAACATGGGACAAACAGTCCATTCAGAGATCCCAGATCATTTGAGGACAAGTTCAATGTGAGCGCTCCCTTTACTCTGGAACAAAATACAGACACAAGCACTAAGAGTTCTGAAACCGTTTATTTGAACAACGCGACTATTCTCTGCAATGACATCTCTTCTAAATGTATTCTATATTTGTCGGTAAATACTTTTACTATACAATCTGACGGTCTATGCAGTGATATCCATCTTATAAAAGATCTGGTAACCTTCGGAGAGTACACGAACACCCAATAAAACAAATGTTTGGAAAGCAGCCCATTTGTGAAGTCAGATCACAGATACATAGTTAGCTACACTATCTATGGAGTACAGGGATTTTCTACGAATAAACACAAGGCAGCACTGTCTACAAAACACTGTCCATCATTATGGCCAAAGTCCAAACTTGCACACAATGTGCTGCTACATCTGCCACATTGCTTTGGCTCAACAATGTTTTTTTGCAATAGGAACTTTGTGCCTTGTTACTTCCTGACACATTGCCATGCATTAATTGGTCTGATAGCGAATTCTCATAGCCTGAATGCATCTTTCGTTCCTTTGGTAACATAATGTTTCCAACAATATAAAAACACTCCAACCAACCTATTGATCCAACAGGCTGGAAACGGTGGAAGCTCAGAAAATTAATATTCAACAAAGAATTTATTCAAAGTTATGATTATGAAACAGTTCTTTGTATTAAATTTCTTTTCATAATACAGTATATCCTTCTTTTGCCAATGAAGGGGAAAACACTCTTGAGTACAATTGCTCTTTTTATAACCAGTGCCATTGACCATGAAACACAAAGAATCCAATAGCATAATCTCCTAGACTTGAATCAATTGACTATGGAAAACCAGCTATTAGCACTAAAGACACAAATTCCATGGATTTTAATTACGTTTGCCAAAAGCAGATGATTATAGAGATGAGCCACCAATTACATCTAATAGCTTCTAATATTTTTAATTACAAGAAAGGTTTATTGTAGTTTGTGGCTCCATAAACATTGACTGATTCACAAGAATCTATCTTTCCATTGTTGGAATCTATACAATGTCAGAAAATGAAACAAGATGTTTTTTAAATCCCACTTACAAATACAAAGTGGATTTGGATAAAATCACAATTTGTTAACTTCACTTGAGAGGCTTTGTGTTATGAGTGTGGATTCAGTTAATTTTTATTCCCTCTGAAATTAAAACCACACAGGTCAGGCTGCCAGCTTTTGCTACAGCATGTAACTGATTTTATATTGGGTTTAGTTCAAATAAGCAAAGGAACTGAAGTAAATCAGATTTAACTCTTTAACCTTTGGGCTCCTGTCTCATTTATGAATCAAATGAAAAATACAAGAAGGAAAAACAACATGCTCCAGAAATAAGGACCCTTTTGCTCCAGATAGTTAACCATTTGTCTTATGAACCTAGCCTGCTCATTGAATAATAAAACCTATCCGAAAGAACCGCACTGAATTAGCAGGAATTGTTCAACACCTTGAGAGATAAAAACAAAGAACACAGTGGAAAGAATATCGAAATGGCTTCTAAATATTTATAATTATAAGGAATTCTTGTTCACGACTCCATAAACATTTAAATAAACTGATTCCATATAGTCATACCAGTCAGCATACCAGTTATTAAAATAATAGGAATAAATAAAGTGGAATTTTAAGAAGCCATGGGTCTGACTGATTTATGTTATGTCAGTGAGAAGTACTGTATAAAATACTAGGGACGTCTTGACAGAGATTTATTAATATGGTGAAGCAGTCTGGCACAGGTACCACTTGTGTAAAATATCGGGACTGATAAAACAATATACTCCTGGTTGGAAGGGCACTTTAATGCACTCTGACCTGCTAGCAAATAAGAGTTATTTTCACCTATAAGACATAACATGCTGAGTTTTCCAGTCACATGTAAGCTGTCAAGGGGAAGTGGTGATAGGAGTCAATTATTTTTCCTTGAAAGGAAGGAAAAATAGTAAGTACCACAAATTATGCTGATTCCTTTTCTACCTGTTTGTTGCAGGGTGGCATTGACAAAAGCCTGGGGGCTATCTCCATTCCTCCCCAATCAGCGCAGGAATGAATCTGGGCACCAATGACTCACATCTGAGGTTAGGTGGCTTAGAATAGGGGGTGGTTGCACATATCGCAGTGTGCTGACACTTGAAAATAATTATAGTAAGAGGGGCATCACACGGCAAAAGTTTGGATACTAGGATATTTGCACTACCTTGTTTTAAAACAGGAGTAAAAAGTATTCAAGAATTGTTAGGGTAATTTTTACACAGAATACATGAGCTTCATACAGAAAAGCTTGAACTTTTTAAAAAAAAGTACAGCACAGAGTTTGTCAAATACATTACTGCTTACTAAAATAAAATAAACTTAGCCATTTATCTCATTGTTGTTCGTGAGATGCTTGTTCAATAATGAAAAGGTGCTATCACATTGAAAAAAATGTGTTAATGACAGCCTTCCTGCAATGAATACATGAATCTTTACAAAAAGAATATTTCAGATAGGAGTTCAGATGTATGAGAACACAACTGCAAATACAAAAACAACTAATCTGTCCCTTATTCGGTCACGGCTTTCCACTCCACTCCAGGGATTAGTCTGGATTGAATTTTAAGTTTGCCTCCATTACTCTCCAAAATAAATTAGAATTTGCCATTTAATTGGCCGGAGTGAATTTTGACAAACAACATTTATGATATTTAATCCAACTCATATGTTTAATCAACATTTGAAGAAAAGAACACAATTGGGAAATCAAATTTATGACTCTTAAACATAACATGTGGACCGAACGCCTTGTTGCTAACCCAGAGTTCCGAGGCAAAAAATACAGCACCCAACTGCAGTTCCTGCTGAGAGCAGCTAACTAAACAAGGCAAAGGTTCAAACCTGGGACTGCCCTACTTTGCTTTGCTCAGTCGCTCACTTCACAACCTGGCTATAACATCAGACAAGCATCCTTGTGGCAGTTAATCCGGTTTCAACGGCATTCCTCTCCAACCTGAAACCGATTTCAATTTGTTAGTAACATTTTATTGAAATCTATGGGAGAGTATGAGCAATCACCAGAAACTATGATGTCTCTTCTAGGAATGCAGGAATTGAGCCCATTGAACGTGTTCTGTCATTTCATGAGATATTTGAATCCCGTTTAGCGGTACTGTACTGTATATGAAGGAAACAAAACACCAAGGAAACTTTCTGGATAGAGTCCTAAGAAATTAGTCAACACGCTGTTAATGAAGTAGGTAATAATGTAGCCACATCCAATTGGAATCATGTGTCAATGTGAAGAAAGTACTTGCACAGTAAAAAGCTAAAAGTTCTGTAGATAGAAACACGTTAAAAAAAAGGGCAGAATTACGTTGGTAGTAAACTGGCGTTGGTAAAAAGAGCAGAGAGAGAATAGGAATAAGAAAGAGAAAATAGATAAGAAAAAGTAATGATGGGGCAAAGGATGTGCAATGTGTTATTTTTTTCTTGGTATTATTTGATTGTATTTACTTTTGTAGACTAGGGTTAATATTACGTTTTTTTTTAAAAAAGCTATCTTGAAGTTTGAACAGCTTAATTCCTGAGATACTAGTACTTGTTCCAATGGCAAAGTGCATTAGTTGTCAATATAAGGAGCTGGCGTGCTCACAGAGAAATGAGACTCTGCAGACTCTCTAGTAGCAAAAGGTTAACATGAAGCTTGGTGTCACATGAGGACTACCTCCAAATTTATCTCATCCTCTCTCCTATTCCTTTCAACCTTGGTAATGCCTTGGCTTATTATCTAAGGTATTCAACACAAACAAAAAATGATGGAAGAAGGCCATGAGAGCAATAAAAGTGCCCATACGCGTGGTAATATTGCATCTGAAGTGCACCCAAAGTGTTTCCATGTGTTTTCAACTAGACATGCTTCAATGCAAAAAACATGTGGGTGTGTCTGCTGGATATAAATCCAGTACTTAACGTAAGGTGATATTTCTTGACAGTTCCATCAGGGTGATGCTGCTTTTCATTTTTTTTATCATGAACATTAATGCTGGCTGCAAAAAGGATGGTGAATAAAGTAAACAGAATTTCTGGAGGTATCTGAAAGAATCAGTTTGACAGACTGCAATAACTCTGACGATGCCATCAAAGCATTCATTTGAGTTCAGCTGAATCAAACTACACAGTTCTCGACAAATGGTAAACCAAACCAGATTTGAAGCACACCAAAGCACATATGAGCTAAGTTGAAAACTTTTTATTTAAAACCTGAAAGAAACATATATTATCCATAATTCCTTTTTGACATCTCATTCACGCGAATGGGAATCTTTACTCACCCAAATTCACTTTTCGCTCACTAAGAAATGTTACCAAGGAAAGTCAATATCACAAATGAAAAGAAATGAACATATTTTATCGCTAAAGCTGTATGTTGTGAGTGTGTGTCTGTGGATGAAGAATTTCAGGAGGTAAATAATAAATAATTCTAATATTTGATTCAGTGCCTTCACATCAGGAGAAGCCTAACAGGCTTCACCGCAAAGTGTAGACAAAAAATGGCAGCCAATTTAAGCATCAGTCATGAAATGATTAATCAAACTTAATGGGTGATGTTCTCCTGAAATGGAAGGCGCTATACAAATGTAATTTTGTTGTTGTTGTTAACTGGGGAATTGTTGGCTAGAGCACTGCAAGAAACTTCTCTTCGAATGTTAACACAGGATCTTTAACATCCACCTGAACACACAGAGGAGAAACTCATGTTTTTACACCTTCCCAAACAAAGAAAGACACCTCTAACAATGCAGTATCTCCCACTGCACTGTATCGGACTAACAGTCAAGTCTGTGAGTTCAAAGGTTGCAATGTAGGGTTTGAACCCACAATCTTTGGACTAAAAGTTGAGAGTGCTACTAATTGTGCCAGGCTGACACTCACAAGAGGCAGAAGATTGAATTCAGAAAGGATCGGAACTTAGTAATGCATTGGTGCCAATTAAAAGCCAGACCAGCTGTTCTACTTTTGAGTTTGCCAAAACTTCTATTTAACTCATCCCTGGCAATACAAGTGCAGTGTTCTGTCTGCAACAATTTAAAGCTTATTCTCATTAATTAGAATAGCCAGTTGCATACATTTCTATGTTTTCTTTTGTTTTCTGTTCTCACAGAAACCACTGCCTACTTGGCACGTTTCGTTGGTTCCAGTCATTTTGGAGGATGGGTTGGGGGAGCGGGAGAAAGAAGATAGGTTATCATATAACCAGTGAATTCCGAATGAGTTTACTTACTTACCCCCAAATCCTCCAACACCAACTCGCCAAACCCATTCTGGCGTACTGGATTTTGGCAAGCTGCACAGATACTGTGTAGTGATACTGAATCACACATAAACATGACAAACAGATTTCAGTGACAGGTGGTTCAGGATTTCAAACCTGCAGCCATCTGGCCAGGCAGGTGCACGTTAGCCCGTCTTATCAGCCAACCCACAAAGATCCTTTTTACTGAGTACGTACCATTTGACTAAGTAATTTCAGGTCCTCAAAGTGAATCGTGAGTTGCACAAGTGCCTTAAGTATCTGTGCATCATAACTGTCCTTTCAATCACCGTCTATGAAACCAGAACTACAGAACACTACTGAACCATATAATTTAGGTGGGCGAAGGGTCATTCTCTGGAATTAATCATCATCCAGATCCAGGAAACTTAATGACAACGTTTCTGTGAATTATAGAAAACTTACAAAGAACTTGTCATGCTAATGGACACAATCAATCAAAAAAGCAGTCATGCAAAGAAAAGAAGGTTGTTTCACGAACATCCTACATCTTGGGTTCTTTGATTAAAATCTATAGTTCCTGGAGTACTTTCAAGCCGCACTCTGTTTCTCATAATATGCCCTAAAATGTAGACGTCTTACTGCTGTAAGTTTCAGGGAAATGGTTTCAGAGAGTATTACACTTGCTGGATACAAGAAAAGCTCTATTGCCAACAATACAGACAAAACCTTTTATTTCCATCAGAGGAGAAGGAATGAACAATCAGGCGACTTTAGGCCCTGGTAGTCAGATCAGAAACGTTTCAATCAAAAAAGGGAAGAATTGAATTCAGACCCAAAGTTCACTGAAACAGAAAGTTCTTTGCCTGAGGAACTTGCAGTCAGAAGCTTCTCAGAGAACCTGGGAAATCTAATGCCACAGAAATTAAATCTCATGCCTGCCAGTGAAATGTAAAGTTATAGAAGGATTGTCACCTAGTCACCAAGGAAAGTGTGCTGTAGCTTTACTTCAGAAGTGAGGGTATTTAGGGATATGAAGAACGATAGGCGAAATGGAATTAAAAGATCTGCCATGACCTAATATACAGTGGAGGAACTGACTGAATTATCTCCTCTTATTCCTATGTCTCCTCAAATAACAAGTATATTACACTACGAGCTTTACTAAAATGGGAACAAAGGCTAAATTGGTCACTGTAACATTCTCTACACCTACTACACCTACAATTCACTGATAAGTCCGGCAGGTTGGTCAACTATCTATGGTACCTTGAAACCTGTAGATCTGCCAAGAGAAACTGTTGATAGGTAGATTGCTGTGTCCTTTGCGTATGCTGCTGAAGATACCAACGCAGAATGTGAAACAAAAGTAAAGAGTCAGCAACCTAATATATCAAGCGCTGCCTCCAGCAAATAAGTACTGCAAGACAATGATCTATGGGTGAACAGAGGGAACATAAAACAGCAAATTGTCCCACTGTGCATTCACGGCAGGGCTGAGTGCTGAACTGAAATATAAACTTATTGTGACCCACGTTGACCTATTATGGATAAATTCTCTGAAACCCCAGTTGACTCAGTTCAGATTGAGACTTATTAGCCCCTTGACTTGGGACAAAATAATTTCCATCTGTAATTCTAATTTCCACTCCCTGCCATTGTCAGTTTTACATACATGGGGTCAAATTGTCCCTTTGCAATAACTTGTATTTGGTGTCCCACCAATGAATGCCTCTCTTTAGTGGGTCAGTGCCCATCGCTGGAACAGTACAGGGTAACCTGTGTGTTTCAATGTAACTGATTTTATTAGGAGATGTGGGTGAAGACCAAAGACCGAATATGTAGATGAACAACGATGAAAAGACGAGAGAAAAACGTGAGCTAAATCAATAAGCAATAGTTACACAATATCAAACTTGATGTTAACAAATATGTACATTTTAGGGTTACGTCCTTGTAGAGTCCTGTGGCTCAGTGGTTAGAGCACTCACCTTACAAGCGAGAGATCTGGGTTCGATTCTAGGCAAGGCGAAACATTGTGCAAATTTCCTTGCTCCACACGTCTGATAATAATTGCTCAAGAAAAAAAAAACAATGAATTGATCATTTCAATCCACGACTGTTTCTGGGACACTGCTGTGTGCAACTGGCTGCAGCATTTTGCTCACAAATATACAGTCAATTCACTTTACAGTATATTCTTGAAGTGTTTTGAGACTCCAAGAAGACATGATAAGGCGTTATATCAAATGCAAGGATTATTATATAATGGGAAACTTTGGGAGCTAATATGTTGCTTGGTCTTAAGAACCTCGGAAATAATCAATTGGAGGAAAAGTGGGTTATTGATATTTATCTCAACACAGTGAGCATGCAAGACGTGTATTGGAAGGGATAGTTAGAGAGCTTGGGTAGAAAAAGAGAGAACTATCAGATGTGTCATGACAACATGGAGAAAAACAGGAAAGGGTACAATGAAAAGAGGGCAGAGATTTGTGGCTGGAGCATGCAGGATTGAGACATCCAGGATTGATGTGGTGCAGAAACTTTGCATAATTTGATCGGATTATTCACATAGTAGCATTAATGTGATAATAAAACAAACACTACTAAATATTTCAGGTCTTTAGTAGCTGGGTGACCAACAGATGTACTGGCCATAAGCAGCAATCTAGACAAGCTGGGGTTCATTCAGTATGACAATAAACAACACATTGCTGTGTATGATATTAAGAATGCAGTAAATTACAGATGCTATATTATTGTTGGGTAAAATAGAACACATGCAACAATTAATTTGCTATAAAATGTTCAAGTTAGATTTTATTGCTGGCTTCAGCAAACACTTGTATATTTTACAGGTTTATAAATCAACACTCTGTCCACAGTGTAAATGGCAAGGTGCAATGTATTACCGGAATTTACAATAAGTGCTACGCTCATCAATTAACTATTTCATTTATAAAATACTCAGCTAGTTCCGAGATTGGATGTGCACACAACCCTACCAGGCCTGTATGATTCAATCGATACCAAAAACAAATCATTGCAATCTTGTTGCTTCAAATTATCTACCAGCTCAGCCAGACCAGCAATATATGCTTTTCTTAGATAAGGATATACAAAAGATATTAAACAGTGTGCAAAATGGATTTGTATTCAATGGATAAACTGTCATGCAGACAAACGGATGCAATTCTTCGCCTAAATTAATTGCAGAAAGCAGACACTTGTCATTCTAAGGAAGCTGATGGAAAGAAGCCCGGGTTAGACGTAACTCAATCTAATTAGACTGAGCTCTGACTGGAGACAGCTTGGCCTGCAATACTTCAGAAACAAGGGGAACAAGCATGTAGGCTGCAATATACATGTCACAAGCAATAACTGGCAAGAGCTGAAATAGATTGATTAAATTACAACCATATCTGAAGTGAAATCAGTATCAATGAATATAATATGCATTGTGGACAATTCTTTATGACTTTTGCACATAATTATCTTTGCAATCCATTTCTGAAAATGAACAATTTTGATTTTAAATCTTTCTCGCCCAATGAAATAGAAAATGTAATGCTGTTTGTTTGCCAGAAGAATGATTTCTCCACTTAATACTCTAATGTGGAATGTCATTTATACCTTTAAAGAACGTACAGCACTGACACTCAAAGCCACACATACTGTAAGCATAATGCTAATACTCAGTCATTTGAATACTGTATTATACAAATATAGCTTCTCCAATTCCCAACTATGATTAATGTATGGATAGCCACTGGGCTTAAAAATTATCATGATTTCTAAAATATAATACTGTTGCATTTGCAAACAGTATGTTGTTGAGTTGAGCTATGTGCTATCATCTGTGATTGAAAAAAAAGCATTGTTATAATTACAAATGTTGTTAAATAGTCTGGGTATTTATTTAGCGCACAAGTATACAGTTGGCTTTCCTGCTCTCTTTCCCCCTGCCCCGACACCACCCATTGACATCTTTTCCCCCCCATTTCCCTTAATCCCACTTCCATGACTGTCTGTGCGCAATTTAGCTGCCTAGTTTCGCCCACAAATATACAGTCAATTTTCCTACTCTTCTTCATCCTGCCCCGACCCCTCCCTCCATGCCCTTGTCCCTACCTAACTGTACAGTGCCTTGGGATGTCCTCTCGACGTGAAAGACGCTATATATATGTAAGTATTGATTGATTGATTGATTGATATTGGCAGTCACGAGACTGATTACTGTGTGGACTAGTTGGACCATATATGCAGCTTCCCTGAGCTTGAAGAACACTTCTACCCAAGCCAACAGAAAAGAATCCATACTTTATGGTACTGTAATAAGTTATATCTTTTACTCTAACACTATACATCCACCCAACCCGCAAGACTTAAACTTTGAGGTGTTTTGGGGCCAGGGTTGAAATCCCTTGATCCAAGCACAGTGATTCCTCTCCGAAAATGCAGTTTACACCTCAAAGTGCAAGACGCCCATACCATTAGCATTTGAGGAGAAGTACATTGTCAAACTATCACCTCTTTTCCCAGTCAATCCAACAAGAGCTTGTGTCTCTTGTTCCATGGTTGTTCAGTATAGGCAGGTGTCTCACTTTCCTGGTGGTCTAATATATGTATTTGTACAACTTCCTGGTCCATTTAGTAGGAATTTGTGTGGTCTAATGTACATATTATCCGGCAATGCTGGTGGTCTTGAAGGGGTAACTGTTTAGTTTCCTGTAGAACCAGTAGAGGTAATTACTCCCGGTCTAATGGGGGTATGTTCTCAATTTCTGGGGTTAAATAGCTTCTCGTATCTCATCCAATTCTCTTGCCTTTTACAGCTTCAGCAAAGCAAAGAGGGGGGATGAGGTGTGAGAGTATGAATCAATCCATGCATTCATTCATTCAATCATTCATTCATTCATTCATTCATTCAATCATTCATTGCATGTTCAGTCAGTGAAACTTGGCTATTTTGTGAAAGAAGATGTAATCTGCTTTGGTGTATTTCAACCAAAACAAATAAACAGAGAGACGCTATTTATTTCAATGTGTTTGCAATCTGTCCGTCTGTTTTTCAGCTGCAACCTCATGCTTCTCCTACTTGTGATTTATTGCCCTTGTTATAGTTAAGGAGTTGATACACATTTAACAACATCCCACTTATAGTTTTTCCCCGATGGGCCCAGTGGGTAAAGGCTCTGCTGGGTGCAGCACTATGCCGTACAGACCAGAAGGCTGCAAGATGGAATTGCAATAATTCTTGCATCTGTTCTTTACTGATTCAGCTCATCTCAGCCAGACAGCAGCTGATGTATTGCAATTGTCCTCTATGCCTCTGAATTTGGCGGAGATAAAATCAGCCAAATTTCCTGCCCCTGATTCAAAGAAGCTTCCTGGTAGATGGATGGCTACTGAGTGAGGCCGAGCGAGGACAAGATCTTGTGCTTTGTTGCCAACACTCACTCAGTCACATGGTCGAGGTACCAAAGTGCTGGTTTCCCTCAACAACAAAACTACATTTATAGAGCGCCTTTCATGTCGGGAGGACATCCAAGTATTTCCCTCACGTGGCCAGCTTGCTGAAGCTCAAAAAGCCCCAGTGCATTTAGCTTCAATGATAACTAAACAATAATAATCCTTGCATTTGAAATAGCGCCTTATCGCATCTTTGAGATGTCTCAAAGTTCTTCACAAGATATACTGTAAAGTGGATTGAGCGTTTATTTTGTGGGCAAAACGCAGCAGCCACGCAGGAGTGAGCGACCAGAATCCAGGTGGGGAAGTGGAGGAAAAAGTGTGCAAGTCTGCTGTTATTTATGACAAGAAGAATATCTTTCACTAATTTAAAAAAAAGAATCTGGATCACATCTTTTTCACATCTCTCCATTAAAAATACCATCAAACAGTTCAGAATCACCCTGCTTTTCAACACGATTTGAAAAATGCTGATCTTCACATAATGAATATCTGATAGAAAGTCCTCAGCGCAACAGGACTTGAAATGCATCTGATAAGTCATCAACAATTGCTCTTGTATTTCTGCTGAGTAGACAGTGCTTCACTAACTTTACACAGCAAGGACTGATAACTACAAACAGCTTTGATGTAGCTCTTAAGCAATCCCTCTGTCCTGTCGAAAAGCAGAGAAGCCCGAGTCCTATCATGTTGTCGATGTTAATAATGTGATATGACAGTTTCTGGGCAGCTAATCATCATGCTTCTTATCAAAACAAACACACTGATGGTTCTGGTTATTTTACTGCATTTTGTTGACATGGTTGGAGTTTTTTGGGGTTTGTGGAGCTGTTAATCACGGACACTTCCAACAAGCAACAATTTCACGTGCTTCATTTTGAATACAAATCAAAGAACTTGCCAAAAGAAGCGATGCATACATTACACCAGTGTAAACGTCCCACTTGAGATTTTTACAGTGGGTGGTCATGCAGCATAACAGTTGCTCACAGTGACGTATACACCACTGTCCCACCCCCAGTTCTCAGGTGCTAAAACTGCACTACAGTGTACTTTAGAATTTATGCTGGGTGTACACTGGCAGTGAACCCTTCATACAGTGCGATGCTCAATTTGTGCTCTGTAAGCAAAACTTTCTCCTCCCAAGAAAGGTATTCATAGAATCATAGAATCATAGAATTTTACGGCACAAAAGGAGGCCATTCGGCCCATCTAGTCTGTGCCGGCTCTTTGAAAAGAGCGATTCAATCCCACTGCCCTGCCCGCTCCCCATAGCCTAATAGACCCGTACTCCCTAAATAAAGATCTAATTCCCTTTTAAAAGTTGTTATCGAATCAGCCTCCACCACCTTTTCAGGCAATGCATTCCAGATTCGAACAACTCGCTGAGTGAAAAAAATTCTCCTCAGCTCCCCTCTACTTCGCCTTGAAACTATTTTAAATCTGTGACCACGAGTCACAGATTCACCCACGAGTGGAAATAGTTTTTCTCTATTTGCCCTGTCGAAACCCCTCATGATCTTATAAACCTCTATTAGGTCTCCCCTCAATCTTCTCTGCTCCAGAGAGAATAACCCTAGCCTATCTAGCCTCTCCTCATAGCTGAAGTCCCTCAATCCTGGCACCATCCTAGTAAATTGATGATCAAATAAATTGAACTGATCAGCTTGCCAAGACTTTTACAATATACATCATCTTTAGAAGTCGTAAAAGCAGCATCTTGAAACCTGAATATGATTTAGTATGAGTCTCTTGGAAACAGGAGAATTGTATGTGATAAGATGTGTTTGCCTCCCACCCTAAATGACTGCTCCTATCAATCCAATGTTGGGCGAAAATTACTTTTATTTTGATCCTTTCAGTTTTGAAGAGCACCCAAAGGATTTATGGATTAATTTTAACATTTTCAATATACAGTACATCACCAAGTGTTCAAAAATTAAAGTTCAAACGGCTGCCCAACTCTCCAGAAAAAGCAATCCAAAATGGTGAATGGCTGTTACTAATTCAAACTTATATCAAACAGGGCGTTTTCATTCAATGGGAAATGCTCATCCAGAATAATAATAATAATCAACCTTGCATTTGATACAGATATTTTCACATCCCTATTGACATCTCAAAGCCTTTCACAGAATATATTGTAAAATGAATTGACTGTATATTTGTTGGCGAAATGCGCAGCCAATTGCACACAGCAGTGTCCCACAAAAAGTCATGGATTGTTGTGTAGACTGATGTGAATTAGCCAAAGCAAGTAGAAGGAAAAACTGGTTTCAAGCCTAGTGAATCTGCATTAAAGTAGGAGAGGTACCTTTGCAAAGCTGAAAATATATTCCAGAAAGCTCTAGTTAATGTACAAACTTTGTATCGGAGTGGAATATTTTGGTTCATGTCCATAGCAGTACTGCCATGTACATCTAGAATCCAGTGAAGATTTTTTTTGTTGTAAATCACAATTATTTGGAATCACAATGGTTAATTTAAATCTGCAAAGAAATAAAGAATATTTCTTAAAAAAAGCTAGTGAAACCACCTTTTAATTTTTCGTATTATTTTTATATTATACTGTGATCCAAATCATCGTTGTGGAGTCCTGTAGTTCAGTGGTTAAGAGCACTCGCCTTAAAAGCGATTCCAGGCAGGGCGAAACCTTGGGCAAGTTTCCTTACTCCACACGCCTGATAATAATCTCTAAAAAAAATGGTTTATTTCAGTCCATGACTATTTGTGGGACACTACTGTGTGCAATTGGCTGCCACGTTTTGCCCACAAATATACAGTCAATTTACTATACAGTATATTCTGTGATCCGCTTTGAGACATTTATAAGATGTGAAAAGCGCTATATCAAATGCAAAGATTATTATGATTATTAAATGTCTATGGCTCCATTCAGTGCTGGCAATAGTTATCATCAACTTCGTATGTATTTACAATCTGGATGTAGCTCCACTAACTTTGTTGTTTTAAGCATAAATGTTGCATTGTACCCAACCGTAACTTTTAAAATGATCCACATGAAAAAAATTATGTAGTGCCCCAAAAAGTTAAAGAAAAAAAACATGCATTGTTCTCTCGAAGTTGGGTGTGTGCAACAGAGATTTCTTTGGGACTTTAAGTTATTCAGGCACCATTTTTTCACCTGTTTTCAGGAATATTGTCGTTATGTGACAGAAACAGCTGCAGGAGCTACTCAATAATTCAGTGAAGCATCTAATCTGCATGTTAGAAACCCATAATTTAGCAAGGGTTTACTATACAGTACTAGCTTTCTAACTCCCATTGTGGTCTTGGACACAGGTTTGTTTGATAAAATAGTGGGGCCTGATACATCATGAATATTCAGACCTTTTATCAGGATAATATAAATTAAATGCATATGCTTCAGCTGTTCTAAAGACACTTAATGGCCATGGAAAATTCCTTGCTGGTAATTTGCCCTCACTTCCTACTAATTAAATGGAACGTTGATGTCCTTGCATTGTGGAACACTGTTCTCCTTTAAGAAACTAAAAAGAGAGAGCCTTTAAAGGGCTAATGGTAGCTAACTGTCCAGTTTCCAGAATAAAACTTAATTACAGAATGTGGGTATCAAAAAGATGACAGACAAGCATATAAGATACAGCAGGAAATGAATAAGGTAATATGAGATGCATTGTTGCTTTTTAACAGAGCAGGGGGTTTGAAACCTATCCAAGCTACGAGCACTCTTTTAAAATCACGTTTTCAAATTTCTCATTGTAAATCTGACCAGTAAACTATAGTACTGTATATTACTAACCTGGACACTTGTGCTCAGTTTGTTTCACTGTACTAAAATGTCCAGAAATCTTAGCTTAGGCCCTGGAACTTGGATATCTTTGGTTTCCATTTATTTGATTTGGGAACCATGGCAGACATTTCTTCTGCTGCTGTTCCCTGCCTATGAAGATCCCATTTGGCTTTGTACAACAAGAAGAAGAAAAAGAAATGGCAGGAAGCCCAAAGCTCATGTTTATTGTAGTGGAATCCCAAATAAAAGAATTATATAAAATCTAAGGAGTCAAATGCAAGGATTATTGTTAATGCTGCAAAACATTGCACTGCTGGGTGGCACCATGTGTGTTCCAGACACAATTTCTTTCACATATTGAAGCCCTAGTTTTCGGGAGGACCCAGCAAAAATACAAACAATGCAACCTGGGCTACTTAAGTGTAATGATAGGTTTCTCTGCACTATTGACATAAGCTTGGAAGCATGAGTCCTGCGATTTCCCAGATGAGTTCCATCAGATCACGTATTTGGCTGGTGGTGAAGTTTCAGGTCAGCCTATAGATGCTCACGTGATCTGTGAACTGATCGACAATAGAACAACAATAATTTGCACTTGTATAATGTCTTCCACGCAAGTTAGCGTCTCAGAGCATTTGAAGAACTCAAGTCAAATAGGATTATCCTCATTATCGTTATTTATTCCAATTCTGAAACATGTCAAAATAATAATAATAATCCTTGCATTTTGAGATAGCACTTTTCACATCTTTTAGTCATCTCAAAATGCTTCACAGAATGTACTGTAAAGTGAATTGACTGTATATTTGTGGGCGATATAGTTTAGGACGTGTGTGTGGAGCTATGAAACATTTGTGAAGATGACACAAACTAGGCAGTACCCCCAACCACCACTTCCTGCCCCCCACCCTAAACCACCAACCACCCCACCTGGCCTAACACTAAGTCAAGAGATAGAGACAAAAGACAAATGGCTAAGAAAAAGATTGGCATAGTGACACAATGTGTATTTGTGCATTAACACACAGCCCTGTGGTGTGGTGGGTGTATGCTATTTACTGCGTAAGTAACCTCAGCTTTGCCATCAGCTTTGCCATCAGTATTCCTGCTAAAAACAGGAACAATAGAATAAACAGTTATTTTCATCCTCTTAAAAGCACACATTTGCTCACAGAGATGCTCATTATTCCTAGCTAATCATCCAGTTTTACCGCAGATTTAGTGCTGCTTGTTGGAAGTAGCTCTACATGCACCAATGGTTGAAAACACATGTTTGGGGAAAGCATGGAGCAAGAAAAAGGCCGTAAGCGTATGAGCTATGCACAAATATACTGCAACTTGTGGGCTGATTCCTTAAATCTAAGCAAAGATTGCTGTACTCATCTTTCAATAGACCAAATGATCACATCTTCTGGGGTGTCTTCCCGATGTGATATATGCTTACAAATGTCATTTCTTGTTGTCGTTGTTCAGTTTGACAACATAAAACACCTTGGTAAAATATAATTTTTTGTCCCACAGGATGTCAGGGCTCAAGAAATTGTTCAAATATTAATTCAAGCTACTGCTGATCACTCTTCACTACAACAATAATCCTTACATTTGATATAGCGCTTTTTACATCTTCTAAACCACTCAAAGCGCTTCACAGAATATAGGGTAAAGTGAATTGACTGTATATTTGTGGGCAAAATGCAGCAGCCATTTAGCACAGTAGTGTCTTGCAAACAGTTGTGGATTGAGTGACCAAATTATTCTTGTTTTTTCTCTTGAGGGATTATTATCAGGCGTGTGGAGTAAGGAAACTTGCCCAAGGTTTCGTACTGCTGGGAATCGAACCCAGGTCTCTTGCTTGCAAGGCAGACTTTCACTATCTTTCAATTCAATTGCCAACCCTGTACACATTCTGCTGAGGCAGTCATTAAATAGATGTTGATAGAGATCCATTAATCCTTTAGTTGATGGTAAACAAAATCCACACTCTGACGTGATCAAACACTGCTGCCTCTCCACCCTAAGCAACTTCTGTTGCTTCACTTGCAACAAATTCGACTAGACTAGAGAAGGCAAATTATACAGGGAAAGGCAATTTGATTCATTTATAAAGCAGTTAAAAAAAAGTACTTCTGGGCATATGCTCAGGAATCAAGAACACAACTGCTTGTCATTTGCATTCACCGCGTACTTGTTTAATGACAGTCCTGTTAGCACGTACCACATTTAACACTTCTCTTCTCCATGCCGGTTCATTATAGCCGACTGCTTTAATTTTCTTGAGTTCTTTCTGTTATGTTTCTTTCTTTAAACTCTCGACATTGGTTTAGCAACTCCAGCTGTCATATTCTCTGGATTTATTAGATTTTCACTGTAACTATATTGAATCTTCAGGGTTTCACAGCTTTGGTTAAGTGCCAAAACTGTAATACTCATTTTTCAGTTTTGATACTACAATATCAGCCCCAGACATCCTACTCCCTTACCAGACTACCCACTCGCTAACATACTTGATCTCCTATGGGCTATAGCCTTGACTTTGTCGGCCACACACTCATTATGCTTGTCCAAGACAAGCTTTTCATTGGAACAATTTACTCCAATCCCTTTCTTTAAACCCCTTCATATCTTTAAGCGCTTTGAGACACTGCCCTGCATTAAAGGTGCTATATAAATGTAAATTGCTGCTAAAGTTATTGTGTTCATCCTATTCCCATTTAAATCATTCGAGATTAATGTCTTTATGACACAAAACGACCGAAATATAAACAAAAAAATATTCCACCTGCCTAATAATATTCCTTAAGAGTTGTGGAGTCCTTTAGCTCGGTGGTTAGAACACTCAGCTTACATGCGAAAGACCTGGGTTCAATTCCCGGCACTGCTAAATCTTGGACAAGTTTCGATACTCCACATGCCTGATAATAATCCCTAAGAAATATAAACAAACAAATTTAAAAAATTGGTCACTTCAATCCACGTCTATTTGTGGGACCCTGCTGTGTTTCGCCCACAAATATACAGTCAATTCATTTTACAGTGTATTCTGTGAAGCACTTTGAGACGACTAGAAGAAATGCAAAGAGCTCTATCAAATGCAAGGATTATTACAATTATTAATATTATTAAATAGCTTCAGAGTAGCCTCTAATAGCTACGGCTAAAAATGTTTGTTTCTTCAGTTTCCGACATCAACAGAGATCGATAAAGAAATAGCACAGTAGTACATTGCTGAGAATTTGTTTTCATTCTGACTTTCTAGTTCGCTTGCTTTCTCGAAGAAAGAAATGTTGTCCCTTGTTTGAAGATGGAAGCAGTCACCTCTGTAAGATGTTCCTTGAGGTTGAGCTAGACAGTAAGTGTTCGTGGCCTATTAACCATGGGGGGCCATGGTTAATAAGCCATGCTTAATCCTGTCCTCATCTGTCATCCATCCAGATGTGTACAGTATTCCACAGAGTTCGCTGGAGATTGGTCAGCAGGGAGTAAACCTAGCTCAATTTTCCTTCCCACGTCTGGGGCTGCTGAAGCCAATCGCAGTTGTTCTACTGCCATGGCAGCTCAGATGAGATAACTCAACAGAAATCAGCAATTATACCTGGGGCTTTCCCAGTCATGGTGGCTCACAGCCATACCACGCACTGTGTTGACCTTACAAAACGATCACTCTTCTCCAAAGCTGACATTCTTCGGAACTCCAATGCTGAAAACGATGGAGCAGAACCAAAAAGCAAATTGTAAAGCACATGGAAACCATAGAGGCTATCGTTGTAAGTTTTATACTGGCACAGATTGCATAGCCCAGAGCTGCAGCCTAAGGTTTCCAAATGATGAGAAGAACCGATGGGGTGGATGTGGAGAAGTAATTTGTGCTACAAAGGAAAGGAAGAGCGTGCTGGTGGACTTCTTCCCAAGCTGAGATAAACTTTAGACAGATGTAACTTGAATAGTAACTCTTTGCACTTATTGCAAATCTATGGAACTGATCCACGCTGAACTAACAACAACAACAATATTACACTTGTATAGCGCCTTTCACGTCAGGTGGACAAGGAACTAGTAATGATCCTTGCACTTAATATAATGCCTTATCACATCACTGTGACTTCTCAAAGTGCTTCATATGACATACTGTAAAGTAAATTTTGTGAGCTTAGTCAATACAAACTTTGATTCTATTATGAGTGATTGATTATACACATTACAAGTTCAGAATTAATCTCTGAAATCTAACCTGGTTCCCAGATTCATCACCAAACCCATTAAAAGAAGGCATCTGGGCCAGATGGTAGGCTACCTGCTAGTATATCATGGACCATGTTAACATTCTGTTGATCAGTGAATACCTCTTGAACCGCAATTTACTTTGGAGTTGATGTTACAGTATTCATCACTGGTTACGTACTTCCGTATTGTTTGAATCAAACAACTTGAGGCATTGACCAGGAAAGTGGAGCACATGTTTTTAAATATCGACCCACTTCAAAAGTGAAATGCTGCTTGACTTTGAACTTTTGGTCAAAGCATATTTGACTCCTAGATAAAAATTAAATCAAAACACCGAAATATGCTTCGCTATTTCCCTCAAATAACATAACAACACGGGTTCTGTTTTTTCACTGAAAATGATGATCTGTGTGTGCTGGTGGCAGTTCAGTAAAATTGTTTCCACATTTCATAAAAATACACTTTGAGAACAGATCTGCAGGTTGTAGGGTGCAACAAGAATGGACCCAATTTCGTACAATCTTCAAAGTTGTTTATCTCTTACATTATCCAGGCCTTAAGGAACCACTTCGTTTAAATCGTTTAGGAAGGTCAAACACAGAACCACTACCTCGTTTTGAGGAACTACTACGATGAGATACATGTGTTCAGCTTTATGGGGTCACAAGTAAATTTAATTACTGGCAAAGTATGGTCCCAGCGGATTTGAAACTGAAGCACAATTTGCAAATGGCAACTGCTGCTCACACAAACATGTGGTGAATGTAGAGATCAGCAGATACCTGTGGATTTTTTGTTTTGTTTACTTGTGCAAATATTTTTCATCTTACAGGAAAGTAACTTCTTGATATTCAGCGCAGCATCTTATCATAGAATTTTATGTCAGCTTCAAATTATCCCTCATATTATTCATTTATACCAACTCAAAGAGAGACCTCAGACAGTCTTGTGATGAGGGCAGAAACAAATCAGTGACACTAATATGTAGAATTATACCTCTTGGAAAATGTCATGGCTTTGAGTTCATACTGTATCTAGTCTGACACTTCAATGCAGTCGTGGAGGTGAACAACACTGTAGGGGGTCCTGTCTTTTGGATGAGATATTAATCTAAAGTCCTGCCTGCCTGTTTAGATGGTCATTAGCATTACCATTGGCACTGAATGAAATGAGAAAGGAGTTTCTCCTATTTTCCTGGCCATCTATCCTCCGGATAAAATTGTTTATTCGTGGTTATTGCTATGGGTTAATGCTGCGTAGAAATTGTCTGCAGGTTTACCCACAGATAGGCACACAATATGTTTTATGGTAAAAATGCAGTAAAAATTTTGGAATTAGCCAAAATTCTTCAGTGTGTTACATCTGATGGTAATGTTAAAGAGCATGAGAGATTTGGTCATCTTGATTTCTGCAAACATGGGGTTAGGACATTGAACTCAGTTCAGATCAAGCTTAACGCTGTAAATAGAAGGATAATGGAAGGTTGAGATCAAATGGGCTGAAGGGTTTCTTGTAGCGCTCTCTTCTGATCATGTGAGGTCAGTATTGAAGTAACGAATGATCAAATGTCATAGAACTATAGAAATGTACTGCACAGAAGGCCATTCAGCTCATTGTGTCTTTGCCAGCACTTTTCCCTTTAGCCAAACCTCTCTAAGCGCTCTGAAACTCCGTCCGGCATGGAGGACACTATATAAATCCAAGCTGTTGTTGTTGTAGCCGCCCACTTTTAGGGTATCTGTCCAGTTCCCTCTTGAAGGCCAATATAGATTTTTGTATCTCGTCCATTGCTCCCATTAGGGCATTCCATATCCTAGCTATTCCGTGTGCGAAACAGTTTTTTCTAACTGTCCCATGTGTTTGTTTACTAACTATCTTAACTTGATGCACTGTAGTTATTGAGTCAATGCCCAGTCGAATGGTGGTAATAAGAAGGCTGCTCTTGTATAGTGATTTCAGTGGAAAACCACTGGGTGGTTGATTATATATACTTTGGTTTCAGGGCTAAGACAAACCGCTCTGACAGACAGAATTGGAAACAGCTCATTAAAAGAAGTTTAGTGGAGTGCATTCAGAGAGAAAATAATCAGTCCGAATAAATGTTTCATTGCAAAATACCATTTCCAGAATAAAAGACTATTTGTCAGAATAAAAATGTATTTTTCAGAATATAAGTGTATTTGTTGGGATAAAACATCTTGGGGTTATCCAAAGGTATTTCTGTGACTATAAATTAAAGATAGTCTCAAAGATTAGTGTTTGTCTGCATAATATCTGACCAAATACTGTTCAATTTGTGCTATTATCAGATTTCACAGGGAGTAGATGATTATATTATCAAAGCTTGTGAGCAGAAACAGAAAACAGGAAACCTTGGCCATAGTCAGCTATTTTATGGGACAGATAACGTGGTTGCTGAAGACTGGTGCATTTGTCAAGCTGCAGGAGTCAGCAGGAAATTACCCATTATCAGTCATTTCCTTGAAGGAATGGGATGTGTTCATTGGTAGTGCTGGCAACATTGGATTTCCAATGCCATCAACCTGCCAACTAGTTTGTTCTTGGTGTATATAATATCCTGAAAACCCAGAGTCTAGGTTTTAATGGGACACTCTATACAAGTGGTTACTGCTGGATCATCAGATTGCCACAGATATCACTTTGAGAGCAAAGCCAGGCAATCAGCCCTAAAAGCCAGAAGTGCACAGGAAGTCCACCTAGCATATGGTAGATACATAATACAGCTCTGTACAAGCCATTCTAGTGGTGGCCTACACATACTGTATTTTAATTTAATTTCAATATTCCTGTTGAAACAAATTTATAACAACAAAAGGGAGGAAGAAACTGATACTACTGCAGTTCCAGGTTCCCAACGCACTTGCAGCTTGATTCTATTTCCCAAAAGGAGGCATGAGGTAGTAACAGACTCGCTATCTATCGTCTTCATCACTCCTGATGGGAGTTGGGAAAGGGTGACTCAGGGGCGTGCTGAACTTACTACAGTTTCTGAAAGGTCAAATTTTCTTTGTGTTGACATGGTTTTAAGTAATATTGGGTAATGTTTTCAGAAGTACAGAAAGGTCAGATGAAGAAACAACTCGACTCGTCAGGAAACAAATATTGTACTAGTGAAAAAAAAATTGCAAATAAGAACAGAACCACAGAACTCAAATTTCCTTCTCCCAACCCCGGCCAATTTATAGCCTACAGGGGACTGAAGCTGCCTGTTGAGAGGTGTCCAGTTGTGGCTGAGGAATGCCACCATCTGATCTCGCCTGTGATGAAGCCAACAGCTTTAACTCATTGCCTCTCCCAGACAGTCCGTGAAAGGTTTGAAAACTTGTAATGTGCTGATTTTCCTGTGATTTTTCTCTTCTGGCATGACCACCACCCCCATTACTCTCGATTCTATTGACAGTGACTCATTTTTGGGAAGAAAACAAAAGCTTAGAAAAAATGAAATGATTCAAAGTTCCACTTAGGCTTCTCATGGCAATGGGCTTACGTTTGCACATCAAATGACCACAGGTACCAATTTACAGCAAGAAAATTAACAACAGCAACTTAAGGCAGACTGGTAGTCTTAAGGCAGTCACATTGGTGACTGTCGGGATGAGCTCCAAATTAAACCTGATGACAAGGTTGGAACTTTGCTGTTCTCCTTTCCTCCAGTCCTCAACCTCTCTGCTGCCTTTGATACCATGGAACACTCCATCCACCCCCACCCTCTCTTCTCAACTCAACCTTCAAGATTATATCCTTGAATGGTTCAGGTCTTATCTCTTACACTTCTCCAATTTGTCTCCGCCAATGGTGTCTCTTTCAGCCCTCACATAGTCTTGTGTTGGGTTCCTCAGGGCTCTGTTCTCGATCCCCTCTTCAACTTCTATATGCTCCCAATTGGTGACATCAACTGAGGACAAAGGGTCAACTTCCAGACATACACTCCACTGGTGCCCCATCCCTCAGAACATAGAATTCAAAATCATTGTCCTCAGTTTCAAGGCCCTCCAGGGCTTTGCACCCTCCTACCTCTCTGATCTGCTAACCCTCTGCAACCTGTCTGCTCCCTCCATTCAGCAAGCTCTGGCCTGCTCCAGGTCTCCCGCCCAACCCGCCCTACCACCTGTGGTCGAGCATTCAGCCTCTCTGCCGCCATTCTTTGGAGTTCCATCCCACAATCCCTTCATCTTGCTCCCTCCTTGCCCAATACAGGACTCAAGACCCTACTTTTCAACTGGGCCTTTAGATGCCCTCTTCCCTCTCTGCCCACCCTCATCCCTACCCTCCCACCCCTTATGCTCGGTTCCTGATCCCTGACTGTTCAGCGCTTTGGGACGTCCTCCCGATGTGAAAGGCGCTTTACAAATGTGATGCTGTTGTTGTTAATGCTCTAATGCATTAATGCTCTGAAAGTCACTCAGCAGATGTGTAAACACAGGAATACAAGTGTTGGAGCCAAAACAAAATGAAAATATTTGGTGGAAAGCAAGAGATTCGATCTATATTCAATCTAGATTCCAGGAACAAACAATGAAGAGGCTGGTCCAGAATTAAGTTAACATCTTCTGTTACGTCTCACAGTCCAGCAATTTGTTGATCATAGATAAATATTGTTACACACTTCACTCCTTGAAATCAGATGGATTGGAACCAATAGACAGTAGATTGTTAATGTGAATATCCAGAATGAGTTTATACTAACTGAAGAGATAACTATAAACCCTGTGAGGGTTTTTTTTTAACAAGGATATCACTAGGAATTCCTTCAACTTCCATTTATGTTTTAATGTGCCTGAGACGGCTCACAAAACACGTAAATTATACTTCTGCATAATGGTAACAAATGTGCCAGAGGCTTCACATTGAACCTGACAGGAGAGCAAAACCTAGATGACTTAAAAAGTACATTAAGTATTGTTAAAAAAAATGAGGTGAGCAAACTACTGCACGTCCAACGTATACAGGAACAGTGTGGAGGGCTCTGCCAGGTAGCCATGTGTGTCTGACAAAACGCAGCCGGCTCACACAGCCAATAAACCTGGGATCCCAGCAATGAGGAGCTGCTTGCCAACAGAAGGCAGAGTGACACTTCCTCTGAGTGCTCAGCACAGTGGCCATGATTCTTGACATGCTGACCAGTGCCTTCAGGGAGATTAAAGGCAGAGTTACTGAGGGAAGCCGGGAACAGGATGTCTGACCCTCGGGCTAAGGTTTTCTGCTGAAGAAGGGAAACTGACTCATAGACTGAAACAGAAATACAGTCTGTGGGGTCCTGGAGAAGTGGGAAAACACAGAGCCAGCTGCCTGGAGATGCTATTGGAAAGTCTGACAGCAAAGTTCAGTGAATGTAACTTGAGTTACTAGGAAATCTGACTTCTAGGACGAAGGGCTGCAGAATATTTTCTTCCTACAATGCTCTGTCAGCAACATTATGTACTGAATCAAAGTAACATCTTCCAGGCAACGCCCAGACAATTAATCAACAACAGAAACAATATCCAAAATTGTTAGCAGGAAAGAGAGACAGCAATAAAAGGGATTGCACCAAAAGTTCACTGTTTTTCGATGTGGAGGTTGGACGTTAACTTGGTTGTTTCTTTTTGGGAACAAAAGGCATTAAACTTTTATTGCACATCACCATTTATACCATAGAATTAATGCAGACCTCTTGACGACCGTGTGAATCCACATGGAGATAATGTGTACAACAAAAACAACTGCTACACCATTTTACACCCACTCGCAGATACATCCAGCTCACTAACAGCAAGCTATTTCCTGGGAGGGGTGGGAAAATAAAATGAAGTACTGTATTCAATTATGACCAGGTTGAACGGTATATATATCAGGCAGCTGATTTCAGTTGGTGTCAATGCAGTTGTCAAGGAAACAAATTCAATGTGGGTTGGGATGGGACATAATTCACACCTCAGCAGAATGCCCTCGCTACTAATATACAAACACCCAGTAGAAATCCTGTTTCACTATTCAAAATAATAGAAATGTTTGCATCAGTACAATCATTCTGTGATAATCTCTTCATATAACTCCTCTGGGTGCTGAAACTCTCATTTCTCTTCTGTGTAGCGATGCTGATGATATCAGCCTCCAATGGGGAACTTTCTCATTATAATGGTGAATCTTCAGGTTATTATACAGAACTCGAATGTCAGCCTTCGGGAGTCATGGAAGCTTCTTGAAATGAGAATAAGGCAAAGCTGATATTCTGAAGGCATGAGATGATGCAAGCTGTTGGACATTCTAGATCTGAACCTCTCTTTTAAGGGAAAGCAAATCCCATTAAATACTTATACTTAAAAACACCCACTTGCACAAGGGCACAAAATACAGGGTGACCAAATTAATTATAATGTGATACCATTATAAGGTCTAATCAGTCTTAAACAATGTTTTAGATAATAGGGTAGTTATCAAGGCTTTTTGGTCACCCACTATTTAAATAGTAACTTTTTTTTTACTCTTACAGCATTTTAAGAAAAAATGCAACACGTTAGAAATTGCTGGTTTAAATAGTCTATGTGGACCTGTTACAATATTATGGCTTTGAGAATCTAGGCATCGCTTGGGACGACAAAGATGAGGAATTCTGATGAAAATATCTGATGTCTCTAAGCCTATATTTTATTGTGTGACTATTGCTGAATACATGGTTGAACTAACTACATTTGGTTTATATCACTTGTAGCACTGATCGGCTGCAAAAACCTGGAACCTGATTTAATTCCTGTACACTTTGGAGCGATTGCTATCATTATGGAGTGGAAGAGAGGAGACGAGGTTCAAGTTCAAGAACATGGAGTGTGTCCATTTCCAACACAAGACACCCTGACCTGTTCAGCCACACTCAGTGTGTGGCTGAACATTCAGTCAGTGTGTGGTGATGGAGGCATGGGGTCTGAAACTGAGACAGACTTTTCTCCACACTTTTCTCTTGTGGCTACAAACATAAGGTGGCCAAAAAGAATGTGCAGAGAAAATATCCACTGAAACAAGTACATTATGCGATAACTGTTTCAATTTGTGATTCTTTTCCTCACCTCTAGAAACTTTGATTACAAATAGATTCCAGGCTCCTTCCACACAGAAGTCCATTTATAACTGAGGAATATTTTCCAGTTTTAAAGACATCGACAAAAGTGTACAAACTTATAGGAATGCATCTGAATTCTTGTGTGGTTCAATTTCTATTATGCACAGTATAGATGCTGTGGATGTCAGAGTGTGTCCTATGTATTAATCTGTATTCCCCTTGCATACACTGAATAGAGATATGGTGGGCTCCAAAAACGTTGCAGTCCATCTAGCCAGATCCAATGTTAACTAAATAACTAATTTTACACTGTTCTCTCTCTTTCATATCCTCAATTTAATTTATTTGGGCAATAATTTATTTAGCTGCCTCGCACATGTAATGATCCAATCTGCTTCTAGCAGCTTCCTGGGTAGTTTAATCCACATTTTCATGACTCTGTAAAATAATAAAATCACAATTGTGTTTTCCTTTCCTCTTCTGAGCCCGATTCTGTGTTGCTTTGTACTTTTTCAGTGTGTGCAAATAAATATTTAATTTACAAGTCAACTGGGGGATTGTGTGCCAGCTGTCTGCTATATTTTGTGTAAATTGTTGTTGTTGATTCTTTTGTAGTTTGGGCTAAGGATTTTACAGCATGTCAGTCTGGAAATGGTATCTGCGTAAAGGATTAATGCTCAAGTCTAGAGCTCTGTGCAGCTAAGAATAGTTGTTTTATCCTGCAATGGACAACTGAGGCAAGACCTTTTACTAGCTATTGCTTACTCCAAAAATAAACTTCAGTTTCTAGCGCTACTTGTTGAACGATTGATGTACTGTACCTTATAATCTTGATTCTCTCTGAAGACCACTGTAGCACTAAATTAGAGTGACAATTATTCTGACATCATCTCAATGGAATAAAGTCATGTTATTTGTTTCGTTTGGCAAGTTCTGAACAAGCCACTGCCATTACAATGGCTACTATTTTAGCTTTGCACTGGATTACTAGATGTTTACTTTTGTTTATACCTAATGGTAAGAGGCCGAGAACAACAACAACTTACATTTATACAGCACCCTTCACACGGGGTGGCGACCAGGAATGTTTCAATTTCAAAAGTATATTTTGATATTAAAAAGAACAGAGCAATACAGAACAGAATAGGAGATTCATAGCATTTACTTCCCTGAACATTTTAGGAATGTTTTTGCATGAATGTAGCATTGACAGTTGTGGGAGATGTTGGCACTTGTACTGACACAAACCCTGTGTTGCACAGTGACTTGCTGCCTTTTGCACTCTGAGACTTTGCTTTGAATCCAAACCAGACTGATGTGCTGAAGGTCTGACTGTAGGTCGGATGAATTTGACAGACTCTACATGTTGTTTTAGGTATAAGTTCACTGGCCAAAATTTGGCACCAAATTACTCGGAAAGGCTACCTTCTCCATGAAGTGTGGGAAATGGAATTGATACATGAGTGCAAATGCAAATGGCTTCTAATGAGGCTGGAACAGAGCAAAGGGAGATTTGCTCTGCAGCTGCTGTACTAGATCTGACCTGGGAGTGCTTAATACTGCTGCTGGTTTGCCGAAATATTCCATTCCCCAGCAGTAATACCCTTCACCTTGCTCAGCAAAAAAGAAATTGACCACAAAGTGTATAAAAAAAGAAATGCCACAATACCGCAAAGATTTGATATTTAGCAGATACTGCACCTTCAGAATAAACCTGCTCCGTGTGGTTTCAGCATTGAATACAAACAAATTATTACTGTCTGATATGATTCGGAATACATCCTAACATAATTCACAAAACTGCTTGCTCCTTTATACAAAGGTTTGCGATTCTGTCTTGCAAGATAATAGAAAATTGCACCATACTTATTAAGAACAATGCTCACGTGTTCTAAATAGATCTACACTGTACAATTATCAGACTTATGCTGGTGGTAATATTCTATCAGACAGATCCAAAAGTCACAGGGTCCAATTACAGATTTGACGTTTCTACCACTTCTAATAGTGCACTCTTACTAAAATATCTCACAGCAACTGGTGATTGTGCTCATGCTGTAACCATGTTGGGTTTGGAAGCATCAACACATGTCCATGTGAATCAATGAGCATCACTGTACCCACCCTACATGCTAACCCTTGGGCTGGAGATGTTGTAACTATGTTGGTCGGGACAACTTGCCAACAGCAACCAGAGCAATAAGGAAAACATTCCCAATATATATTTGCTGACAGCATCTATGGCGAGTATCAAGACTTGTGTAAAAATTAATTGAGACCACAAACCCGATGCATGTAAATTAATTCAGTTTCGAAGTCATTCGTAAGGACATTAAATAACTTTTGTGGGCATGATCTGCGAAAGAATGCAAAATCTATAACTGCATTAATTGTCCCCTCCAGCTGTTATTATACGCTGAAATCATTATGTTCCCTGCAGACCATCTCAGTGCAAGAAGGAATGTGAGACCACAGTCTGTGAAAGATGTAGGGTTGGTGTACTTGCAGTTAATACTAAATTGATGCCAAAAATTTTAATTCTTAGGATTCAAGTTGCAAACTGGGTAATTGTAATGTAGTAGATCTTGTCTCAGACAAGGTTCATGTTGTGATCTCTGGTTCAGGCAGTGTTTCTAGGGTAGCAAAGCGTAAACTGTACTCAAAGCTATGAAATCCGAGAGGCAGTAATCGATTTTGCTGGCTAACATAGGCTGTTCTCAAGACCATAAGAAATGCATTAATAACCCCCACCTTCCTGAAAATAGCCCCAGCCTTCCTATAGTGCTTTCAGCCATCTGACATTTTGGCTCAGATGTGGCTATTAAGGGATTATGAGTGGATGTAGCCAATGTGGCCATCTGCGTGACCATTTTTCTGCGAACCAAATATTCTCAACAACAACCTAATGAACTTGTTTTGGAAAATATCATTTATGCAATCCTCAAGGCCCACTGATTCAGTTTAATGAGTTAAGTCACCAGGGCAAAGGGATACAATAATCCTGGGATAGAAGAGATTTCACCACTTTTCCCAAACGGTCTTGTGAAATCCCTGTGAGGATTAAAGTGGAGTTCGGACAGAGATTTGCTTGTGCTTTGGGACCAAAAAAAAATAAAAGTTTGTATCCTTGGCCTGAATTCAGGCTCATCTCTAGCTATTATCTCATTTCAATTCAGAGTCATGCCACATAAGCAGTACAGTAATTCTTTTGTTCTAGTTGTTAACGTTGTGCTGAATTCTAACTATAACCATTAATTATGCACTCTCAACTCAGGCTGGCTTGGTGAGTGCTGATTTTGTCTCTGAATCAAAAAATGAGTGGGTTCGAGAGTTGTACATGAGCTCATAATCTACATTGACACACGGGTTCAGTAAGTGTTGGTTTGTTGGAGTTGCGTTCCATTATTTCATGATGCACTTTCCTGGAGGAGGATCAAATTCTCTTTGTGTCTTGACTGAATATTGCTTCCTCACCTAACTGCACCCCCCCCAAAAAAAACTATTTAAAATCATGTAGCACCTTTCATATTGAGAAGATGTCTCAAAGTGTTCCATAGGGCTGACTGGGATCCAAAGAACTAGGAGTTTTGAACCCTCAGTGTAGATATTATGTATTACGAAAACCAACAGGGCAGAACACTGACCTTAAGTTCAGTTATTTAGGAAGGTTCTCACACACACGCATACATGTTAAGTAAAGAAAGGAAATCAATGAAATGTTAAGGTATAATTAATTATATTCAGCGCCTTGGGACATCCTCTTGATGTGAAAGGGCGCTCTATAAATGTAATTTTGTTGTTGTTCTATACTGCTAATTAATGATCCTTAAGGGTCATTCTCATAAGAAAGACATCTCAAAGCGTTTCCCAGTAGTTTACTCTATATACAATACAAAATTATATTTGTAAGGTGCTTATCACATCGGGAGGACCCCACAAGGTGTTGGATAGTCAGGGATTTGGACCTGAACAAGCAAGAAGGTTGAGATTATGGCAGGTGGTGACAGGGAGGGTGGAAGGGTAGCCGAAGGGGCGGTTGTGGTCGAGGGTCTTGAGCCATGCCTTGTAAGAGGCGAGGGAGAGAACGAGCCAACAGTGGGATGGAGTTCCAAAGGGTGGGGACAGAGAGGCCGAAGGTCCGAATGCAGATGGTGGGTCAGGCCATAAAGTGTAGTGACTGTGTACTCAGTGGGAACATCAGGCCCAGAAGGGTAGTGTGGTAATTGTAAAAAAACTACAAATGGGATATTGCTGCAGTAAAGATATTATGACCACATCAGAATTATTTTGAACACAATTCAACATGTTCCAGCTTTTAAAGTAAAATTTCAAACTCAGGAATTGCTGTAGCTTTCAGGTTAAAATGTTAAAATTAATCATGAGCTTGAATAAAGCCTGACTATAGTTGCATATTTTTATGGGGCCAAACACATTTGTGGTCATTTTTTATATGAGTACATAGTGTTCTTTTGATTTGCTTCTGTCTTCTCCCAAAAGAATAGTTTGAAAATTGATCTTGATTTTTATACTATGTACAGTGTATAGATAAAATGCATGCAGAGTATTAAGTCCTTCACTTTGTCCAAACTCGTAAAATTTCACAAATGTAGACATGTCTCTAAAGAGTCCCTAAAATAAGAGTAGATTTAAGGAAATCAAAAAGTAAGTGAAGCAAAAAAGTAGTAGATAAATAACAAACAAATCAAACAATGGCAATCAACTCTGAAATTATTTGATTTGGTATGATTACAATCTGCATAAATAAAGCTATTTTCATCTTACTTTCTTCAATCAGCTGATTTGTTACCGCATAGAATAAATAACTATCCTTTTCATTGCTGTGATGCCAGTAAACCCTGTGTCTTAGGGTGGTCCAGGAATCAACAATGTCTATATTTTATCTTCTTTAAAAGAAAATTGGGAATGCTTCTCATGTGGCTATGGTCTGAATAATTTTTCCGACAAACAAACATGTTAAATGAGACAAATTCCTGCAAACTAAAACTCCAATGCAACTGAAATGCTCTCTGTAAGTTTACAACAAACATGTTTTAAACCGTCTGAGTAATGGCAGTTTCCACCAAACACAAATCTCCTACTGTTAAAAGCATTCCAAGATAACTTTTGTTGGAAATCACTGTGGAGTTGATCTGTTCATATTATTATTATTACAGTATTATTAAATTGTTGTGTATACTGATACAGAGTATTTCTGCTGTCAGCTGTTAGTTGACAGAATAGGGATTGTTTTACCACAAGTGGCTATTAAAGTTGAACCATAACAAACTTTGAAATGGAATTTGATGAACATTTGATGAGGAAGGATGAGGGAGGATATACAAGGATAGGGGCAAAAGCAGGGTATAGCGATTTGAATACTGTAGTTACCTCTTGTTTGAGCTCAGTAGGCTCAATGTCCTCATTCCACTTTTATTGTTGTATAGTAAGTATCCTAACAGCTACAGTGCAACAAGCAAGGACTTTATATTTAGAACAATAATTTTTCCCTTCCAAGCCATAATATCTTGATAACATAGCTTGTTTTTTTTCAACTACAGCAGTTGTACAACAGTACTCGGGATAGAAAAACATAGGAAAGTGAAATGCATACTGGAGTGGTTATTTTGGAACGATGAAATCAAATGAGCCACAGGATCTCTTTTATGCAAACATCTCTTGTGATCCTGTCATCCTTTCTGATGACAAACTCTTGTCTGGTTAAATGGTTAGCTTTGGAATAAATTGTTTTTGTATTAAAATCTGGTGTGATTCTCTAGCCTGTGTGATGTGATGTCTTTAGCATGGTTGGCTTGTGTTGACAGGGCTCTATTGGAGGGAAGGGAAGTGAAATGGAGTGGAATTCTGCGAGCTGTAATGACTGTACTTTAATTAATTGGAATATAATTATAGATAAAGCAAGCCAACTGATTGTCCAGTTCAATTTGATTGTCAAAACCTAGAAACAGAACCAGGAATGTATATAAAACAACTTTCCAAGTCGCTTTCCTTCCTTCAAGAAACATTGGAAGAATCAATCAATAACTTTTTAATGAAACTACTATGAAATATCCTCACCTTTTCATGACCAGCATGGTCCTTTATGCAGATTGATTACACTGCCAGTGAAGAAAGAAAGCTAGCATGTAACAGTGAGGTAGCCACAAAACATTTCTCTAAGTGTTCTGTGATAAAATGGATACTCACTAAGGGATGGAAGTGGTAAATACATATACTGTAATAAGAACTCAAGGACAAAATGTCATTCAGCCCATCAAATCTGATCCTTCCAAAAATCTAGCCTCTCATGAACTGTGTATGCACTCCTATTGTGGAGTGCTATACCTTACAAGCTAGAGATCTGGGTTCAATTCCCAGCAGGGCAAAACCTCGGCCAAGTTTCCTTACTCCACATGCTTAATAATAATAATCCCTACAAAATATTTTTTTGCTAATTTCAATCCACGACCGTTTGTGGGACACTACTGTGCATGATTGGCTGCCACGTTTCGCCCACAAATATACAGTCAATTCACTTTACAGTATTTTCTGTGAAGCACTTTGATACGTCTAAGAAGACATGAACAGCACTATATCGAATGAAAGGATTATTATTATCAAGTAAAATTCTAGAATATTTATGCCTTATTCAATTCCATTATTCAGTCGATCTGGTCAGGCTGTACCTGGAGTTCTACATAATGTTCTGGTCACTGTGACATGTGAGAGCCACATACGCCCTGGAAGCAGCATGGAAGAGAACAACAACGAGGCTGACCCCCCAGTGTTAGCTGGATGAGCTATGAGGAAGAACCAGATAAGCTGGAGATCTTAAGCCTTGTAAGGAATTGTAATAGAGAAATCATTACAGAGATCTTTAAGGTGCTGTGTGGGATAAATAAAATAAAACCAGAACAGTGCTTTCAGCTAATAATAATAATAATAATAATAGTAATAATAATCCTTGAATTGGATATAGTGTTGTTATCGGATATTCCAAAGTATGAGGACAAGAAGTCAGAAGTTTAGGGGTGTGAAAGGCAAGTTTACAATAGAGGATTTCTGCACACAGAGGTTAATAGACAGTTGAAACATTCCAGGAAGGAATGTTGAGGTCAGGACAATCGCGACATCTGCAAAGCAGCTTGATGTTGCAATGGGAAGACCAGTAAATTGGGCATCCTGGAATAGAATAGGACCTTCTTCTTCTAAACCGATTCCTGTAAATCTGAGCTTTCCTTTTCATGCATGTCACTGCCCACCCCCCTCCCCCCCCCCCCCCCCACTGCCTGCCAGACCTCAGCGGCACAGAAACCACTGAATTCCGTGGAGATTTCTTTATCAAGATAAACTTGAATAAGTATTTATTGAGGAATGAGACGGAGAGAAAGCAGTTGAAGGGGAATAAATGGAACCTATTGAGATTGTGTGTGCTACCTATAGCTCAAGAAAAACAAACACCTTTCAAAAACTGATTGCAAATATTTGCAACTGTATTTGCACTCCAGTGCTACTTGGAGGGCTCCAGTAACACATTGTACATTCTGTGATTTGCTCTGACTAAGTCTGTGGTGGATGAATAACATGGAACATCTGGCAATAGTCTTGAGATAAACAAATCATCAAGACAGGGATACAGTTGGCTGAATGAAGGATGACTGACTGTCTTGAGTAATCTAGCTTGGCACACACCTCGCTTCTGTGCAAAGCCTGATTCGAGAAAGTGAATGGCACCGTCTCTGAGTCCCAACTGGACCTCACAAGAATGGGTCACGTGTCAAATCGTGAAAAGGAAAGAAATAACAGCCGTACAAATTCAACTCTTTCCGACAATGAAATGTAATATTCACCAAGAGAAAATATCAGTTTCTCTGTTACAATGCGGAAATTGCAAATCGATAGGCCCATTTGCACAACACATAAAGTCCAATTTGACTCATGAGCTGATAATGTCATACAAAATAGGGCTTTAGGATATTTGGTCTATCGAGCATATTGGGCAATTTTGTTTAGTTCTTGGCAGATATTTGAATCCTATTTCACTGCTGTTTGTCTTTATCCCCTAATTCCCAGGTATTGATCAGTTAATTCTAGTAGACATTAAATAAACAGGCAAACTCAATCAAACCTGATTGTTTTGCTCACAACGTATGCACAGGCACAATAAAATGTGTGTATATATGCACCACACAGAAAACCAACACTGCAGGCTCACACAGAACAAGGAGGGTTTTGACCACTGTCAAGTGAGGATTACATGACATTAAATAAACAGGCTTTGGGAAGTTTCTCTTTATTAATCAATGATTTGGGGAAAAAAAAGTATAACACAAGAATACAAATTACTGTACAAAGATGGCATATTTCACTGTGATGAGACATGATCCCAAATGCAGATATTATTAATACTGGTGTAAGAACTCAAAATGTAGTCACATCTGAGTTTCCCGTTAAAATATGTTACTTTCATGTTGTATTTGTAAGTCATTTCGCTCCCGTCCTTACAGTGACGTGGAGCAAGAAACTCAATTTATATTTCCTGCTCCACATTAACTCAAATCAGTGCTCCCACCACAACCACACATCTGATTTCAGTGTTCTGCAGATGGACACCAAGGGAAAAACTATCGAATGAAAGTTTTCTTTCACATTATTCTCTTTAATGGTGTTAAAATTGATTTGTTGAAAGTTCTCAGGCATCTGTGGGAATTGGAAGAGAATTCATAGGAGCAGACAAAGTGCGATCTTACTAAAAAGAATTGTTGCAAATTAAAAGCCTCCAATTCTATTACTGCTGAACCACATGTGTATACATCTTACTGTAGCTCTACAATATTGGTCACATCACTAATCTCCCACTCTTTGCCAGGTCTATTGCATCCTATGAACAGTTTGTTTTATTATCTATTGCATTTAATTGCAGACCCAGCGAGAGTTTATTCATGAAGCCGAGACACGTTGATTTCTATGGCAACGTATTAGGTAAGCATATCAATAATCATTGTAATTTTCCTTGAAGAGTATCTTTTTGGAGTCCATACTTGCAATAATAATTCATTGTTAAGCATAGAGAATGTTATTCCATTTCAAGCACCATAAACCAGTGTTAATACCACAGGGAGTTGATGCGTATTACTGATACGATATACATTTATTCCCCATACCAATATATGCAAAACCATATTCATTTGCACATCAAGAAAAGTACCAATGGGGTTTCATTTGTGCCAGGATTGCATAGGCTTATGGCCAATGCTGTCAATACAATCACAAAGCTTTTTTTTTCATTTCTTGTTAAAAAAAAGTTAAATAAATCAGTTTCGATGGCAACGTATTATTTATGCATAATAAATGTAATTCTCCTTCAGGGTATTGTTGGGGAGTCCATACTTACAATGATAATTAGTTGTTCAATTGTTGGGCCGAGAGAATGTGATTCCATTTCAAGCATCATTAAAATAGTGTTAATGCCACAGAGAGTGGCTCAAACTAAGCAAGGGTTGCAAACAATCTGTGTGCCCATTTTTAATAGGAACATAGGAATAGGAGGAAGCTGTTCAACCCCTTGAGCCTGTTCTGACATTCTATTAGATCAAGGCTAATCTGTACCTCAACTCCAATTACAATACAAAATTACATTTGTATAGCACTTTTCAAGTCAGGAGGACGTCCCAAGGCACTGGACAGTCAGGGAGGGTGGAGGGCAGAGGGAGGACAGGAGAGCTGCTGAGGGTATGGTTGAAGAGGTATGGCTGAGACATGCCTTGAAGGAGACAAGAGTTTTCATAAATTCGCTATTGATTGCCACTAGAACATGATAGATTCATTGGATCTCATTCATAGCCATTACTAACCTACCTTTGCATTGCCTTCATCTTTGCTAATACATTTTTAATTAAAGATTGGTACTATTTTCTGAGGTGCACATTTCTGCTGGTCTATCAAATTACTGAAATTATTGATGTGCTTATAATGGTATTTCCTCATTATAAATGCCAGCTGGCAAACTTGGTAACTTTAGCCACCAATTGAATTTCACACCTCTATAACTCAATGCTTTGCTTCTTTGTTTATGTCTGGCTTTTAGATTAACTTTGGCCTTCCTTTATTTAGCCATTGTTGTCCAGGTTTTTCCTAGATCAACATGTTTTAATAGGGATAGATTTTCTTTCCGTAACCTTTCAAAGGAAAGGTCTTGAAAAGAAATCACTTTTTTTTTAAAAAACTTATTTTCTAGTTCTCCTTCTCATTTAATCCTCCCAGGTCTCTCCTCATAGTTTCAAACTCTCCTAAATCTGGTCACTTAATCCACCACTGTTTGTGGGACACTGCTGTGCGCAATTGGCTGCCGCGATTCGCCCACAAATATATACAGTCACTTCACTTTACAGTGTATTCTGTGAAGCGCTTTGGGACGTCGATAAGATGTGAAAAGCGCTATATCAAATGCAAGGATTATTATTATCATCAGTGGTGACCAGATGACATGGATGTTAACCATATTTTAACACAGGAAGCCAGCTAGTCAGCACCAGAAGCAGGTTCACCAACACAACCCGGAGGCAATAAAACAAGATGTAACAGGATTCCTCTTTGTTAACGTGTTGCCCTTATCATTACCAATTTGTGTTCAGTTGTTAGTGCTATTTCCATTCTGCTGTTATAACCATCTCTTATTACCTGTTATATAGTATTCTCCCTTACCAACAACGCCACTGCCTAATTTTTCATATATCAGATATATTTAAATTGATCTCAGGCCCATCTTTATTTACAATTGTATAATGTTTTATAATATGTCATTACGTTTCCCTGTATTAGACCAAAAGAGATGACTTCGTTACTCTTTGAAAAGAGTAAAGAGTAAAAGAATAAATGATGAAAATGTTTCACCCAAGAATTATGATATATCAAATGTGATGCCTGTAGGTAATCCAAATACTAAATGTTTTAGGGGAAAATATAAGTCAGAAAGGTCAAACTTGGCAGTGATACTTATGGTAGGAAACACTGAATAAAAACATTAAAATCAAAGATAACACAATGTTTTAGATAATTTAATATAATGTATTATAATGTGATCGAAATCATGTTACAGTATAATGTTGCAAGCATAATAATATGCTCTAAATAGCTCTTATTTTATCAGCACAACATAATTCATTTTAAAATTGAAAATAGCAATGTTTTCGCTCTTTCCTCTGTATTGGTTTATTGCCTGAGTAGTTCTGTTATTAATATACTGTATATATACTGTACCGAGATTCATTGCAGAATAATGTATGGTGCTTTGTAAACCAGAGTCAGTAATAACAGCCTCAGATAACCAAAAATAACTTTTTTCAATGTACTGCATCACAGGCACAAAACAGCAACAACTTCCAATCATTCCAATAGGCAGGAATTCTGCTTTGGAGGTTTAATGAAAAATTTGTCGAAGGAGTTGCTGCTTGTGATACAGATTGCTATTACAAATCGCTACAAATTGGGCCCCATTTGGGTTTAATACAGTTCTGTGTACGGGATGTTATTGCTCAGTGACATGGCTGTGGAGATTCTTGTTAAATCACCAGCTTCGCTAACTAACAAGACACATTTTGTAAACTGTTTTATCATTGTATTCTGTTGTGCTGTTTATTGGATTTGTAAATGTTGATGGGATATATTTGACTCCTAACAGAAGATGTTTGTTTCTGTTTCTGTGCTATTACTGAAATAAAGACAGATAAGAGATTAGAACAATTCCACACTGATCAGAAAACCACCCTCGAGGTCTCCCTAATGGATAAAGGCCATGCAGGGCAGAAGCTTGTATGTTCGACAGGTGCTGTGTTAGATAATTGGATCCAGGTTAGCAACGTAAGAACCTGGGTGGAGGTGGGAGAGACAGCCTTTATTGCCACTTTTATCACTGCTCATTATTTTGAAAAGCACATGTTTAGTTGATAGGTAAAGCCCTCCACTGAGAGAATCATTTATCACTGTTTACTGATTAAACTCGCATGTAAACTCTGGCTACGAGGGAGAAGTATATGAGGGCAACTTGTCTCCAAGAAACCATACTGAGCATGAGACAACCAACACCATCAGCTGAGGAGAGAACTTTCTGCGGTGGAGTATCATAACAATTGCAAAACTTGCATAATAATACAGGACAAACCCAGTTTGACTTGGAACCCAACCATGATTTTCCAAGAATCACTTTCTTGAATTTGAATGAGATTCAAAGTAAAAAGCAGAACAGCGTCTGGATTCCAGATTAGGGATTCAGTATTGCCAGAGTACCTGCGTAGTACAGTAGTAATCTTAATCAAGCTAACACAAAGACATGTAAACATGGCAACAGAGGAGAAAATTATGTTGTTGGACTCACTCATGTAAACCTCCAACATTTACTGCTGTGGGCTAACGGATATCTGAGATTTATGAGACACTAAAATACCATTTTAAAGCTGTGGGTAATGTTTTTACAACTGGTGTTATATTCCGAGTTTGTCAACTCCATGCCAAAGTGTCTTCACAACAGTGAGTCATGATAAAGACGACTAATATTTGTATTAATCTTAATAGCTCCTATAAGCCTCACTTTCGCAAGGGAAATGGCTGTTTTATCTCTCTCTTGAAGCTCGGTGCATGACACGAATAAATGTCTGGTCAAAAGAGGCTCATTACCATTAAGGCAATAGATGAATGAGTGAAGCCCTAATCATTTGTTGTCGATTTCCAGCAGCTGCTCTCATCGTTAGATTGAAATGAAATATGCCTTTACAGTTGTTGTCTAATGGATTCAGGATAGTGTAGGTGATATGTCACTGCATCACAAATTTGGATCGAGAAGCACTAACAGTACATCTCATGCTGTGCCACTAGTGTGTTCCAGCACATATCATATCTTCAGCACCCGACATCAATACTGACAAAGTGATGCTTTTCATTCATTAGAATAGGAAGCAGAGCTTACTATTCAAAAGCTTTGCGGCAATTACAGCAGCTTATTTTTGCTGTGTGATCTTCCAGGATCAGCCATTTCTAACATTCTTTGTAACTTGTATTATTTTCTTTACTTTGATTAAAGATAATGGTCCACATAATATACTCCACTGTAATTTTACAACAAATAGAATTGAGAATGAGCTCAGCACTTGAGTTTTTTCACTCACACCATTAAAACTAATTCAAAGTAGTACTTGCATTCCTCATATTTGATATAGTGCCTCATTACGTCAAAACAGATGAAAATGCTTTGCAGAATTTTGTAGGTGAATCTACAGCCAGTAATTTATAGACAGAGACGAGAGGTGTGTATTTATGAATATAGGAAAAAAACATAGGGCTCTAAAATGAGAATAGTCTTTTTCACACTGAAAAGGGTAAACAGGAAGGCAACAGGCAAGGTGCACCCCAGTCATTTTGTAAGATTCTGTAATTAATGTGTCAAATGATATCTCAAATTATATTAGCGATATATATATACATACAGTATTTGAGTCATATGATCAATCGCATATGATGGGAGCTAGTTGTGACTAGCTTCGCAAGAGAAACATAAGCCTGCTGATAAACAACAAACTGGTTTCTATCCTTATCAGTAATTTTCTCATGGTAAAGTGGTCTACAGCTGGAGAGGGAGCTGTCTTGCATTTGTTTTTACAAAGGAACCATCTTGCAAAGGACAATAGGCGAAAGGTCACCTAAAGGATTATATAAACGGACCTTGATTTGGGAGAGAATCAGAAGAAAGAATTGACACCTGAAAGAAAGAATGAAGAAGAGGGATTAAATTGGATGTGCCAAAATAGAATTCCAGGCAGGGCGAAACCTTGGGCAAGTTTCCTTACTCCACACGCCTAATAATAATGCCTCAAAAAAACAATAGTAGATTGGTCATTTCAATCCATGACTGTTTGTGGGATACTGCTGTGTGCAATTGGCTGTCGCTTTTCGCCCACAAAAATCTACAGTCAATTCACTTTACAGTATACTCTGTGAAGAGCTTTGAGACGTCTAGAAGATGTGAAAAGCAGTATATCAAAAGCAAGGATTATTATTATTATTAGTTAGACGTGCCATGGCACAGTACCTGGATACTTTTAAATGATGTAACATACAATACCTTGATAGTTTAGGATATCAAACTGGAAACCGTACAACAATAGTTGGGATACCATTTGATGGATTTACATTTGATTAAAAGGGACATTAAATTGGACTTTGCTACTCTATCTTTCCCACAGCATCTGGTTTGGCCAACTTAAATCATTGTGAACTATGCACGATACATAAGCATTACTGTGATGTATTCTTTTGATTACTTATAACTATTATTAGTCTGAATTAACATGTATATTTTTTGTGCAACAATTCTGTCAGCCCTTACGTCACGCAGAGTCCATTATTGTGAAGTGCTCTGAGACGCCGTCCAGCGTGGAGGGCGCTGTATAAATCGAAGTTGTTGTTGTTGTACATCACGCGGGGTCACAAATTTAGTTCAATCCTTACAATTTTGGGGGGGAAAACTGGGTGTTTCTGACAAATGCAGAAACCCATCATCATGCTTAAGAGACTCCAACTAGATGGAGAGTTTCACATCTCTATGGTTTCTATTTATCTGAATGGTGTGCGCAGAAAAAAGCACATCCGGCTTACTTAAAGCCTGTAGAGTTTAGGTTCAGGTTGACAAGAGTAAAGGCTTATTGTCTCCCAAGTTGTGAATTGGGATAGTGCTGGAGTTTTAACCAGTTAAAATTGTGCATTTTACATTTGAAAACATTGGTAAGCTTTATCAAGCTTTAGGACCCACCCTACTCATTACGGCCTTGGCTTCCCAAAGTGAAAGGCACAATATAAATGCAATTTGTTATTCTTGCTGCTGTGTTGTTGGCTTGCAGGGTTAACAGGCATACAGATATAGCACAACCAAGATACCCACACAAAAATGAATGAGTGCGCTCAAGCAATTGATTTGTTTTCTTTTCAGTGAAGTCAGATTCCCAAAGGATGCTGTCGATACATTAATACCACCAACACAGCAAAGGCAACCTTCTGGCTGTGAAAATAATTTCTGACACTGTCAAACAATTTACAGTTAGCTTGAGGGCATGCCCCGTTCCCTTTGATATTGCAGATAGGTTCAACTTCTGGCCAGTATTCATAGAAAATTATATATGCTCAGAGGATACATAAGATAAAAGAAAATATTATAACAGACTATAAAGTGAAACAGGAAAGAGGGAGCTGACACTTTAGGTAACACTGACCATATCTTATAACATTATGATTAAACATATGGTATTTTTTTCAGCATGGCTATCAAACAAAACAGAAGTTCAAAGAACACGCTGTTTACTTTGTAAAGCAAGGACATACCACATTATATTGTCTCTGTGGCCAAGGGATGAAATGGGGATTATATGTAACTGAATGCAGTAATGGTGCAGTACCACAATAAATAGTGCTGAAGGTTTGAAGATGGAATGAGAGATAATTATTGCACTAGGTGAGAAAATATATGAATTCAAGGCCGTTTATTCCAGCATAAAGCATGATTACCCAGCAGTAAACATGATTGATCATTCATTGCAGTCACTGACAGACATTATTACACAATTTATCCATACTTTACTCAAACATTGTTGATTAGTTCTTTCTTTTCAGGAAATTTGAGATATTAATTTATTGCTATTGTCTGTCTCTTCATTAGAATCAGTTTTCAATTTTAAATGTATTTGCCAGGAAATAATGATCAGCTAATCGGAATCTTATATTATTCTTATTATTATTCTTCAATTTTATTTGTGAATAGCAGAAACTGTGGGTCGGATTTGACCAGCTATGACTGGGTAGAGGCAACCACAACCTCTTAATTATCTTCCTTGGTCACATATCACTGATTCATGACTTCTTCAGGCAAACTGTAGGTTGTCTTTTAAAAGGTTGCAAAATCACGTGGACCATCCAAAGCTGTTTCTACTTCCTTTGTGTGTAAGTAACAGTGGGCCTATGCGTTGCTGAAAAAAGATAAGAGGGCTTCTCATAGCAAACAATCCCCCAGTCAGAAATGGTTATATCACATCATTGCTGTTTGCGGGATATTGCTGTGTGCAAATTGGATGCCACATTCGCTTGCAAAGATACAAGGCACTATGTAAATCGAAAAGAGTATCATTATGCAGAAACTGCCATCACAAGTTCTGTAGAATGATGATCTTATCTTGGAGTTGTGCTTTTGCTTCCCTAGTTACATGAACAAAGACTATATAATCTCAAACAGTGTGAAAACCATTGTGGAACCTTTCTGTGAATGATCACTTTAAATCAGTGACGTAAAAACCCATCAAATATTAATATTTTTAGATCCCAACAACAGCTCGTTCTGAATACAAAGAACTTCCTTACCAAGGATATCCTTCTTTGGGTTGATAAGGTACAATCTCTATTTGTTTAAATAACATTTATTGTTTATTTCAAAATGCAGCTCTGCTAGATACAGCCAAAAGAATTCTGCCGTTGTCAAAATACTGCGACCAAATAAAATCCATGCCGCCTTATCTCTTATAGATTTGGACATTTCATTATACAGTATATCCAAGACATTTTCAATGTATTTATCATATACAATACCAGAAACTCGTTCATTGTAATCTTTGAACCAGGGTACGAAAATTACTTCAAGACATTAGCGCAACATTGTTTAAATTCATAGCAGAATTTATAGGCTTTTTGTGCAGATGTTATGCTGTAAATCTCCTCATTAAAGATTCTGACGTGCAATTAAAATAGTCCCAAAAGTGGAGTATTTTGGTAGTTAACCTGCAGCAAGGTTCAGTGACTGTACAATTACAATGGGCAACATTTTTACTATATAACAAATCCTGGCTACCAGATAAATTTATGATGTAGTGTAGATTTCTGAATCAATGGAAGCACGGTAGAAAGATGTGACACAGGGGCTTCCAAAATTCTTATAAAACAAACCACGGCAATAGAAAATGGAAGCAGCAGATATGATGAAATTGTGCACAAATATCATTTGCATGTGTAAATGCCATGGAACATTTTAGCTCCAGTGATTTCTGCATTTCCTCTCTTTCCTTAAAAATGTTGGCTTCCCTTTGCTTGTGTATTTAACCTCTAGAGTACAATACTCTCAAATTGTGTATTAACGTTTGAATCTTGTGAGCTGAGTACTTCAGAAAGGAAGGTGAGAAAAGCGCAAGTCAGCCAACTCAACTGGAGCTGCTTATTTTTTTTAAACACACACACACATACAATTTGACATTTTGCTCATGTAAGGCAAAATTGATTATGTGAGCATGAAAATGACTGCCGTGTGATTGACAAAATCGTTTGCTTAATATACTATGGCTATCCTGAGTTGAGTGAACCCTATGCAAATCCCACCCTGTCATTTATACTTTGGAGCTCTAGTGGGATCTGTGCTTCAACTCATGTTGCATATTTTCCCTACAGAGTGAGTAAGAACTTGTTTTATTAATGCACTTTATTGTGATAAAACATCCCAAAGCATTTCATAGATACAGTACTAACTCATCAAGTGTAGTGCTGGTTTTGTAGGCAAATGCAACAGCAAATTGTGCCAGCCTGATCCCACAAATAGCCAAGAGGTGAAAGAACCACTTAATCTGCTTGACCATTGGCTAGGACACAGGGGAAAACACTCAATTTTCTTTCCGACCATTATCATGAATGTTTAATGTACACCTGAACAAGTAGACAGGGATTTGATTTAATGGCTCATCCAAATGATGGCACCTTCAACAATGCAGGACTCTCCAATGATACATTGGATTGTCAGCCAAGTTCAGATTCCAAAGGGTGGGGTGAGGTACATCTTCTTGCGCGAAGTCTGCTAGACAATGGGGGATCACTTCTGAGCAGAATTACAGTTGGTGTGATGCTATTTTATTAATGGCAAAAACCCCACTATATACAGTGCATTGTTTTGCTGTATGACCAAATTCTGCTTTTCATTCATTAGAATGTTGTTCTAGTTTAGACCCCAATCAGTCTGAAGGAAGTTTCAAGCCTGAGACTCTTGATAGGGATGTTAAAAATACGAGGGCACGTGGAACAAACGTTCTCTGTATTGTTGACTTCACTAAACCTACTGTCTTCCAGGTGAAAGTTCTGTAGAGATAATCCCCGATTCCCAAAGGCAGCTAAGAAAAATTGCATTGCTCAAATTTGGCTTCTTTCCCACATTGGCCCCAGCAAGACAGAACCCATTGTATCCTGTGGAGCATTTGCTCATTTCAATCCTACATCATCCAATATTGTTCTCAAGCAGATACTTAATCAGTTCATTAGCTTCTAACTAATAGCCTGTCTCCATGTAAAATAACTTACAGAAATGTAATGTCTTGTGATTTTTTTTAACCACTTCCAACTTTCCTCACTTGATCATTTAGTGGAGATAATAACAGAACTATTTCAGGCCATCTGGAAGAATTTTGTGTACCGTTTTATACTGGCTAGACTGCAGTGATTAGTGAACAATAAATGTTTCAAGAATTAGTCTCCATGCAGTCTATGGATGCATAACTATATGCTGAAAAGAAGAATGACTTATTTATTGTTATACTAACAGAACAGGACTTTACAGATATTAATGAAGCAAAATGCTGGTTTTGCAAAACTCTACGGTTATGTGGTAGAGTCCTGTAGCTCAGTGGTTAGAGCGCACTCGCCTTACAAGCGCGATACCTATGTTTGAATCCAGGCTGGGCGAAAACTTGGGCAAACTTACTCCACATGCCTAATAATAATCCCTGAAAAAACAATAATAAATTGGTCATTTAAATCCACAACTGTTTGTGGGACACTGCTGTATGCAATTGGCTGCTGCGTTTAGCCCACAAATATACAGTTAATTCACTTTACAATATGTTCTGTGAAGCACTTTGAAACATCTAGAAAACGTGAAAAGCGCTATATCAAATGCAAGGATTATTATTATTATTATTATTATGTGGTGGATAGGAGATCTGTAAAAATAGCTTTTTGAATATAACTGAAATGGTCCATCGTATTAGTTTTTCAGCATTGAAATCTTGGGATCGAAAATGTGAAGTTTGTAAACTGGTAGCCAGGTCAAGAGTTTGCAAAAATTGATTGCAAACACTTGTACATGATTTGCAAAACAACAAAGTGTAAAATGATCAACAACAAAATTACATTGTACAAAATTGTAGCGCCTTTCATGTCAGGAGGACATTCAAAGGCGCTGGACAGTCAGTGTTTTTGACCCGAGCTGGGATCAGGGAAGGTAGAGGGAAGGAAATGACCAATGGCACGGTTGAAGAGGAGGGTCTTGAGATGAGACTTCAAGGAGCCTAGGGAGGGAGTGAGGCAGAGGGATTGTACGATGGAATTCCAGAGGTTGGGGGCCAGAGTGGCTGCAGGCACACCTGCCGATGATGGGGCGGGGGACATGGAGTAGGCCACAGCCCGCAAAAGCAAATTACTTGCCACACCTTCCTCAGATTTGGGAGAATTGGGGATTTGCTGTTCTCTAAATCTAACAATCCATATTCCCAATTAGCAACTCAATGTTCAGTGACTGTTCACTCAGCTTGCGACCATCACATTCACCACACCATTAAAGTTTAACACCACCTGTGTGTGAAACTGTTTTGGGGTTTACTTGCAAACACTTAACGTAATAATGCAAATTCCAACACATTTTCCATGAAGAGAGCATAAATCCTTTGCTTGCAATGTGCTATTGTTGTGAGCAAATGATACATCCACATTAGTGAAGAATTCTACCCCACCCATCCAATAAATTAATCTGTGGCTTTTTGCAAAGATTTTATACAGCTGGTATAAAGCAGCAGGCAATGCTCTATAAGTATGCTACCCCAAGGCCAGCCAGAAGTACAGAAATCCAGCCATAAAATGTTGAAACATGATTCATGTTCCAGGTATTTCCTAGTTTGAGAAGAGAATGACATAGTTAATGCAGTTTATACATGATCTCTGTTCGTGGATCGCACTTTTTTGGTTCAGTGAGTTTTGGAAAACTCACAGAGGTGCCGCAGATCTGTAGACAAACAAATTATATATAGCTAAAACCCACTATATTCCAGCGCCTTGGGACATCCTCCCGACTTCAAAAGCGCACTATAAATGTAATTTTGTTGTTGATGTTGTATAAAATCATAAACCACCCTCAAAATGTTCTTTCTCTCAAAAACTTGTTCCAAATGAAATAGGAAGACATAATTTAACATACGTGCTGTAATGTTCTGATATATCTCGATATTTTAACCCATTTACAATGTTCTTTATAATGTTTTTCATCGTGCTCCAAAAATTCATATCTCTGCTTTGTGGGTGGATGGACACCGTTGATTAGGTGCAATTTGCTCAGATGACAAGAGAGACCATTCATTTCTAACAAGATCCACCCTGTCATTTAAGATGATAAATACCAATGCAAATTTATCATTAAACAGATTAATGTTAGAATATTCATCAATGGATTTGCTAGATGCCACCAGATTCAAATAATAATCTGGTTGATGAGCATACATTACTTGTTCATTTACTTAATTGAATCATCAAGTATTGGACAGTGCCATTTTTTAATAACAATAAATCTTACATTTGATAGAGCCTTTCATGTAAGGCATATATCTCAAAGTGCTTCACAGAATACACTGGAATATGACAGTATTCTGACAATATTTTGCGATTGAAAGGATGTAAAGGGGGCTGTATCTGCACCAATGGATATCTCAACAGATGTTTGCAGGCTGGATGAATGTGTGGGATACGTGAAGTGACAGGTAGGTAGAAAAGACAGGTCGAGATGACAGAGGCTTTGTTATTCTGGAGTTGGAGGAGTTGGTTTCACAAGAGAAAGGTAAATAGATAAGTACAACCTGATTCTACCTTGATACTATTTGCACAGCAATACTAAAACAGCATTAACCACAACTAACTAAACCATAATAATACTAATAACGGATAACATAATTAGCACAGATGGCTATTGGGGAATGGATTATGAGAATCATTCAAGACAACAACATCAAAATTACATTTGAAACCAGACTGGCACTTGACAATATAATGGGATGTGGCACCATTGGCTGCCACATTTCGCCCACAAAATATACAGTTTCGCCCACAAAATATACTTTACAGTATATTCTTTAAAGCACTTTGAGATGTCTCAATAAAGTGATGAGGCACTATCTCAAAATTGCAGGGATTATTATTACCTAGCATTGTCCCACAAGATAAATTAGGATTTGGGACCTGTAGCAGCATTTGCTGATGGTGGCATTGTGCAGTGTGATGATTGACAGACGAGAGGACCAGTATCACAGAAAGGAAAATGTTACCTTTCAATTCAATTGACTTTTTAGCTGCATCTCCCGGAAACAAAAAAAAAGTTTCACTGGTCTTCGGTTCTTTATGTGTCCTATTAATCAATAGGACAATTAATCACTATACACGTGCTGTCAGTTTAGAAAGGCAATGACTGGTTAAAATGGCCTCAGTACTTATACCTTCACCACAAAAATTACTCAGTTTAAAACATAAAAGTGCTTTTCAACAACAATATTTGAAGCAGGGGTGGCTAACCTGTGGCCCACAGTCTACATGCATAAATTGACCATCCCTGTTTTTCAGCATGTTCTGGTTAGACTAAGAGGCTTTCATAGGCAGGCACCTGGACTGTGTAGGACAAATATGAATGCTGGCACTCAAATTAAGTGCCTTGAAAATACATGCAAAGTGCTTGATTTGTAATATTAATTGGTTCCATTTAAAACCACCTACCTATTCTATTACATAACACAGTAATGAACAACAAGGTCAACGCTGTTTGTGCAATCTTGTGAGCAGAAAGTTAATGATAAATTGTGAACACAGCAGTGTCAGTTTAATGAACGTTCTTTCAGTGGAGCAGTACTTCCTTAGCCAGCAGCTGGTTGTCCACTAACAGTATTAACTGTAGGTTTTGGCTTTGTACATTCACTTGTAACCGAAGGAACTGACTGCCGTCAGCATACTTTCCTCCACCCATCATCAGCGGGTGAGTTTTCAGATATTTTATCCTCATTCTCTGGAACTCCATCTTGGAGTCCCTCCAACCCACCCTCTTTCAAAGCCCGCATCAATTAAGCCTTAGTACTTTTGAACAAGCATTCGGTCCTCGTTTCCCTCTCCACCCTTTTCAGCTCCCGCCCCTCGGCTCAGATGCCTAGCCAGCTGTGCAAAGCGCATTGAGAAGTCCGCCTGATGTGAAAAGAGCTAATCTAAATGTAAATTGTATTGTATTGAATTTGGCCATTCAGCTGATATGCTACAGTTATAACTGCATCCAAGGAGGCAGATTTATTTTCACTTCAACCATTTCTGTTTGTTTTGACTGGTTAGCATTAAGACAAGCTACAAGATACTAACTTGACGTTTTAGTTGGCTGCTCACATATTTACTTTTGCATAACTTGTTTTCATCATTGGCGTGACCCAGACCTACCAGTCACATAAAGAGCAAATTGTTGTAAAGATTACAATGATTTGATTTTGAAACATGATGAGTAGTAAATATGTAAAGGAAATCCAGCTCTGCGGGTTCTACACACACAAGTGACAGGCCTATAATTAACTCAAATCTTGCAGAGCGCAATCAAGACATCTGTCGTTCAGTAATAAAAGTGCCACAGGCAAACTCCATTCAGATTCTGCCAGTTAAAAAGGACTTTAATCAAAATTACAGTATTAACCACAGATCCTCTAAATTCCCAGTCTCTTTTAAACAAATCATATTAAATTTGAGATTGCTCAGACATATCATCTCGAAAACAAAATGGATAATGACAATTCTTCCCTTCACCATTGCCTGACTGCCCAAAGAAGACATGCACAAAGACTTAAGCAGCGCTATGTTTGTTTCCCAGTCAATCATAAAACAATCTTTATACCGTTATCTTATTTCAAATTGTTTTGCTTTCAAAGTTTTACCTGCAAAACACATCTTTTTTTTCTTAGCCAGGATTCCATTATCTTCTCACCAGTCGCATTTCTCCTGTATCTTGCAGGATGCATCATACAGCAAGCAATAGATGCAATGATGCTGTGTTTTTACACATTCAATACAACACGTGAAATCTGTATCATGTCACAAATGTGGGTGACAGATTCAATAGGATTAGCAAGGTATCCCCACTGCTACTTTGGCTTATTTGATTTTAGGGAAACATTATTTTAGAGCACAGAGAACCATCACATTAACATACATTATCTGACATTAAATTGTACAAAAAATTACATTCACATGCTTTACTTCCAATGAAGTTGCATAAATTGGTCAGTACAGAAAGAGCTTGTTATAATAATAATAATCCCCTCAAAAAAACCACAATAATAAAATTGGTCATTTCAATCCACGACTATTTGTGGGACACTGCTGTGCGCAATTGGCTGCCACGATTCGCCCACAAATATATACAGTCAATTCACTTTACAGTATATTTTGCGAAGTGCTTTGAGACATTGATAAGATGTAAAAAATGCTATATCAAATGCAAGGATTATTATTAATATATTATTATTGTTATACTATTTCAAATGCAGGTAATGGTATCCACATCCAGAGATTGTTTCCTCCCTACCACTGAACCCAACAAGGTCAGACACACATGGATCCGTCATGTGTTCATTCCTATGCAATGATCTTTATGTTGGATGTTAATAACGTGATTTCCCAACAGAAAGAGATTTCTCATTATAAAGTTGCAACATAAAGAGAGCTATTTTTAACAAAGCAGATCGAACCTACAACCAGACGGACATCCTCCTCTTGCTTTTAGTGAACTCAGCGCTCTGCTAGGCCAATGTAGTTTTATACCAATGGCCTATTGGGGCCTTCTATACATAACAGGGAACGTCCACATCAGGAAGTAAAGTTTCAATTAGCAAATTTAGAAGCAAATCTACATGAGTAACGTCGTGCATGAACACTTGTTGTGGTATTGCCGCCAGTGCTGTTGTTTCTGCCCTGCAGTCTTGTAAAACAAAACTGTTGTGCAAATCAACTGCTCTGACAGCCTCGGGGTATCCTTAGCAGCTCTACAGTGTGCCAAATTATAACTGCGGCAGTAGTTTTACTGCCACATGTGAAAACATTTTTTTTCCTTGGCAAAATGTTAATTCTCTAATCAAGCATTGGTACAAGAAACACATGTAACCAATTCAATTACAATGTGTTGAACACGGTAGAAATGTCGCTTTGCTCTGGAAAATAAAAGCGCACAAAAGAACACTGTACCACCAACCGATAAAATAATAGAATTCAGTTTGTTTTGTTCTACTACATTGTAGATCAATTATCTCATAACGTTTAAACGTATACCTTTTTTTGTTGAGTCGTATTTTTGTAGACCTTGAAATTAAAATGTTGTGTCAATGGTGAGCATATAGTCTTCAATTCAGTTAAATTCAGCCTGAATAGCAGCAACATAATATTGTCCAAAAGCTTTATTAAAAAAAAGTTATGGCTTTAAAACAGTCATGAAGGAATAGAATAGAACTGATCCTCAATAGTCCTGAGTGCTCTGTGCTTTGATTTTCAAAAGTGCCAACACAATGATACAATCCAATACAAAATTACATTTGTGCAGCGCCTTTCACGTCGGGAGGACGTCCCAAGGCGCTGAAGCTGAATGCTGGTCATTAATCAATTAAGGATGAATACTATGAAACCTGAACAGACCAGAAGTGAACTGAGCCTTTTGTATATAATGCAAAATGGATGCCCAATGGGACAAATATGTATCTGTTCGTATAGGTGCAATTTATCACAACTAGGTGTATGCACAACAGTCTTTCTCTGAGAAACTTACTAATTCCCAACTTGTGAGCATTGTTTTTAGGATATTTCAGTATTAAACTGGCTCAAATTAACTGGCTTAGAGTTTTTTTTTTCCTTCGACCACGTTTCACAACAAGATAAATGATTTATTTTTGTTCGCAGTCACTGTGATATGTTTGCAAATCCACAATTATACCCTACAACGGCATACTCAAGCATGGCATCTGAATTGCAACATCTGCTTGCGGATGCGTAGTGAAAGAGTTGAACAGAACTGCTGAAATTCAGATTTATTAGGGCAAGACAGAGTTACAACAGTGACTACCAATGATGTACCAGATGAGCTCTGCTGAGCTGGAAAAGTTGGGCTGATGCTTTATATCACTGCATGCTCTAATACTCAAAAACAAAATCACCAGGTTTATCAAAATAGACTGTATGCGTTACGAGGCAAATATGAAAAAAAATTACTATTAATAACTCAGAACATTTAAAACATATATTTATCGTACTAATGAACGTTCAATCTGACCTAGCATGCTCAGCAGAATCCACAATGTTTGGGTTTATGCTTGTTTAAGTTGAGAGTAATTTAAGTTTGAATAGGACCATTAGTTGCAATATGTTATCAAAAGCTACGCATCATTAAAGCAGGATCCATTTATTGCCCTGGGCATTACATATGCCATCAATTTGCAGCACAGATCCCAAACATAAATGCATTGTGAGACTGTATTAGAACTACTTACTCGTTTCTTTCAAGTTCAATGATCAATTCTTTCCCGTCAGCTTCAATTAGGAACTTGGCCAATGAAGGGTGGCTCTATAGCAAAAATACAAAGAAGCATGTAATGTAGTTTTGAAAATGCATGATATAATTATGACGTGTACTTGTTTCTAACTAACATTATTTAATCTAGCACTTATCCATCGAATCCCATGGTCATTTCTTAGCTATTGCTGGTTTGTGACGCAGCTGATCCCTTGTAAGTTATTATCAAGGCAGGTCAGCCTACCTAATAACAGTGCATTACATGGATGGAACACATCTTCCTCTGCAAAGGGAGTGTAAAGGAGCAAAATGCATACCTCCGGTTTAAGCCACATCACTGCTTACATTTTGAAGATACCAGTTTGGAAAATGTACTCAACCTGGGAACCATAATACTGGTTTTCTTCCCCGCCCCACCCCAAGTCTTTCATCAAAGTTTATACTGTATGCTACCAGAATCGTAATAACAGAATGGACTTCATACCACCTTTGCATTTTAATTCAGAGCACTGGTTGTATAAACAAGGTTTCGATTTCTTTCTTGGCAAGCCAGAAAAGCATGATCTGGGGTGGAGTAACCACAGGGTGGAGTAGAGGAAAAGAGCTAGTGGCCTCTTGAAGTGGAGCTATGAGAGGGCACAGACTCCAGCATTACAGAAACATATGCTGCAGTGACTTTGCCTGGCTGTAGAAGTAACACTTCACTATGGAGTGCTCACCACTCCGTGACCTCAGCAGTTCCTGGAAGAAAACTGGAGCACAATAATGTTATTCATCCCAGGCGCATAATAAATAATGCTTACACTTGGTGCGGCATATTATCATACTGTATGTCTCAAAGCACTTTAAATTACATTCAAAATGTAATGGTTGTCAAATGCAGAAGGTATTCTGTACCACTAACGCTAGTATACTCTGCCATACACTATTCGAGTGCAATGGATAAAACTGTCACTGATACAATTCCTGTGTGAGAGATTAGCTGTAAACACGGTACCCATTCCACTTTTTGCTCGATCAGGGTGAAGTACACACATTATTGATGGTTTGTAGCTGTTCCCATAAGTATGATTGATCAATCTAATCTGGCTCTGTTCTTCCTGGGAGACCAAACCTAATCCTGAGATCCTCTGCAATTCACATATGTCCTCAAGTTAGTTGTGGAGGTGCAAAGATTGTTTGCTCTTATTCTCCTAGAATATCTGTGGAGGGAGTGTTTGACAGATCATCTGTTTGACAGATAACCCATCAATATCAATATCCAAATCAGAGGTCCATATATACATGAGCAGCCTGCTTATTTAATTCCAAAGTTTCAGATGCAGGTTGGTAAAAATCAAGGCTTGGGGACTCCAGAGGATGCATATGTGGTACTGCTTGAGTTTAACCAGTTAAACCTGACTAGCTTGCTCTTGCAAAAACTGTCTAGCAACCTTCTCACTGCTTATTCAGCTAGAACAACCCTACCCTTTAGGACTATGGCTTTCAAGATTATCAGATGTCAAATGGGAAGAATCCCTGCCCCAAGCTCCAAGTCCAGACCATGAGCCAGGCCAATAAGTCTGTTGTCAACAGTGCCTTGGACACTATGGACATACCTGACTCAGGAACTGCATTGCTACAGTAAATTAATTCAATTTCAATATCCAGTTACTGGTTGCATGTCCAGGGAGGTAGCTGAGTCCCCAGGGGGGGCAAGGCTGATCTCCACCAAGCAGATTAGCCTCTAGTTGGACATTAGACAATTAACAAGCACAGGTCTGAACCCTATTATACGGACAGCGGGTACTAGGACACTTGATAAGCAGTACGACTCAACATGAAATGCATGTGAGTATTGCCACTAACCCTCCCACAGCTCAGAGACACTCACCCTATATATTGAGTGGTGAGCCCATCAGTTAGAAATGAGGAGCCTGAGCAGCAGCTGCTTGCCTCTTTAAATAACAATCAAGGGAGGTAGCAATCCCTGGATACATGAGAGTGTGTTCATGAACCCAAACGCCAATATATGCTGCTGACAGAACAATGACATGAGCAGTGCTTCCTGCACATATTTTGCAGCAATTGACATTGATGTGATGTGATGCCTTGGAAGTCAGAGATGTTTTGGAGCGGAAAGCTAGCTGGTCATCGTCAGAAACCAGGTGTACTGTACTTCTGGCACATCAACAGCACCAGGTTTGTTCTGTAACTGATCCAGAGCATGTCCTAATGGGGGTGCTGTCGTGTGGCTGCTGCTAAAACACACATTTATAATGCAGGACACTGATCTAAGAACTGTTTCCTCCTCCCTACCCACACACTCTCAAAGACAGCACGAGTCTGCTTGGAAGATCACCAACTGGGTGAAAAATCACTTTTGTATTGCTCAAAAAACTGATGATTATTCAGCACAAAGACAAATGCAGCTGGATTCTTCCTCAAAATGCACGGATACACAAAAGCTAAGAGAATAAATAATGCTCAAATGTTTAGTGTGTGTAAATGTGGCATTCATGTAAATATAAGAGGCATTGGAAGTGCAATGACTTGATTGTAACCATATTTGCAGAAAGTATCATGATTGTAATGCTTGCATGAGGTAATATAATGTTTATACGTTTGAACTGATCCTATTATCTATTGTGTTTATTTTTCCAGATCAAAATCTACGCTTCAGAGATCACTTCAATAAAAAAATCCACTATTTATTAACAAAATCTGTACAATAGTTTATAAACCCAAATCTCAGCTTCCACGTATTTTTCCAAATATTAACCAGTAAGGCAAAATGTATCTGGCTAGCTATGTACAGCCAATGGCTGTTTGAAGAGTAATCCACAAAATCGTGTGGTTTGGCTGACGATTTGGTATCTGATGGTAATACCATTTGCACATTCTGAAGCCGCTGCAATCAAAAGCTACTAAAATCAGCAAGGTTCACTGATTAAGGTTTCTTCAAAGAAGAGTTTCCTCTAGTCACTTCCAGGCAGGACAAAACCTTGGGCAAGTTTCCTCACTCCACAGCCCTGATAATAATCCCTCAAGAAGCAAAAAAAATAATAAATTGAATATGTTCAAGGCCTGAGCATCAACAGCCCTTTTGGGTAAGGAATTCCATATATTCACCACTCTCTGAGTGAAGTTTGTGGGATAATGCTGTGCGTAATTGTTTTGCCCACAAATATAGAGTAAATTCACATGACAGTATATTCTGTGAAGCACTTTGAGATGTCTAGAAAACGTGAAAAGCACTATATCACATGCAAGGATTAGTATTATTATTGCCAAAAACAAAGTGAGAATTCACCCTGATCTATTTTTTTAAATCTAGCACTTTGAAAAGAACCCAGAATCAGTAATCCATCAGAGTGAAACAATCAACTTGAGAAATTATCTTGCTGAAACTTGCACACAATATCTGGAGTCCTGTAGCTCAGTGATTAGGGCACTCGCCTTACAAGCGTGAGACCTATGTTCGAATCCAGGCAGGTCAGTTTCCTTAATCCATGTGCCCAATAATAATTCCTCCCAAAAAAAATTGGTCATTTCAATCCACGACTGTTTGCGGGACACTGCTGTAAGTAGTCGGCTGCCGCGTTTCGCCCACAAATGTACAGTCAATTCACTTTACAGTATATGTTTGAAGTGTTTTGAGACGTCTAGAAGACTTGGAAAGTGCAATATCAAATGCAAGGATTATTATTATTATTAATATCATCTCTACAACGCATTACCCATTCTGACAGTGCCAGTGCCTTAAGCATAAGTCATTTTGTAAAACCATGACCCTGCATCGAGCATGTCCTTAAGAAGGAAAATCTATCTACAGTATCTATTTGAGTATCTGGTCTCTTTTGTTCTTCCCACTTCCTCTTCTAATACTCTGAAGAACAATTCAGTAGCTTTAGTTATAGAATGGGTTAATTGGCTCAAGGAGTCATAAAGGTGGTTTATAGCCCTTCCCCCATTTTTATTGAAATCGATGTACATTAAAGATTCAAATAATACAGCACAAAGGAGCCTTGCGTCAATCCAGTTTTTGCAACAATTGAAAGCAAACTGGGAAGCACAACTACACAGTGTAGCCAGATCGATTCAGTTTGAAAACTGTGTGGAGCCACTTTCAAGATGCTTCACCCTGGCTGGCTGGAAAATGATTGCACCAAGCATGACACAGACCTTCAAAGTTTCTCAGGAGGCCAGGAGCAAGCGTGCCCTTCAAGGCTCGCTGAAGATGATTTTTCAAAACAGAGTTTGCCCTGGACTGGCTAGGCTGCCCTTTCAATTTATTCTTAGTAAAGAATTTACTATCCCACCTAGTGAGAACACTGAATGTGTTTAAGTCAGAACGGAGGGGTGCAATGTGCAGCCAACAGTGCACCTGAACTATGACGGCTTGCAACGATTCATTGCATGTGATGGTTTGACATTGCCATTTACTATGTACCAAACTGACAGGAGAGCAGTTGGTTAAGAATATACTGCCAAACGTTACTGGGAATGTGAACCTGAACCAATATGAAAGAACTTTGTGAGTGAGTGGGTTCATGTAAACCAGTGCGTTTGGAAATACCATCTTCTTTGTTTACAGTGTTGGATGTCGAGTTGTATGCTACTGTGAATTGAATGTATCAGAAATAGTATGTTGCTTACTTGCAAGTGTAACAGTTAGTCAGAAACCTGCTATTGAATGTCATAAGACTGATGTTTGTTGTAAAACATTGACATGCTTTGCTTGTTATTTTCAATACGACTATCTCTTCAAAGGGAACAAATAAAATACAAACTTTGAGACAACAAATTAAAGCTGGAATAGCTCCCTGACATGGAAGTTAGTGATTGCTTGAACAGTATCACTGTAGTTGGTATGGAAGTGACCTGCTTTTGGCTGGGGTCACACCACAATGCTATCAGGTATTCCCTGTGCAATACAGCACCCCCTGGCAGTAAGCCCTGAGTCTAGACCACAATAAAAAAAACTATAAATCGTCTGGTGTGAAAGATTAATGGCAGGGTAGGGGGAAAGTGGTTATGTCTATTATGCTGATGTGAATTTCGACGCATAGCAGTTAATATGTCCTGGGTCTTACATCAGTGCTTCTGCTTGTCCAAGATTTTAAAAAACAAGCTGACATATCATGTAAAAGGTGAGTGAATTCTTCAAAGCCTAGGTTGTCGCTCCCTCGAAATAGCATTTAGGGAGTATGGTCATTTTAAACTTGTGGGCAGTGTGTGTCGGGGAATGGGGGAGGAATCTAGTGGGCAAACAAACAGGCACAAAAGTACATACTGTATTGGGTTTGAAGTTTGCAGGGATTATAACTATTTAATATGAAATTATCACTAAAGAGAGTCACAAAAATCAACTGTGATCATGTTTATCATATGATAGCATTGGACGAAGAAGATCCCATGGCCTATTTGATCTCAACTTTCCAGAATACCTGTCTGCCCATCAACAGACTTTAGAGTCTTGGTCTCAACCAGCCTTCCCAGCAACCTGTTCCAGTCATTAATTAGCCTCTATCTTTAAAGCTCTAAGCCTGTGCCCTCTTGTTCTACTGTTTTTGGTGCATCAGAAAGTAGCCAGATTGATTTGAGGATTGGTTTATGAATCAGACGCATAGAGTTGACTTTTACATTAGCCTTACTCCAAAAAGTAACGCACAGAGCCATTAAACCTAAGCAAATCCATGACAGCGAACACACTGATGTTACTAAGCCAATAGCACTTTCTTGAAAATAATGAAGGAAATGGAATTCCAAGGACGTTAACACAAATCAAAGATATCCCAGATTTTCTTTCTGGAAGACCCTATTCACCATGATCACTATTCAATTGGTACAATTATATAAGTGAGACGTTTGGGTTCACGTGCAGACTTTGAATCTTTCAGATAAAAAATGCCATTCATTATAGTCACAGCTGCATAGAACAGGCCTTCTCAGAATTTTACGCACTGAGTCCATTTTCAATAACACTTTCATCCCAATGCATTTCTGGGTTGTGCAACTTCCTTGGTAACACTGTTGTGTTTTCACAGATTAATTCAGTTAAACAACGGATGCATTTTTTTCCCCCTGAATGATGGCATCCATACATGTGTGCATGACTGTGTTTCAAGCCAGCCAGTGGGCACTCCACCCCTCTCTTTCCTCAACAGCAGTCATTTAACTGGTCTGACCTCTCCACCTCCAATTAGGCAGAATTGCAGCCTAATGTCAGTGATTAAAACAGCATTGTATGTATGTATTGATGATTTCATGAAAGAAAAGGCACTTGTTCACAAACCTCCACACATGTCTGCATACAATAGTCCACATTTAGTTTGGACTTTATAATGCAAAACCATGTTGAGTTTTCACCCGGATTTTAAACATAAAGTAAGTTTTATCCAGTCCAGTCTTGAGTTATTAATAACAACCGTAAATGGCCAATGTTTTATTTGCCAATATTTTATTTGCCATTGTAAGAAAATAAATCAGATATTTCAGTAGAGCTACTGGTACTGAATACAAGCAATGCATTAAAATTTGGTTTACTTTATCATCCATAGATTTATATCCATTAACCTTTGCATAGGCGGGAACTGGTCTTATTAAAGAGGATCGACACATCGATAAGCTAAGTACTATCCTTCCAAAATATGTTTTTTTTAAAACAAAGAATGAGCTGTAGATCAGAACCATGTGTATAATTTCTAAAGTTTGCTGTAAACTTCAACTGCACAAAAATTTGCTGATGTCAGATTTGGCTCCTGCTCCATTCTCCCCTGTGAAAAATCAGAACATTTCTGCCTAATGGACTGTGTCTGACATTATACATTAATGTATTGACTTTACAGGAAAATAATTCAGTGTTATAGATTTTGTTTTGCCAAAAAGAAGGCAATTTTTCCTTAACTAAGCACTATTTATTTTTCTTAATATAAAAATTATAACCACAAAAATTCAGCAAAACTAATAAACAGTATCCTAGATAGATGTTAAATAGTCCCCCGTAACCATTATTTCCTCCAGTGTGCACACTCGATCTCCGGGCCGTGCGATGATTCATGCATAATTTGTAAAAGGCCACTTTTTCATGAGAGAAACAGAACAAAACAATAAAGTTGCTGACCTTTCCATGCAGGTTGCTCAATTGTTTCTGGTGATCTCCATCCAGAAGGTAAGGAACTATTTTCTCATATTGTTGCAGCTGCTTTAGATGCTCCTGTTGCCTAGGCGATGATAATTTACTGGACAAAATATTGCCTGCAAGTACATTATTATTAAAGATCAGGAAATGGACCACTCTTCCACACATACACAATTATGCAGCAAACTGTTTTAATACATTTATATGTCAAGAGTGAGCAAATGAAAGGTTATTCCATGTAGAAGCAGGTAAAGAATGCTCTAGATAAATCGTGCCCCATTTTTCCTTTTACACCTTTTTGTCCTCGTCTCTTCTTTACCACAGCAAAAGATGAACACTGTTAGCTTTCTACTGAAATCAATAGGCTTTTCTTAGCACAAGCTATTGCTTCAAATGGAATCTAAAAAGCAGCAATTTCTAACAAAAAACTCCAAATGCCTAAAATGCTATCGAATAAGTCTATTTTGCCTTCAAATTGAAAGATTTAAGAGTTCTCCGTGATTCTACAGGACCTTAAATTTTTTAGGTAAATAGCTTTCCAGGGCTAAGAATAGATTGAATTTCAGAATAGCCTGAATTCACAAGCAGGGACTCCTTCTGATACTGTGACCCTATCCAGCACAAATTCCTCCTTGAATGTTAACTGCAGAAATGAGTCACAATCATTGGAATGATCTATTAATTGTTTACAAATCCCACCTTATTCAATAACACACCCTCAGGATGAACCATGTACTATACTATAGTGGAGTCCTATAGCTCAGAGGTTAGAGCACTCGCCTCTCAAGCGAGAGACCTGGGGTTCGAATCCCGGCAGGAAAAAACCTTGGGAAAGTTTCCTTACTCCACATGCCTGATAATAATCCTTCAAGAAAAAATCCCCAAAGAATAATATATAGGTCACTTCTATCCAGGATTGTTTGTGGAACACTGCTGTGGGTAATCGGCCGCCATGTTTTGCCCACAAATACATATATTTACAGTATATTCTGTGAGGCGCTTTCAGACTTGAAAAGTGCTATGTCAAATTAAGGATTATTATTATTATATACTGTAACTCTTTGTACAACAAAGAAAACCATGATAATTTAGAGGTTTTCCTAGCATGTGATAACTTAATTTAGTTCAGTTAAAATTCTGGCTAATTTTCCTAGGTATATTTTGAAGGATAGGTATCAAATGTAGCAATATCCACATCGTGAACTTGGTACAGTGCCAGATGTGGACAGAACCAAGTCACGAAAAGCCCAGCTTTTTTGTGGTTGGAAGATGGGCTTCCCAGAAGCAAGATTGTGTAATCAAGAGACCTGAAGACAGGGTTAACGGGAAAGTTCAGAAACTCAATAGTTGACGTGCCCATGGAGCATTGCCATCGGATACCCTTGAACGGTTGCAAGTTGGGGATTGATGGCAAAGATTTACCCTTTAGCATCCACAATCACAGCGATTGACAGGAAGTCAAATCCGTGAACCCGGCTTTGTCAGAAACCAGCTGTTATGCACTGCCTAGCTCTCAAATCCACTTGTCACACTTACTTTATTTAATCCTCTTTTTTCGTGAAACAGAAGAATTGATTGCGCTTGAACTAGCTAGACCTACAATGCTGGCCACAGTTGGCAGCAGGAATGAAGATCTCAGTAATGTTGTTCACATTGCCTTAGAAACGAGTGACAAATCAAAGGAAAAATACAAAGGAAACGGTCAGTACTTCCCATAGAAGGTTTAACACAGTGGTTATGACATAGTCCAGCAAGCAGGATTTGAATAATTCAAGCCACAAACTATTCTTATCATGAGTTCAAGCAGTTCTTATTTAATGGGTGATAAGATTTAGGTTATTAGGTAAGATTCTTGGCTGTGGTAGTATCTTCCCTGAGTACTAAATCTCTTTCAAGAACAAAATAGAATTGGTGCCGTGGGAAAGACTAAGGATACCATATGATTGCTGTTCACAACTGGCTGCCGCGTCTCACCCACAAAATACACAGTCAATTCACGTTAAAGTATATTCCGCGAAGCGCCTTGAGACAACAACAACAACAAATTACATTTATATAGCGCCTTTCACGTCGGGAGGACGTCCCAAGGCGCTGCACAGGAGGCGTGTGACCCGAGCTGGGAGGGGAGTGTTTGGAAAGGGGTGAAACACGAAGGGGAGGTAAAAGAGTTCGGGGTGGAACAGAAGGCACGATCGAAGAGGAAAGTCTTCAAACCGGCCTTGAAAGAGGAAAGGGAAGAGACGAAACGGAGGGATTGAGGGACTGGATTCCAAAGGGTGGGAGCGGAGAAACTGAAGGCCCGGCCTCCGATGGTGGGGCGGTTCGGGCGGGGAGCTTGGAGCAGGCCAAGTCCTGTTGAACGGAGGGTCCGGGTGGGCGTGTAGGGGGAGAGTAGATCGGCTAGGTAGGATGGGGCAAGGCCGTGTAAGGCCTTGTAGGTGAGGACGAGGATCTTGAACTCGATCCTCTGGAGGATGGGGAGTGGAGACGGGCGAGGGTGGGGGTTATGTGGTCGCGGAGGCGGGTGCGGGATAGTACACGGGCTGCAGAGTTTTGGATGGCCTGCAGCCTGTGAATGGAGGAACTGGGGAGGCCGACGAGGAGAGAATTTCCGTAGTAGACATCTCGAAGACGTGATAAGGTGCTGTATCAAACGCAAGGATTATTATCAAACTGTTTCCTTTGCTATGATCTGACCCTCTGCTCCTGATAAAATAATAATAATCTTTTGATATAGCTCCTCATCACATCAATGAGACATTTCAATGAGCTTCACAGGATTTTTCGCAATGTTGCTTGAGACGGTGTCTATTTTGTGGAGAAAAGGAGAAGAGATATTTATTAGTAATAATAATAATCCTTTTGTTTGATATAGCGCCTGATATAGTTGTTGAGATGTCTCAAAGCACTAATAATAATAATAATAATAATAATAAAAATGAATGTAAAATGAGGAGAAACTTTGCACTTCTGGGATGAGGAGAATGGATTTCCAGGAGGCAGTTCACAATTAATGAGTTAGGATTATACAATCCACACTGATTGTGACATTTCAGCAGTTTTAATACATTACTTGTAACTGGAGATTGTGTGACTGACGTTAACCGCAATACCCCATTCAGTCTTACCGAAATGTTAAAAATTCTGATTTTGATTTCTATGTTTAGTGCCAAAAACAAATCAGTGAGTGCAGTGCATCTTACCAGCAACGGAACGCAAGCAAATGCATGATATGGATTATCTGAATAATAGGAATTGCTATGCAAAGAGATCCCAAGTTACGGACTGGTGTTTTAGTACAGTGTATATTTACCAACACATTAGAATACTATCTAAATCTTTATTACTATAATCATTCCTGATTCAGGACTTTTTTTTAACCACAAGTCGTATACTTTAATCATACACTCAAAGAGTCCTAAAACTGCACTGTAAAATGATCAGCCCAGAGATAAAGAGGGCTTTGGTTCAGACATTATCCACTAATATAGACTTAAGCACAACCAACTAACCAATTGAACAAGTTAAAACATTCAGTGCTCCATCAGGTATAGAATATAATACTTAATCCAATAAGCGTAAAAAGATTTCCCTTTCAGCACAAAGAAAAACAATCTTTGGATTGATCCAACCACAGCAGTATTTTCCTTTGGCATTATGATGATTTCTGACATGAAGAGAGTAACAATGCTGACCTTTCATGATTGTCTAAGGGCCAATAAGCATACCAGATGTATTAATATTATGAAGTAAAACATAATGGCTTGATATTCCTGCATTATCACATTACTGTATTTCTACATTATTGCACACACATGGAAAAAAAATAGGGCTGTCATTATGCACCAGTAGCATCCTAAACAGCCTTGAGGGAGAATGATCAATTTTTCTGTCACTTTTCGTACAGTATGATATGATTTTCGATGTTCGCCTAAAAAAATTTAACAAAACTAGTAGCACTGTTGTATAAACAAGAGAGAACGTCATTGCGTGTGCCTATTTAAGGGAGGGCAAAAGATATTCATCTGAATTCCTATACAGTGTAAGCCTATCTCTGAATGTAGGCAAGTCATCTTTTTTGTTTCTCGGCTTCATCCGTTCTAGTCCTTCATGGTTTGAAACTGATGATCGGAGGCAGAGTTGGAATGAACATTTTGTGGAAATTACTCTCTTCAGTGATATTATAAACTGGAGTGTTGCCCAAAGCCTCTGCCCCCAGCTACAATAAGGGCCAATAAATAGCACTGGAATAGAACAACATGATGTCACCAAAGAGGGGACTTCAGATAAAATGCCTGTTCACATCTGGGTGGATGTACGGGTCACAGACCACGAGTGACTCATCTCAGAGCTTTAAAACACAGTAACAAAGTACAGCTGAGACACTTCCTCTTTGAGGAAAGGCTCAGAAGAACGCCAATTGCAAAGTTTTACAGTATTTACAGTATTTTCTTCCACCTTTGTAACAATGGGATCTTGGGGCTTATTTTACATTGGAATATAACAATCACAGCATTCGATAGAACGCCTTAACATGTCGCTGAGCCAACTCAATGCAACCCACGGAAATGACTTTAAAATGTAGTAGCTGTGATATTGTAGGCAAACAGATGTCCGAGATGTCTAATAAGATGTCTGACAGAAACATTTATCTATTAGCATGTGCAATGTCAAGTGTTTTGGGGGCTATTCCGCCATTGTCAAGTGCTCTTGCACACTACTCACACCAAGAAGGGTGCTATATAAGGGTGCAAGTTGTTGCTCTTATTATTGATTTTATTGGATATCAATATGGCTAGCATTTTCGCAGTAAGGATCAGAAACAATTAGTTTAATCATTCAAATAAGATTGAAATAGAAGCAGAGTTTAAGTGTTTGGAAACTTTGCCATATTCATATGCAACGGACAATATACAGTACTTGAATACAGGTGACAAAAAGTGAACATTTAAATAGATATAGGTTGTGATTATCACCAATGTATCTTAATTAGTTAAGTGTTCTTGCAACAGAGATATTAATTATGAGGTTATCTGTTTATCTGTTGTTTGCTATCTGTCGTTTGTTGTTTGTTATCTGTTATCTGTTGTTTCTGAATATTATATGGCTTTGAATGTTGAAGGCTTGGACTTTATTTTAACAGAGGTTAAGCTTGTTAATTGAGGCATCCAAATGCTACCTGAAATCCTTCCAGTGATCACACCAACTGATTAATAATTCATACAATAATAAGTGTACCGGTATTTATGAGACTGTGTATTTGCATGTCAGTCTGGCTCAGCAGTCTCACCTCTGAGTTAGAAGGTTGTGGTTTCAAGTCCCATGTCAGGACTTGAACTTGAATTGTCTATGCTGCACACTGCAGTGCTGGGGATATGTTGCATTATTGGAGGTGTTGTCCCAACCATCCTCCCCCAACCACTCGGGTCCTAACCCCCAACTGTTCAATGCCTTGGGATGTCCTCCCGACTTGAAAGGCGCTTTACAAATGTACTATTGCATTGCATCACTTTATAAACTTGCACTGATTGTATTTTTGATGTGCACAGTAAATGGAAATATTATATTTGTTGCAAATATTAAACTAAAATGTGTTCCAGTTATTTTCTACATGTCAACTTCTTTCATTTTAAATAAAATGCATTTACTTCACAATGCCTCCATTTAAAATTTCCGGTATACCAGTTACCATAAAATTATTTTTGCCTTGTACAGATAAAACCTATGGAAGTCCACTTATTTGGATTGAAAAACTCTTTGCAGTACAATTCATGAAAATGTTCCCAAACCCTTTAGTTTATGCATTAATGGCACTGCCAGTGATTTAAATAATAAGCCATGCAATCCTAAAATTGGCTTTCATTGCAAAAAAAATCATCAGAAGAACTGGTGCCAGAAAGATAATTTTTAACAGCTCGCTCCTTTTCATCTGTTTCATTTTTATGTTTATGCAGTCATATTATCTCATGGGAAACGATTTTAAACAAGGAAATTTACATTAACTTTTTTTCAAGAAATGTATACATAACATCAACAAAAATGTTGAAGACGTTAAGCTTGAGAATTAACATTATATACATTTTTTTTAAATCCTTGAGGCAATCCACAAATATGTTGATCTTAGTTGCTTCTCTAATGATAGCACATTAATTGTTAACCTTCAAAGCGATTTGCAGTTCTATTTGTTTTGCTAGGAGTATACAATTCCTGTTTACTGCACGAGGCGGAAGAGAAATGATAAAAACAAGTCATTTCTGTGCTCACTTATCTGCTATTTTGTCATTTCAAGCCGTAATTAAGATTTAAGCTTTTAGAATGTCTCCAATTTGTTCAGCTAAGTGTCCTATATGAAAATGAGGTACCAGATCAAAAAGCAGTTGTGACAAGCCAAGGATAGTTGGCACTTCAAAAACAAAAAGTAAGGAATAATGAATGAAACCTGAGCCCAACCTGGTATGATTGATTAAGGGGGCTAAGTTCAGATATGAATAAATCTTCCCAGTTTTGCTTTTTCAACCCAAATAATTATAAACTTATAATTTTATGTTTAAATTTGACGGCGCACCATTTTTGCTGGCGAACATCTATTGTAAGATTCTCACTGTAGTCAGCAAATCACACAATTATACTATTAGATTTCTTTTATTAACTATAGTCATAATGTTTCCGATGTCCTGTACTCGTAAAAATAATGGGCTGAAAGCAATTTTATCTACTGTCATGAAAATTTCACATAAAGCCTGTGGTAGCAATAACACCAAAGGATTAAACCTTTCTAATAGCTTCCTTTGGACAATGAAGTTCCCCTAACCATTCATGAAAAAGCAACCTACTTGTTTCTTCAAACCGTTTGCTCCTTGGAGAGATTTTTACTATGAGTAAATTGATATGGTTGATCAGTTATCAAGTTTGGCGGATTAAGCTGTTTGTTTTATTATGCTTACGCACACAAACAAATCTGTGCATGCACAGTAAAACCTGCACTGAATCAATCAGACTCAATAGCGCCTTTCATGTCTTCTAGACATCTCAATGTGCTTGACAGAATATACTGTAAAGTGAATTGACTGTATATTTGTGGGTGAAAACACCTGTGCTGTACTCATATACAGTAAAAGCCCGTTTATCCGGCACCCGATCCAGCGTAACTTCCGTATAACCGGCATCGCAAAATAAAGGTCTGCATTCGATTAACTGGAATTTCTTCTTTTTCTTTGGCGTTTTCAGTCGAATATCCGGCAGGCGCTTTAACTTGCATTGGCCAGATCCCGAGGGTGCCAGATAAACGGGCTTTTACTGTATTATTAAAAAAAAGTCATATACTGTAACTACAAATGCAATATGTTTGTGTGTGATAGAACAGTCACTTTGTTTAGCTATTCAGGAAGCAGCTGTATGAAAACACTGTACTCCTCTTTTATTACAGTCTCCATATGATGATCCATACAATGTAAGCACCAGTGATAATTTTTATGTGCTGAACTGTAACTGTCTAGTGGTCATTAGAATTGCCAATAGTTTTCAGAGAGTAATGCTACAGGTACACTTTTATTTTAGAGAGGTGAGATGATACATTTAAGAAATAACTTCTTCAAGTATCAAAGGTTCAGAACAAAGGTTTATTTTACAGTCGACATACAATATATACAGAAAATGTTTATGAATTTTCCAGCCATTTTGTCTCTTATTGTGATCGTGATCTCCAGTTTTAAGTATGTTTTATTTTCTTACATCAAATTGTATGCATTTTGAACCTTTCAGCAGAAGAGGCAGTTTTGATATGAAGATTGAAAACCAGAAAGTAATTCCCAGTGAGACAGTGAAGAGTCAACAATAATAAAAGGGAAAGAGAACATTGTGTAACAGGCAAGGTTTAGAATGTCAAAGTACAATTTTCATCTAAATTCAATGCCAATCCTGAAATAAAAACAGCCTATTTCCACAGCTTTTGTATGAAAGTGCATTAAAGCTGGAAACACTCTATATTGGATTGGATAAATTAAGTAGAGTGAAATCACTAGTCTAGAACAGAAAAAAATATTGGTTGGAATCAGATTGCCACATATAAAAATAATCCTCTGAGACGTCTCAAAGCACTTCACAGATTATACTATAAAGTGAATGACTGTATTTTGTGGGTGAAACGTGGCAGCAATTTTTTTTGAACCTGGAAAGCTAACTCTTGATTTGGTGTGTCTATAGCTGGCTTGTACATTCACTGCTGCAGTGATAATCTGGCAGGGTTGGTTCCACGCACATCCTGGATTTCAGAGTTTGCTGGTATTTAGAAACCAATTTAGAAATGGCTGGGGAAAAGCTGCCTCATACACCAGGTGTGCTGTTAACACAACAATGAAGCCAAACAATGGCCGAGAGGCAACCACCGTGCCGGACGACAGAGTGGCGACGCCGTGAACTACCTGCCAGCAGCTGTTCCGACATCGGAAAAAATAAAAGTAATACTCTGTGTATTTTGAGACCTGGCCTGGTATTTGGGAGTTGCCAGCTTTTAGAATGTCGGATTGCTGAGGATTTATTGTGCATTACATCCCAAGATCTCGTTCTGATTCAGGTAGATCGGCTGACTTTACCTCACTGCACAAAATGCCAAGAAATGGTACTATGAATTCTTGCAAGGTGCACATTTCTTGATGATTTCTTGATTTATGTACAAATTTGCATTAAGGGCAAATTTATGCTCTGCCAAATTGAGTAACAATCACAAACTTTTTAGACCTATGGTATGATTTATTATGCTTGTATGGCGCATCAATAAACTTGCCAGAATTATAAGTCTTTTTCTTTCAGGTTTAATCCAGGAATGTGGGCATTGACCTTTCCCATTTTATAAACCTCTCAGAATTGTACAGTCATTGTTAGAGATGGTAACGTGTCTAGCCTGTAACTTTGAATTAAGTTAAGTTTGTATCTGAGTTCTCACTTGAAAAAGTTTTCACAGTATGCGTGTGTATTGGCTCTGAGTAGTGTTCAAAACAGATTGAGAGGCACAGTGAGAAACTATGGAAGTTTGGGATTGATTTGGGTTAGACATATTCAGATGGAACGAAGCCATTTTTTTTGGCTGGATAAGTGTTAACCTTTCAAAATAATGCATGTCAAACTGAAGGAATTTATTTACTTTTAAATCAAGCAAATCCAACTAAGGAACCTGATCATTTAGGTTGGATGCAGAATAAAGCCTTAAGAACGCCAGTCCCTGCTGCACCAGCCATCAATCCGATAAATGATTGACAAATCATTGACCATTTTGCATTGTGCATTTGCAAACACGAGGAATTGAATTCAGACCATCTTAAACTAATTTCACTTACGATACTTTACAGCTTCCATAAGGAAGTAGCTTTCATCCCATTAGTGTAGGTTGGATTCAAAAACAAATCCTGGACTTGCAAGGACTGCATTTTAATTCACCGCACAACCAAATCTCCTGAAGCCAAAGTTGGGATTTTCTCAATTAGTTCTGCCTTTCAGAGCTGACTTTCAAATCATCATAAATTCAAAACATTTGCCTTTGAGTGTCTGTTGCCAGAAATGAAGGCTTGAAAGCTGAACACAATTTTTGTGTGTTCCCATTGCTAATGCACTTCCACCCTACCTTTGCGTAATATGGCGGCATTCATCATTGAACTGCAGTATTGTGATAACAGTCAAGCACTTTGAGTCTTCCCGCTGCGAAAGGCACCGATAACAAATGCAAGAGTCATTATTATCAATAAGCACACTAATCAGATTGCCCCATTATGCTCTCAAATGGAGAGAGAAATCAGTTAAAATCTCACCATAGAAACCATTTGCAGCACAGTTAGACAACTATAACATTTGTCAAAATAGAAAAATTCCTATACACCTAAACCAAAGCTGAATTCAATATACCTGTCAACGTTTGATTCCTAATGAAAATAGAGAGAAAATAACATGATTATTAAACTGCTTCTCAAATGCTTCCATGCCTCCATCCTCAAGCATTCAATTAAGTTATGAATAGCATTTGTCCCAAAAGCAGTCAATTTTATTTATAAGCTTGTTGAAGTGAAAACTTTATTTTCAAACCCATTTTGTTACAAACATTTTGTAAGATGGATTGAAGGAAATAGAATACAGTCCCGAATAGTCTTTTCTAAAATGTGTCATGAAAACCAAAAGACCCATCCAAAGACGGAAATAACGCTTTTAGTTCTTGTACTTAACTTTGGCCGGTTTGACTATGTTAAGCTTCCAGTTTTGGTATATTGAAAACCTCACGTCTGGACCTAATAAATGGCTTCATTCAAACCATATGACTTTAGAAATCTCTACTCATCAGTCATGGTAAGCACATGTTTGGCATAAATTAAAAGTAAAAATGTTTCGTAGAAATACTGTGTTTAGAAATTTATTTCTGTCGGGAGTACACGTCAATAATCTGGATGCTTGAGTATATTTTACATCTTTTTTTGTTTGAAGATAATCAATTTCTGCTGGATACATACTGCATTCAGAACAACCGATATATCCAATTCATTTCTCCGTAAGTTAACAAAGGAAGTTTTCAGGTGATGAACCCCAAGAACAGGTCGCACCGTTCAACTGACTCCTGATATCTATTATTCTATGTCTTGTATACTCAGTGTAGAAGTTTGTACCATTTATTTGAATCTCCAGGGTGCTCCCCACAGTTTGGGAATATTCCAGACACTCAATTCAGTGCCAAATGATCTCAGCAGGGAATTGTGTTTCTTTGTGATGTGATTTCTGCTCGTTTACAAAACATAAACGCTTTGTAGTAAAGTGCATTGTACGCGGCCAGAAGCTTCACTCAGTGGTGTTCAATGGGTAAATGAAATAGTTCTGAAGCACACAGTCGAGGAGGTTTCCAGATGTGATCCTTGCCCTGTCCTGGGTTAAGCGATTTCAGCCAGGACAGTAGGAGTGATAATATAATTGTCCTCGGGCGAGAGACATGCAGAAATAATAGTAATAATAATTCTGGCATTCGATATAGCACCTTTTCAGGTCTTCTAGACGTCTCAAAGCGCTTCACAGAATACACTGTAAAGTGAAATGACTGTCTATTTTGGGGGCAAAATAGGCAGTGTTTCTGTTGCTGCTGATTACAATCGTTGATGGAAGTCCTCATATATGGACGGCGCGTTTAGCTGTAATATTCTCCACAGTCAATTGGTATACCAACACTAACATTTGAGTTCACGGGTGAGAAACAATTTCACGGGTGATGTACCTGAGTATCTTGCGCGGCTAATGTAGCTCAAGTCACTAACCTCAGGAGATGAGAGTGGAAGGAGAGACTGGATAAACAACCATTGAGCCATTAATAGTATGACACGGGAAAGAGCTGAAAGTCTCTAACAGGAGGTAATAACCTTGCTTAATAACGCATTAATTTTTAAAGTGATGTAAATATTCCCATTTTGTACTATGCCATACATTTCAACTGATATCATTCATTAAGATTGCTGTGATAGACTTGCATATGGGTTGACAGCTGCTTGATTTAGTAGTTGCCAGGGTTACCAGGTTGCTCCCATGGTGAAGTTGTTTCCTTCTTACACTATCAGTTACTTAGAATTATATTCTGCCTCGTGTAAACATTGCTGCTGATTGTTAAACAATGAATTAGAATATACATGCCAAATCCAGGTCAGTAACTAACAAAGTAAAGCACTAAAGAAAAATCTTCCTTTTCATTCCTGTCATTTCATGATGTCCTTTTGTCAGCAACCCTTTATTTAGGCGAGGGTCAAGCACAGTTGTTAGCACTCTCATCTCTGAGTCATATTGTTGTAGGTCCATGTCAGTGTAAGCTGACACACCAATGTGTGTGGCTTTGACGGAGGTGCCATCCTTCGGTTAAGACATTAAATTGAGGTCCTGTCTGCCTTTTTTAGGTGAACGGTAAAGCTCCCATAGGATTATTTCATAATGAGAGCAGAGTTTCCCCCAGTGCCCTGGTCAATAATTCCCCGAAACAAAACCAATCGTTCACTTCATGGCTGCTTGTGGGGCATTGATATGCACTGATAAACCACTGTGTTTGGCTTCAAAAAAGTCACTAGACTTTACAGTAAATCCTATGAAGCAGTTTGTCACATACTCCCAACATGAAAGGCGCTATATCATATACAAGGATCATTATTATTGAATTAACCCCTAAAATTAGCAACAGTATAAAGATATGGATCTGGAATGCATGCAACAAATGTCGCATATATTCTAAAAGTAATAGCAATCACAACCGATCTGTTTTAGAGCTGTAGCTCATTAGGTTTTAGATGACTCATTCTCACAATTTATATTACAATCTGAACCCTATACTGTTTTGTGGATTTGCAAAATACTCACACATTACACATTATGTGTAGATTTTCTCAAAATTATACCCTTATAAAGTGCAATTACCTATGCCAGAATGCACCTATTAATTATGTTGTAATTTTCAATGCATTATATACAGGTTGGTAAAGTTGCACCTCTGATGGCATGGACCCTTTGTTTTTCAACAGAATGTATTTTTCCCTGGGCTATCTACCTTGACAGATAGCCAGCCATACTTTAGAACAGAAACAAGGAAACAAAGTACTTTGTGTATGTTGTACAAAATACCAGATGGTCAGGGGATGAGTTGCAGATGTGTATCGGTCTTTCTTTACTTTAGGGCTTGAATGACCACATACATTTCAGTAATTCATCCATGATCTGCCATTATTGTACATGTAATCCTATAAAGCACCATGGATCACGATGCACACAATGACTGAATATGCCCCTAATCCACTTATTGATTTCAATGGACACCTGCCTGTTAAGCATACAACAATAAAGGAAATGTTCTCTGGAAAAGCACACACCATAGTTTTGCAGTCAAGAGCCATGGTGAGCACTTCAAAGGCTGAGTAATTTCTCCAAGAATTACCTGTTAATTGTTCATCTGAATAGATAATTTGGATAGCTACTTTGTCATTGCAAACATAAATTACAACAACTTGCATTTATATAGCACCCTCCACGTTGGGCCTCAGAGCCTCGAATTCTAGTGGAATTTACATTTGCAAAAAGTGGGAAATGTAAATTCTCCCATGATTATTTTTGTACCGCATCGTACTTTTAGATATGGATTTCTTGTAAGTACAAAGTGGCCCAGTTGAACCAGTGTGTACTAACCTTTTGACAGCATGGATTAATTGAGGCAAACGACCTGATTCCATTTTGTACACTATACACATCTCACCTAAAAGGTTTGAATTTGCTGAATAGTTGAAATAGTTTGCTATCTTAAAAATAACACTGAATCTTTATTTGTCCCACTCCAATCAGCAGCACCCAGACTGAATGACAGTAGTTTACTTTACCTCTGAAAATGTCCTGTAATAAAACACTACTTGTTATAACCACAAACAGTGATGCAAGAGGGTGATGTTTAATGTGTTCTGGTGTTTGTTTGTATAGTTCTACAGCACTTATTAGTTAGCTGTTTTTTTTAACCCAAATGGCCAAAGGCATATTTTAACCAAATATATATTTCCTTTACCAATATGCTACTGACAAGTGCAAATTTATAGTGTGTTTTATCCCTTGCACTACTAGTGGTATGCTAACTACCAGACATCACTGCTATTCAATGACATATTGGTTTAGGTAAAAATATAAAAAACAATATATCCCAGTCTTACACAGCTCCTCAATTAGGAGCAGCACCACAAGCCGACTTTTCTTGCCTGTATCTCAACATGAATAAATTATCTTTTATTCCCACGTTGTTCATTTAGATTCTACCCCTATAAACTGTTCATATGAATTATCATAGAAACATAATAATTGGGATCAGTGTCTATTAAGAAAAGATTTTTAAGCCCAGGTTTGGCATCATTTCTTGTTCACTTCTAGAGAAACCTGTAGTCTCTCATTCCCTTCTCCCTTAATGTATGCATTAAGTTTTTGCTTAGATACAACGATGCTAATTGGCTTTGAATCATGGTTTCCAGCAGTGAGTTCCACATTCGCGTCATGGAAAATATATGGTGCAAAATGATTAAGCATTACTTACCTGATATTCAACACTGTCTTTACCAAATTTGCATAAAGATTCCCATCATACACACTAGCAGAAAGCCCACAGAAATATATAGGGACAAAAGTTAGACACCTCAGTATAAAGGGTTGGCAAACAAAATGGCCACCAATTTCCCCCTTCCAAGTGGTCAGGTCACAATTGATGTGACTTCCTGTGAGATGCACCCCTGGGCAGCATGTACAGGAAGATCCACTGAAATCACTTCCTGCACCCTGCACCCTATGCATTCTCACTACGCACAGGGAGTGTCACTGACATGATTTCCCGCTATACAAATGTGCAGCGAGTGGGAAGTGATTTGCAATGCTTCCTGCGCAAAGCCCACAAGAAGGGACATCAGTGACACTTCCTGTGCATAGCCGTCAACAAGGCTGTGTCCCAACATCACAAAGGTAGGCATGCTTTAGCACAGGAACCCAGCTACTCTTTGACAGAAGCTAGGTATACCACACTTGTGGTATCGCACTGGTCCACAATGCTCCCACACTAAAAATGAACCCATCCTTATCTGGGTATTTTTGTTCCATTGTTCAGCCTTGTAACTTGGGCTAATGTGCATAAAGATTTCCCTGTCGACCCTACCACGTGTCAACTCAGGTGTCAACCTGGCTCAGTTGGTAGCACTTTTACCTCTGAGTAAGAAGGTCGTGGGTTCATTGTCCACACAGATTCTCCAATACAGTGCTGGGGTGTGCTGTATTGATGGAGATGCTGTACTTCTATCTGCCTGTTCAAGTAGATGCTAAAGATTTCACTCATTGAGATGTTTCAAATGCAACGATTATTTATTTACAAAGAATGTACAGCAAGGAAACATAGCTTCCTTTTGAATGCATCTATACTATCTAATTCAACCAGGCAGTGAGTTCCACCACCTCACCACCCTCTGTGTGAAGTAGTTTGCCTAAATTTTCTTTCAGATCCCCCTCGTCACTATCTTATACAGACAGTACTTGTTTTGAGCTATCTTATACTCACTGACCTCATCCTAACACTGAAACACATAGGAGATACTGTTTAGGGGTCAGGAGCTGTGTAATTGTCCGAGCTTGCTAAGCCCAATTGTAGAATCATTTACCACCGTTTATAATCAACTAACTCAGCATAAACTCGGAACCAAACATAAGTTCTTCCTGTACCTTCATGGCTCAGCTTCATATTGAGTAGCCATTTTAACATTGGAGTCAACAGGGAATTTGAAGTTAGTTTTATTTTAAAAGCTGGTTTGTAGATAATATTCAGAAAATAGGCATGCTAAACCCCCATCCCATGATCATGGGCTCTCGCTCCACTTATATTTCTGCCAACTTTACTAGGGAAATATACTGCAGTCAATCGCATCTGCTTTCCCTCTTAATCTGATTAATGTTACCAAAGCAATTTGTTGGGATACTGAGACCGATTACTGTCCTAATCACTTACGCTTCAACAATGTAGCTTAGAGATATTAGAGGACCAACTTGCCCTGACACATTGAGACTATTAAATTCTTCTTATATTCCATTTTAAAACTCGTTTAGAAAAAAAACGTGTTTAGACTATAACTTGCTCATTCGAAGCTGCAAGCCGCGTGTTGGTGAGAAGTTTGAGAATGTAATTAACATTGGTTTTGAGAACAATTTTATCTCCCAAGAAGTAAAACAAGTCTCTTCTTTCTTTCATGGTAAAGATTATAACTGGACGTAGTTAATTTGAAAATGAGAACAACTGTTGGAAGAATTGAAATACATTTACAACTGAAATGCTTGAAACAAGAATGCAGAAGTATAGAATGTACCCATCGATCTGTGTGTGGATCATGGGTCAACTATATTTGGGAATTTAGTAGTTACAGGAGAATTTTCGAGATACAGCTATGACATTTACTGTTAGCTTTGCTGAGACTGTTTGGGAAAATACCAGTAACAATTCCTGCTTGACAATTTATTATTTTGTTAAAATGTGTGATCTTTAAACCTTTGAGTATTTATAGGCTTATAGCTCTGGTGGAGCTGGTTGCCATTTTTCAAAAATGAAGTTCAGTTGACTAATAGCATCCAAGTTGCAGTCAACTTTCCCACAGAGCAAATACACCTCCCTCCCTTCCCCACTTTCCGCCTTTGCTCGATTCGGGTCTTCCTTCCTGTTACAGCATTGACTAGAAATGGTTAAGTGATTGTAGCAATTATCTTGAAGTGAGGACCAGCCAACATTCTTACTTGATAAAGGGGGGAAGGGGTGGTGGGGGGGAAGAGGAGAGGAAATCCGGGTCATGTCAATGTATATCCTTCCTACTGGGAATGTTCAGAGACTCCAACTTCTTACACTTTTCATTAAGTCCTCTGATTAATAATTCTACCACTTTGGAGAATACTCTAAGAGCTACAGTTACAAGTGCTGGATTTGATAGAAAATTGATTTTGTTTATGCCAGGTGTTTTCAAGGAATATAAATGAACGTACCATGGGAGTTAGCAACCCATTTTCACACTCCTAAACCATGTGGAACCATATACAATGATGACCTCATTTTAGTGATTAAAAATAATAATAAACACAGCTAATCTCACATTTATTGGATTTTAATTTCCTGTCTCGGATTTATGCCTGAAGCAAGACCTGCAAACATTAGCTTTTCACATATTGTGAATCCTCTGTCAATATAATCCAGCCAGTATTATATTGACAGAGTATGGTTTGAAAAATAATTTCCCACTGGGTTGGGTAGGTTCACTATGTGAAAGATAATTTCTAGTCACTTTCACAAAGGTACGTGTTCATTGGACCCCATCCCCACCCCCCTCCTCCGCACCCAGCTCCACCTTCTGGCCCCGCTCATTTCTGACACCATTAACCTTTCCCCCTCCTCAGGCACCGTCCCTACCTCCCTTAAAACAGCCACCATCACCCCTATCCTGAAGAAACCCTCCCTTGATGCGTCACAACCATCAAGCTATCGACCCATCTCCAACCTCTCGTTTTTATCCAAGGTCCTTGAAAGAGTGGTTGCCTCCCATCTCCGCTCTTTCCTTTCAACTCACTCACTCCTTGAACCCTTCCAATCAGGTTTCCGCCCTGCTCACAGCACAGAAACTGCCCTGGTTAAGGTTACAAATGACATCCTAACCGCCTGTGACCAGGGCTCCCTCTGCCTCCTCGTCCTCCTTGATCTGTCTGCTGCGTTCGACACAGTCGATCACACCATCCTCCTTCAACGTCTTTCCTCCCACCTCAACCTTCAAGGCACAGTCCTTGACTGGTTCCATTCCTACCTGACCCACCGCCTACACTTTGTATCTTTCAACGGTTTGTCCTCAAACCCCCGCACAGTTTCTCACGGCGTCCCTCAGGGCTCTGTCCTCGGCCCCCTCCTTTTCACCCTTTACACACTCCCTCTGGGCGATGTCATCCGCAAACACGGGGTAAATTTCCACATGTATGCGGACGACACCCAGCTGTACCTTTCTGCCTCATCCCTCAACCCCCAGACCATCGATGTTCTGACAGCATGTCTGTCCGACATTGAGTCCTGGACGAGGGACAACTTCCTCCAATTGAACGTGAGTAAGACCGAGGCCCTCCTGATTGGCTCAAGCCAGCGCCTCCGCACATCGGGCGCTGCCAGCCTCAACATCCAAGGCTGCACTCTCCACCTCACAAAGCCAGTCAGGAACCTTGGCATCACGTTCGACCAAAAACTCTCCTTCCTCCCCCACATCCGTGCCTTGACCGGCACCGCTTACATCCACCTGCGCAACATTTCCAGGCTCCACAATTATCTTACCCCCCACGCTGCCGAAACACTTGTGCATGCATACATCACCTCAAGGCTGGACTACGGAAACTCTCTCCTCGTCGGCCTCCCCAGTTCCTCCATTCACAGGCTGCAGGTCATCCACAACTCTGCAGCCCGTGTACTATCCCGCACCCGCCTCCGCGACCACATAACCCCCACCCTCGCCTGTCTCCATTGGCTTCCCATCCTCCAGAGGATCGAGTTCAAGATCCTCGTCCTCACCTTCAAGGCCTTACACGGCCTTGCCCCGCCCTATTTAACCAATTTACTCTCCCCCTACAAGCCCACCTGGACCCTCCATTCAGCAGGACTTGGCCTGCTCCAAGCCCCCCGCCCGAACCGCCCCACCATCGGAGGCCGGGCCTTCAGTTTTTCTGCTCCGACCCGATGGAATTCCATCCCCCAATCCCTCCGTCTCGTTTCTTCCCTTTCCTCTTTCAAGGTCGGTTTGAAGACTTTCCTCTTCGACCATGCCTTTTGTTCCACCCCAAATTTTTCGACCTCCCCTACGTGTTTCACCCCTTCCCGTACACTCCCCTCCCAGCTCGGGTCACACGCCTCCTGTGCAGCGCCTTGGGACGTCCTCCCGACGTGAAAGGCGCTTTATAAATGTAATTTGTTGTTGTTGTTGTTGTTGTACAATATTGTAGTTCATTGAATAAAATAGGGCTAAACCGACACAGACTTCTGAGCACTTCGTAGGTCAAATAAAAAGTAGATCAATATAGTCCATTTTTGTTTTCATTATTCATCCTCACGGTGAGATATTGCTGTGTGTAAAATGGCTGCCCCGGTTGCCTACAAATACACAGTCACTACACCTCATTTTAAAATTATCTGAAGCACTTTGTGACTCTCGACGGCGTGAAAAGTAATACACTAAATGCAAGGAATATTCTATGTTAATTGCCTCAACTTCCACCAGTTCGACAACAGGTTGAGGAAAAAATAGCAAAGACAGCAAAACAAATTTATTACTGAATTAACTCTGAAGTTCATGTTGCCTGCTGACAATCTTGAGTTCAAATAGTTGCTCTAGACTATCTTGAGACAGAGGAGATTAAGAAACCAGCGGAGGATGTACTGTAATTTATTAACAGTTGATGTCCAACAATAATAACCAGTAATAAACTGGAATGAGAAAAAAATGAAATAATTCAACAATTTGGGCTTTGCCGGTTCATACACACTCTTATTACGTTTAGAAATACTGCATTTAACAATAGCTGGTGTTCTGACTGAGAGCATCTTCACTTGAAAACGACTCGCATCAAAGCGTTTGATGTCTTGAAATGGGATCCTTATATAGATTTTAAGCATCCATATGGACAGAGAAATGGATAGATCTGAAATGATGAGCAAGAAATTAAATTATTTGGGTAAGTTAAGCAGAGCTGGTTTTAATACTGATGATTTATTATTTTTTTTAAAATCAGTGATTAGACCCTGCAAGGACCCTGCTTGCCAAACTTGGTATTTTAGTTTAACATCTCGAACATCTGGAGCTGATCCAAAAGCTTTGAAGATAATATATAGGGATCTAAGTACGATAAAACTCCTTGGATAGGCAACTTAAGTGAGATTAGAAGTAAGAAGAGCTGACTTTTGTTAAACGCTTTGTCTAGCAAAACAGTAAGCGGCTCGTAGCCGCATTATGCTTTTGCAGATGATGAGAGGCATAATTATAATCTTAAAATATAAATGGTCGACTCCTCCTCCAAAACCCCAAAAGAGTTACAACTGGTTGTATACATCTCCATCTTAGTCACCGCAAAATGTTTTCTGGACTGCCTTGATTTAAACATTTGTAGAAATCTATTTGAACCATATGTCATCATCGAGTTTAATTGCTTAATTGCAGATTCATAGTCTCTTTCCTTTGCTGGATTCATATTTTACCAGACCAGTTTTAGAGGCAATGAGGTTTGAAAATGCAGCGCATTCATAAACTGAATGTCACTGCACTAGTTCCAGCTTCTGGTTCAGCGACTGAAATTTAACACCAAATTTGATTAAAAAATTTAGAATAATTTAGATTCCCAAAGAACAATGTGCAGCCAGTGTTTTGCTTTCTAACTTCTGTTGCGATTTTCCATCTTTATCTCAGCCGGCAAAATAACCCCAAAGTAAAACGTTTGAGATGCTCTATTTTCAACCCCCGTGAAAAATATATATTTTTCAGCACTGGCATTCCATTTTAATATGAAGGGACATTTCAATGTGTAGGTAGCATACGTATATGGCACTCTCAGTTCCAAAACTTTGAAACATAAGCATGGTGACAATGGGTTTCTGAGCGCATCAGACACCTGACATACAACAACAACTTGCACTTAAAATCCTAAACTGTGTCTGACACCAAACACACTGACAAAGAAATACTGTAATAATATTTACAAGTAGTTGCTCGCAGCCTCCAAGAACCATGTGAGAAGTTGTAGGTAGAAGCTGGTGGTAAGTGATATGGTTCAAAGATAGCGATAGTCTGTTTTTTTTTAAAAGTTAATGTAGATTAAAATAGGCAAATAAAAGTTTAAAAATTCAAGATTTTTTTAAAGTAGTTAGAATAAAGAAGGGAAAGTAAAAATTAGAGCAGGCTTGATTGCATTTTCTTTGAAATATATTGCTATCCTAGTGATTTATTGAAAACAATTCATATAAGCAAATTGGAATTTTGACAAAAGAGGACATTGGGAATGTGATTTTTTACATTATATTATGCATATTAGTTTGCAAAATGATAAAACATCCATGAGACTTATATTGTTGCCTAATGTTTCCTGCTCTCCGTAATTGCTATATTATTCAGTCATTTAAAAAAAGTCTACAAACATTTATCATTTGTAATAAGATTCTTCCGTCTATCACTTTATTTTTTTCAGATACTTTTCCTTTGTTGCGGAATGTTGATCAAATAACCTTGAAATGACTTCAAATAATTTCTTGAAATGTCATTATTGAGATAAAAATAACGAGGAAGTGAAATTAACTGATCAGAAACTCTGACCAAAATACTGGAGCTCCATTGGCAACTTCCAAGCACACACTCTTTCAACAAAAACTAACAGAAATAAAAGAGGATATCAGAGAATATCAAACAGCAGTGAATTTGTGTCAGTGTAGCTCAATTGGTAACACTCTTGACTCTGAATCATGCTGTGGGTTATAACCCCACTTCAGGACTTTGAACTCAGTCTAGGTTGACACTCCAGTACTGTATTGAGGGGAGTGCTGAATTGTTGAGAGATACTGTCCTTCAGATGAGGCATTAAAACAAGGTTTTGTCTAACTGATCAGGTGAATGATTCTATGGAGCTATTCAAAAAGAGAAGGAAGTTTTTCCCGGTGTCCGGTGTCCAAATAAAATTGATCTATAAATTAATTCATTCAGAAACTCCCCGCACTGAAAGGCTACCTCGCATAAACGGTGCAATACAAATGGTGTGGAACAGATTGAAGGTCTTAATAACCCAATCTGTTGGGAGGAATTGGACTCCTCACTGTGGTGCCTTTTCTAATAATGAAGCAGCATGTGCAGATGGCATTAATGCTGAGTTCCTAAACATTGCCTTAAGGGCGAGTGATGAAGAATGGTAAGGATCTTGCAGATCAATGCTGAGATCTGCCAACATGCCTTAACGCTGCCCTCCTAGTGCTGGTCAACTTTGTCAGTGCTTCTGGGTGCTATTGTGGTGTCTATCCACATGATGGGTGACCCTAGTGAGACTGAAAACCCATAGAGGGATCTCATCGATTTCAGTGGCTCTTCAGGTGGTGCTTCACATAATCACTCCACATGTATCATAAACATTGGAGGCTTGTGGTTTGATCAGGAAAGAACAGGCTGGCTTCCGTTCTCACGAGAAATGTATGGGGCAGCTTGTGGTTTTGTATGAGATTGCAGAATCTCATAAGGATAAGAGGAAACCCACCAATGCTGCATTCATTGAGGCCTTTGATCTAGTGCCTCAGAAAGCGCTCATGGTGAAATTGTATTCAATGAGCATACATAGCTAAGTCTTAGATTTCACTTTGAATGTGCCTTTCTACTGATAAAGCAACAGTTGTAGATGGTACAGTAATTCTATTGTCAACTATTTGACTCATAAAGGTTGACAATGGACTTATTGAGCTCATTCCTCTTGAAAGCGCAGTAAGGTTATTCAACGTAACCTTCAATGAGATGTCGGGTGGCATTGAGGGGAATGGACTTGTTGTTTAAGTTCCAGGCCTTTCTGATAGGATTGCAGCGCTCTTGTTTACAGAAAATATGGTGCTGCTGACAAACTTACTGCCCTCAGCATCTTGAACAATGGGCCACGGAGGGTGAGTGACAGCGAGTGTCTGCAAGTGTGAAATCATGATCCCGCATGACTGAAGAAAATATATTTTTGAGGTATTGAGTAGAAGGTACAAGGAGTACCATTCCAAATTGTAGTCAATTCTCATCTGTAACTGCTTGTGGTGGACGTCAAATTTTGCTTGGGACACTGTCCTGAAGGACTGCAAAGAGAGCCCATGAAGGATACTCTTGTCGTCTCTCTTCGAGGAACTGAGGTCTCAGTGAAGTTCCAGCTTGTGTCATGTAAGACTTGTGTGCAAACCATTCTTGTTTCTGCTTCCGAGCTGGGGATACAGAGGAGAAGCTTTCTCAGGCCTATTCGTGAAGTTTGGATTTGGTGAGGTGGATTTGTGGTACATACACGTGGGAAGCACCTACAGGGAGGGAGGGTCCTTTCTACACTGACCAGTGGCTGAGCAACCTTATGGTGGAGTTGGCTTCATTGTCGCCATATCTATTTGCCAAGGCCCCTCGCATGAGGACCTAGATTAAGTCGCCTGAGCTGAGCAAGCAGCATTGGACTTGGACCTCAAGAACTGTGGCTAGCACTTCACAAGGTGTCTTGTAAAGGTCCTCTGACTACTCTGAACCCAGAGTGTCCATCAGGTAGCTGATGAGGAAACTCTGAGGCTTGGGGTGACCACAGCTGGAAAGCGTGACTCTTTCACATATTTAACACTGAGCTGTCCTGCTCACCAGGAAGCTCACATGGAGTTCCCGATATCCACCCAGTGAAGCCTCAAACCGTGCTTGTTGGATATCAAATGACTAACTAGTGACAATTCTTCTTGGGGCGGGGGTTCCTGAAGGGAAAGAGTTAGTGGGATCTCTCAGGAACTGATCCAAGGTGACATGTTTGGCAACGGAATGTAAGATTTGAGCCAACTTTCTGGTCTCAGCAGTTTCTGAGCCAGGTAGATCCACAGTACAGTAAGCCAGTGCACTAGCAGCCTAATATATTGGCAAGACTTGAAATGACAGACCAGTCACTTAGGCCAGAGAATCCTCCAACTTAGCTCCCGTTAACCCTTCAAAAGGCAAAAGCCCTGAAGGGTAGGATGATGGGAAAACTTGCCAGGCAGTGCTCTCAAGCTATGCGGTTTTCGCTGGTTAGAATCCAGAAGTGCCTCAGAATAGTCTCCAGAATTCGGATGTGTTCCTCCAGGGAGTAGCTGTAAATTCCATTCCAATACGTATCTTGGGAATTACAATTTGTAGGTGGGCTGGATGGAACTCCATTTGATTTGGATACTCATGTACATCGATGGGTTTCCGCAAATTTCGGACGTTGACCTAAAAAAAACACTATGCTACCTCGTGTGAAGGATGCAATATAAATGCAAGTTGTTGCTGTTATTGTCATTGACTTCAGTGGCTGTTTAGTGGGTTGTTTCTCTAAATTGGCTGCTGTGTTTGCCTGCAAAATACATAGTGACTGCACTTACAGTAAATCCTGTTAAGGACTTTGGACACCAACAACAATTTGTATTTATATAGTGCTCTGTATGCAGGGTAGTATCTCAGAGAGCGTGACAACTTGTGCCTATATTGTCTACCTGTCGTTAAAAGCATGGTTACCAAAGGCAAGCATTAATTATTTAAAGCTAACAGGTGATGTATTGATATTCAAAAATAAATCCAGAAAATAGCTCTCATAAGACTTTTCAATCATTTGCCTATTTCAAGCACAACACACAGTATACTCATACTGTTCATTCTCTGGATAAGTGGATAGAAATAAGTGTCATGCTGGAACCCATTTGTTGGTGCATGAGTGATGATGACTCTCAACTCTGTCTCCAATTCTGCCCGTCCTTCCCTGCCTCTCAATCGGATAACAACAGCAACCCCACACCACCTTCCACGACACATCAAGCGACTAGGAACCGATCACGTCCGAAACGGGAGGAACAACCTCACATCCTTCCATCTAATCAGCTGCACAATGTGTCTGAGCTTCATTATCCTGCTGCACAGAGGCACTTTAAAACCTCCTCTACCACCACGCCCCCTCCTCCCCCCCACCGCCGCCACCACCCCCACAACCATTTAAAATAATAACAGGACATGCATGAGAATAACCGAAATGACAATGGGATCATGTTTGTAAATAGAGCTCACATCTGGTTCCATCATTAACTGAATATGATATTCCCAAAGAAATTGGACATTGACCAAGAATTAGATACAGTATTTCACCCCCATTTGGCTAAACTGTACAACAAACGTGAGACATACACCCACCCACATGCGCACACAAGCATACACACACACACAGCAACTGGTAGGATTCCAATAAATAAGGTAAACATATTTTGTAAACCATATCCAGGGACACTTATACAAAACATTGAACTCACTACATTTCCTGATGCTCTGGCATTTACTAGAGAAGCTTGTTGGATTAATGGCTGTGTTTCTCTGATGAGTGCATCTGTTTTAGAATTTTATGCTTCTTACTCAGTTTGTTGCTGAACTCACGACAGGACAAATTTGGCTAGAGACACAATACCTCATCTGGGGACTGTCCATGGAAATCACCTATCATCCTATCTAATAATATCCTGCTCAGAGGGATCCGGGCAATTGGTTTGCTGCCTCTCAGTGTGTTCAAAGTTCAACAAATTCTGCTTTAAAGATCTGCAAAGCATAAGACAGTAATAATAATCCTTGCATTTGATACAGAGCCTCATCACTATAACGCCTTGATATGTCCTTCTCACGTGAAAGGCGCCTTACAAACGTAATTTTGTTGTTGTTATCATAGCTTCTAGACATCTCAAAGTGCTTTAGATATACTGTAAAGTGAATTAACTGTACATTTGGAGGGCACAACGCGGCAGCCAATTGCGCACAGTAGCGTCCCACAAACAGTCGCGGATTGAAATCACAACAACAACAACATGTGTTTATATTGCACCCTTCACACTTGGGTAGTGCCCCTGCAGTGCTCTGTCACTTATTGAGGGAGAAAAAGACGAGGAGCACTTTCTCACTCCAGCTCTAGCAGTGAGAGTAAGTGAGTGAGTGAGAGAGAAAGACAGCTGATCTATGCAGCTGCCTGGTCTAGAGAAGCAACTAACACTCTCAGATGTAACCCTATTTTGATCTGATAAGCCCTCGAGATCATATGACCATGGTAGAGGAGAGGAAGGGGAAAGACAGACAGAGAGAGAGAGAGAAACATGGGATTTTAGGGAAACCCAAGGCATGTGGAGGGGGTGATGTTTTGATTTCTTTTTTTGGGGGTAAACGTTAGATGCAGGCTGTGCAGGTCGACAGAAAGAAATACTTCGACTTGTCCCTGTGCTAACCCTTAATATCTAATTACCAGCAGGAAAAGTATAAAGTAACTTATGTTCTTTAATCAAGCTGTGCTGCGAGGAGCCCTTGATCGAATTTAGCTGATTCCAACTTCACTGAGTACTGGCAGATGAAGTCAATTTCAAATTCCCCCCAAACCCCCACCCCACTGGGCTCAAACAGCAGTGAAAATCTCCCTTAATCTAGTGAATAAGTAAACTATGCATTTTTTTTTCTCTCTCCTTGAATTAACAACTAATAGAGGTGGTGGTAGAGAGAGAGATGGGAACCACAGAAGTATCCATCCATCTAGTTTCCACTATCCTCGTGTGTACAATACAACCAGAGATTAATCATGTATGAGAGGGGGTGGAAAAAAAAACACTACTATCACTGCTAACAAAGTGAAAGTAAAGGGGAAAAGAGGGATGTTTTTAAGTGTTGATGTTTCTCTGCGATAACAGCAAATGTTTTTTTTTAAAACCAAGGTTTACACACCATTCTGTTTCCCACTGATGATGTACTTAATAGGAGGCTGATTCGATAACAACTTTTAAAAGGGAATTAGATCTTTATTTAGGGAGAACAGGTCTATTAGGCTATGGGGAGCGGGCAGGGCAGTGGGATTGAATCGCTCTTTTCAAAGAGCCGGCACAGACTAGATGGGCCGAATGGCCTCCTTTTGTGCCGTAAAACTCTATGAATCTATTCTATGAATGATGTGTCTCATTGTGGGTTTGAGTGTGTGTGAGTGTGGTTTATGGGAACGACCGTATAAACAAACAGATCTCACCTACACACAGTGATTTAGCTTGTCATTGACCAATCCTACAGCAAAGTACAGCAGAAATACTGTGTATAAACAATGTGCCCCATTCACCAGCTAGTTGTTAGTTAGTTAGTTAGTTAGTTAGTTAGTTAGTTAGTGCTGTAACTGGGCTCAACGCAAGCCCAGTTGCTGCACTGAAATAGCTACAGCTCTCAAGTTTTGCTGCTGCTGTTTGGAAGCAGTACTCCCCTTCCTCCTTGATGAAAATAACTATTTGGGGTGGGTGGCCGAGAGAGGGGCGGTTGTCTTGTGGACAGCTGATCATTTCCAGTCCCTTTTTGTGGAACAATAGGTTCTTGTTGTACAACGTCTGTCTGCAAAGTGCTAATCACTTTCCCATTAAACACTTCCCCCCCCCAAAAAAAAACAACCAATTCTAATAAAGTCACTCCTTCAGAAATAAGAAGTTTGCCCAACCAAAACAAGACAGGGCTCTGTTAAGTGTGCAGATGAAATTCTGCTACACTGGAGAGCAGGAAGATACTGTAGTTATAATATCATCATGATATATATATATATATATATATATATATATACAGTATTATATAAATACATGGTAATCAAAGCCTAATACAGTCTATATAATCTGATGTTGGAAATGAACCAAGAGACAGGAAACCAGTCTGGTTCTTAGGTACCAGGGCATGAATCACAGCAATTTAATACATCTCTGCTCAGATCGTTTAACAACAATAACACACGCGATTTTTTTTTCTTTTTTAAAAATAAAATAAAACATTTTGTCTGAAAAAAAGCAAGCAGTTTCATTCGGTGTGTGTCTGGGTTAGAAAGAATTGAAGGAGCAAATATTACAGGGTTCAATCAGTCATCAGAAAGTGGTGTGTGTGTGTGTGTGTGTGTCTATGGGGGGGTTGATAACTCATAAGGAGATGAGGACAAGTAACTAAGCAGAAAAGCATTGCCTACAATATACCAACATAAAGAGGGGGAGAGTGAGAGAAAGAGGTGGGAGGAGAGAGACACACACACACAGAGACACACACATACAGAGAGAGACACACACACACAGAGACACAGAGATGTGTGAGAGTATGAAGGAAACACATCAAATACAAATAAAGCATTAGAGGGGGGGGGGGGGGGGGGAGGTTTCCCTTGCTTTTTTGGGGGGTGGGGGGCGAGGGGGGGGGGGTGTCTGGTTATTACAAACAAAAATAGTAAATACAAGAGACACACAGAGAGAGAGAGAGAGAGACAGAGAGAGAGACAGAGAGCAAAAAATATATATAACCAACATATCTCACCATCCTTCGTTGCGAGCAAGGCATCTGTAATGCTGAGCAAAGCATAGAGGATTTGCAAGGTTTCTATCAGAGCATTTCGCTCACCAGGTTCCTCTCTGGTCATCTTCTTGTGCAGGCGGCCAGATAACTTTGGGAGCGTCTCATCAGACTGTAGAGATCAGCACCATCATACACAGTGTGTGTAGTATATGTGTGTGTGTGTGTATATATATCTACACACACACACATTGAGACAGAGGGAGAGGGGAGGGGGGTGGAGGAGGAGGAGGAGGTGGAGTGGGGGGGGGGGGGGGGGGAGAGCTTAGCTGGATCAGGATGTGAGAGGTTTCCGGCAAGACGGTCGCTCACCCTTCTGAACAAGCCAAACTCCCCCCATCCCATCCACCCCTACACACACATACATACACACACACATACACACAAAGACTGGGCTGGTTCTCTCTCCCTCTCTCTCTCTGTTACTGTCACAAAGTTCATTCAGGACGATCAATGCAAAGACATGTGTTGGTTGCCTCTCTTTCTTTCTTTCTCTCACTCAGTCTTTCTCTCTCCCTCCTCCCTCTCTCCACACACACTCACACAAGACACACAAAACCACACACACACACACAAACAGAGACACACACAGACAGAGGCAACTGAGCTAGGACTGGAACTGCCAAACTACTCTCCTCTCTCCTCCCTCCAGCCTCCACCCTCCCCCACTGGGTTCTCTCAACCTTCTCCCATCACACAGGGAGTGAATCCAAAGCCACTTTCTTTTGGGGAAAAAAAAATGTTTGCAGTTTCTTTCTTTTGGGGAAAAAAACAGTCGACTAAGGTTGAAAAAACAGGACTGCAGACTTCCGTTAGGTCCTAGCTTCCCTCCTTCAACCTCTCTCTCTCTCTCTCTCATTCCCTCCTTCCTTCCAGTTACTTTTTAAAAAAAATCCTTTTTGGGGGAAAAAAATATGAATGGACCAATCCGACTGATGTGAGCAAGAGTTAGAGCTTGAGCTAGAGTTGAGTCACTTATTCAGCTGCAGAAATAGTGTGGTATTAACACTTTCAAAGGGAACACTGTTAATGTGTCATTTTTAATGTGATCTTTGCAAACTCTGCCTTGAACTTTTTTAATTGGAAAGTAAATAATAATAATAATAATGATCCTTGCATTTGATGTAGTGCCTGATCATGTCTCTGAGACATCTCAAAGCGCTTTGCGGTGTATACCGCAAAGTGAACTGACTATATATTTTATATATATTATACGTAGATTAAAATTGCAATATTCACGTGAGCTTCAAATGGAACGGTTCGTGAATTCAGTTCACTTTAAAAGGTGCACTTGTTAATAAGGGGGTAATGATTCGTTCAAAGCAAATTTAACAATAATAATTTGATAATAATAATAATAATCATAATTTTGCCCACAAAATATATAGTCAATTCACTTTACAATATATTCAGTGAAGCACTTTGAGAGATCTCAATGACGTGATGAGGCTATATCAAATGCAAGGATTATTATTACATTCATATGATGTTCACATCGCTGCGGGGGGGGGGGGGGGGGGGCGGGCAATATTATACCAAATAAATATACCAAATACCAGTGCAAAATTGTCAACATAATACTGCAACATAAAACCGAGACCGTCTCACAGAAGATTTTCAGTGGAAATTGTCTTCTATATTCTGCCAATTTTATTTGCCCCTCCAAAACCACCCAGTCACTACACTTTACAGAGAAGCACTTTGAGACATCCTTTCTACATGAATGGTGCTTTATCGAACATAATCGTGTAAAGCGGTCTGCACTGCTCTCCATATGAAAGGCGCTATTAAAATGCAAGTGTTATTGTTGAGGCGAAAGCTTACTATTATTATCTCGTGGTGTCTTGTAGCATAGTGGATAGTTGGATACATATTTAATACTATTCTTGAATTAATGTTTTCTTGCTACAGTGCGTAATTGATCTAAGGCACTGCTCTCTCTGTGTACTGTACTTTACTTCAACTGAGTTTTAATATATGTGATGTAACATTGCTGGTTGAATCTATTCGATTCTATGGCTCGATCATCCATAGGTTGATAAAAGGTTGAAATGAACGACACAAGTGATTTCACGGTTTTCCACTTCAGCTGTTTAGTTATTTCCTTATTTTAAATGGGATTGAAAAAGTAAATCCAGAACAATGCTTTAGGGCAAGCCACGATAGAGGAACAAGAGGATAATAACATCAACAACAACAACAACAACAAAATTACACTTGTATAGCACCTTTCACGTCAGGAGGACGTCCAAAGGCGCTGGACAATTACTGTTTCAGACCTGAGCTGGGGACAAGAGGGTGGGGGAAGGAAGGGGGGGGATTAGGAGTTGCCGATGGGACCATCGAAGAGGAGGGTCTTGAAGCGGGACTTGAAGGAGGTCAGAGAGGGGGTGAGGTGGAGGGAATGCGGGAAGGAGTTCCAGAGGTTGGGGGCAGAGTGGCTACAGGCTCGCCCGCCAATGGTGGGGCGGGTGGGTCGGTGGGTCGGGGGTCGTGGAGCAGGCCAGAGCCTGCTGAGCGGAGGGAGGGGGTGGACAGGTTGATAGGGGGTTAGAAGGTCACGGATGTAGGGTAGGGCGAGGTTGTAGAGGGCTTTAAATGTAACACCGGGATATTTAATACTGGAACAAGTCACCAGGAAGGGTGTCTGCGGACATGACTCTGGACTCATTTATAAATGGCTTGATGGTGTAATGGGATGGCGGGTATCCTTATAAGCTTTTTTTTTGCTGGTTAAACAAAGGAGGTCACAAATTGACACCTAGCAACCACCACAAATTGTGCTTGGAAAGTAATTTTGGAGAAAGCAGAAGTGGGTCAAAACTAATAGATTAACACACCTTTCTGCCAGTGAATATAAGTTATTATGGAACAACTTTGGAGTTTTATTGCATTCCTTGCTAATTTACCAAACTGCTGTACTGTGCACACATCATACCACGTTGCAAATATTAGAAGAGAAAGGGTAATGTTGGGATTTTAACAATTTCCAAATTGACTGCCAGAAAAGTATGAAAACTCTAACAATAAGATGCAGTATGTTGGCTCTGCAGAGTTTACCTCGCAAAAAATGTGCATGTGCATAAACAGCTCAGTTTGTGGCATCATCACTTTTACTGCCTCGTAAACCTGGCAACTCCAACATATATCACTTAAATATTTATGAAATATATCTTTGTTCTTGATCCAGAATTTTTTTAATGTAAGTCAGCTTATTTATTTAGGCACTTCATATAGAAAACAATTATGGAAAAATATTAGGCGTTGACTGAGATCCAAAACCTTTTGACAGTATTATGTTACAAGCCAAATATCTGAGTATAGATTTACAGAAATGTGATGAGGTGGTACTGACTAAAGACCATGCAATAGGACGAAGTGCTGCTCAAGACTAAAAAATTAGACCCAATCAATAAAACCAGGTGAGAGTTATGCTGCTTGTTTCATTACAATTTGCTCTCGTGGGAAAAATCTGCCAAATAATCTTTGGGACAATGTGAGTTGCAACTGATGCACAGATGAATTGTGCAATGAAGTGATAGAAATAATCCTTGTACTGTATTTCACAAAGCATTTACCGTATCATCCAAAGCCTCAAAAGCACAACACAGATTGTAGTAAAAGAGTATTGAACATGAGAAAAATTGAACTGATGTGATATCAGATCTTGGATGTACAATGCGTGACAAAGCTTTTGCCTTACATAATATTAGTAATTGAAAAATAAACCAATTCCAGAGGTTACCATTTTGGAAGTAGGGCTATGAACAGTCAAATTGACCTATTTTGCAGTGTTCCCATCATTTCAGTGATGAACATTTTTATTACATACCAATAATTCCCATTTGTGGAAATTGGATCTTGCTGCTGAAAATTTTAAAAGTGTAACATTACAATATAATACAAAATACAAAATTACGCTCATATAACACCTTTCACATCGAAAGAACATCCCAAGGCCCTGGTTTTTTCCAGTGAGTGTTCTTGAAAAGCCTTAGCTAGGGTCGAAGTCCTTTCTTTTTTCTCTTCTAAAATTTATAGTGAACATCAATATGTTTGGATTACTGAACTACCAATTGCAGACAGACATTGCAGTACATTACTCAAGGGAGCTTTGCATTTGTGGAAGTGGCGTCCGTTGGATGTGACATTAAACCGAGGACCTGCCTAAAGGTACTGGAGGACGTTAAAGATCCTGCAACACTATTTGAAAAGAGAAGAAAGATGCTTATAGTGTTGTGACTTCAGAACAATTGGCTATTCATGCCCTGACAAATGGCTGTGGCATTTGCTTAGAAACGCAGTTAATCAACTTGATAGCGATTACTTTTTAAAAAAAAGATTTTTTTAGCGTGATAGGTTTCTATAAGAATACTTATAAGAATGCTATAACTGAGTTCTCATGAAATGCTTCAAGCATGATCAAGTCAGCCTTTTGCCTACACAGTCATGTCAGTGTACCACATATCTTTATTTAGATGCCTGATCTCAGATAGGTTGAAGAATGTGCCCTTTTATTGGCAAATCTAGGTTGTATTTAGATCCAGTAAAACTCGTAATTATACAACATTCTTTTGGACTTGTCTCATCACATCCATGAAAGATCAAGCGCAGTTATTTTTATATGTTGTGTAAAGGAAGCAAAAAGCAGGCATTATCTTAAGTTCTGCATAACTTTGTAGGTTTCACATTAATGTTACAGTTATGCTCCAGGCCTTTTAAACTTCCAGGAGGTGTATATGCATGGGTCCATGTGTGCATGTGTGTTGTGTGCATTTGTGCATGAGAGATAGAGTGAAGAACACCAACTCAAATTTAAATTGCAGGAGTCTTTTTGCCATTGAAATATTGAACCAGTTCATAAAAACTACCAAATGGATCTTGCAATTCCCCTGTAAAACCCGCCAGTTAAAAAAATATATTTTAAGTGCCCCTGGATTGATGCCTTTAAATATTTGAATATAATACATTTTAAGGATAATACATCAACAATATTGATGTTTTGCATGACTGGTGTTACAATTTAATGTAGATAGACAGGAGCATACCGTTTCCAGTATAAGCCTGTTCAAAACTGTGGAGGGAATGGAGAGAGAATAAATGCCAAAATAAGTATTAGAATGGACGCCAAAGGAAGAAGGTGGTAACTTGGATCCAGATGTTTAACAATCTGTTCATTTCAACCCAACCGTTAGACACCAAATACAAAATTAAATTAGCTCCATTTGTTATTTCACATCATAACTATACTATGCGCTGCAATATTTGTCCTCTACCAGTACAGTACTTTGGTTTTATTGCGGTTGTATTTTTGTAAATCAAGTTAATAGTTGCTTTAGTCTCCATTGCTGGAATGTATTGAATTCTGGAAGACTGGTAACAGAGCAAAACAAGCAAATACAGCTGGTAATTACTACAAGCTGGATAGTTGTTAAACCTCAGTTAATCAGCTCTGTGAAGGAAGGGTGTCAAAAATGCACAATGCTCTATTAGTGTAGGGGAATGAGAGAAAACCTGAAACTGTAACAATGGCAAAATTATATGGTATCATATTGCTAATTATGAAAGAATCTTTTTGCTATGTTTTTAGAATTGTGGTTCACATGGAGAAACGTTTGCTGGTATTCCTGTCATTGTATGACAGACCCTAATGATAAAAATTTTAAAGGAACCAAGACTGAAGAGAGAACATGACTTAAATGTGATTGAAACCAGTGATGAACAGGTTTGTAAGCATTCGTTGTAAAAGGTCAAAATATGTTATTTTTACTGTTGCAAATAAACTGTTTAAACAATATGATAAACTCAGATGCCATGTTAGATCAATTATTTTCAAAGGAAATTGTGCAAGAGATCAATTGTGTATGATAAAATCCCACTTTAGATGAAGTATCATCATTTTTACCATTCAGCAGTGACTTGCTAAAGGCTACTTTTAACCAGTGAAGATAACGTTGTTGAAATATCAACTTGTTTGTCATTTGTGAAGCCACTGGCTGGGTCCAATCTTAGGAAATGTGAAAGTCATTTTGAGTTTTGGAAATCCTAAAAGAACCCACTGTTAACATATTTCATCCATCAGCATTGTATATCTGTAGTGAATCAATTCATTTTTATTTTCATTGTGTTTAGTACTGTAATTCCAGTGCTTTGGGACGTCCTCCTGACGTGAAAGGCGCTGTACAAGTATAATTTTGTTGTTGTTACCTTAATTCCAAGTAGCCTTGAAATAACAGGCAAGTTTTTTAACCTTAAATGTAACGATTCCGCATTACCACTGACAGCAGTTGTATTATGCATGGCTGATCCAATACTGTATAAATAGACAGTTCATTTCGACACCGAGAACACTTTCAGGGTTGTATAATGGAAAGAAGAGTAGAGAAATCCAGGCAGATGGAATTATCAGTATTCCTTGCATTTAATATAGTGCCTTTCATGTCAAGAAGATGTCTCAAAGCATTCTACAGGATTTTACTGTAAAGTGTAGTGATTACGTATTTTGTAGGCAAACTGGCACAATATAGGAAGCTGGTCGATAGCTATACACTGCAAATAAGTAAATTCTGCTTAGAACTCTTTTGACCTTAAGTCACCCGCACCAGTGTTTTGTTGTGGCCCACAATCTTTATCAATGTCCTGCTTGATGACAATTCTCAAGCATGCCGTGACATGCTCACACCTGCTGTGAACTCCAACTTTGAATCATTCAATTGTTTGCAGTTGGCAAGTGGAAACCAAATGCTTCCCAACAGGAAGAGACAAAAAAAAACTAATACGCAAACAGTTCTATTTTAAAACACTGTGTTCACTTGTTTTATGGATGTTTGGGTAATCCTATTTTGCTCCTTACCTGTTTATGAGAGATTAAAGAAGGGAGAGGGAATAGTTTAAGGGGCAATGTCAAAACTAAAGGTTAATGGATGTGGGCTTCAAATAATGCTACATTTTATGCATATCAAGCCCCTTACCTCTTTGCCTAAATTTTATGATATTAACATTACTCACCTTGATGAAACAAGGTCAAACGATTGGAATGTTTCACTACTCATTTCTTAATTATAGTTTAAATTTTAATCCACAAACTAAGAAAGTCTAAGTAAGAAAATTTCTAAGAACATTCCGATATAAAATTAAATATGCAATGCTTTTCTGAAATTATCTTTCCATCTGCAGTGCTTAAAGTATTAATACATTTTACTACCATAATAATAATAATACTATAACTGGAGTCATGTAGTTCAGTGGTTTGACCACTTGCCTTGCAAGCGAGAGACCTGGGTTCAATTCCAGGCAGGGTGAAACCTTGGGCAGGTTTCCTTACGCCACACGCCTGATAATAATCCCTCAAGAAAAACCCCAATAATAAATTGATTATTTCAATCCACAACTGTTTGCAGGACACTGCTTTGCGCAATTGGTGGCCACATTCCTCCCACAAATATACAGTCAATTCACTTTACAGTATATTCTGTGAAGCACTTTGAGATGCCTAGAAGACGTGAAAAGCACTTTATCAAATGCAAGGATTATTATTATTATTCATTGTCAGGGAGAAAAATGCAATCCAGGTGTTAAAGGGCTCCCAAGTTCTCGTTCACTCTACATCTGCTAACTAAGGCTGCTCATAGAAAATGCAGGGGTGGCAGTTTTATGACATGAATCTGTGTTCACAAGGAACTGGGTTGACATTTTCCAAACCTATGGCGACTGGACAGAGGAGCCTTTCATTTGATCAATTAGACTTGAACCCAACTCTCAGTAGTGAAATGCACTGTCTAAACAACTGCACTGCTCACTCTGCACGTGCCTCAAATTCACTCCCTGGCTTTATTGAAAGAGAATAATATCGGGAGGTGTATTATCTAATCATAATGCACTTTTCATGCAAAGTTAATGCAATTTTATGCCAAATGACTCCAGGAAGTGATGTTCGAATTGAAGGAATACAATTATTTGAATGACCTCTGCTGAAACCAATGAATTTGGTCGCTCAGTCCATGACTGTTTGTGGGACGCTGCTGCGAGCAATTGCTGTGCGAGTTTCACCCACAAAATAAACAGTCAATTCTGTGAAGTGCTTTGAAGATGTGATAGGGCGCAATGTCAAATGCAAGGATTATTATTATTATTATTGGTTGCATCAGCAATCTGATTTATGCAGTAGCTAGTTCCCAATGAACGTTTAAACTTCAATTATGCTTAAAAGTTCTGGGTGAGTGGAATTAATTGAACTTTAGGCTTTCAATGTCCTTGACTTAAAAACAAAATGGTGTTCAGTACTAGTTGGTGGATCTACGCATGGGGTCGCAGATGTGGTTTGGAGGAACTCCCCTTAGCCTGTGGCCTGAATCATTCAGAGCAGCAATAAGGAATACATGTGCACATGCAAGGACGTTCGATTTGTAATAAAAGAACATCATGCAAAGGTGTGCAACTGGATCCCTCCATCACACGGGCTCGGGTCTGTTGCATTTTGTAATGAGTTGTGGTTTCTCTCTTCTGTGATAGGAATTTTTCTGAGACAAGTGTGTTTATTTATAAAGATATATATATATATATTCCATATATCAATAAATATGTATTTAGCTATTTTTTTAAATGAGAAAAGAAGATGAGAACATAGGCACTTAATCACTGAGAAGGTAAACTTCCAGCTGTGAAGATTCTGTTACACAATCCAAAATGTCACATGCACACAGAGATTCTCTTCGGTTCTGAGTGGGTTTGTATAATATCAGGTCTGCTTGGCCAAAATGACAGAAAACTGTGGGAGGATAGAGACATGTGAGGGAAATGTAAAAATATTTTGAAATGATCCACTTGAAAGAATTTGCTAAGAAAGTGATGTAACATATATTTATCTTTCTTACAGGGCCATGGTTTAATTTGCTTGAAACCTTTACCACAGGGTCTTCCATTAGAAGAAATATTTTTAGAGGTGGCATTGTTTGCTTATCTTGTTTAATATCTGTTGAAAACATCTGCATGCTCCAGAACAGACTCCCTTTTGGTGTCTGACACAGGCGCTATTCCTGGCTTTCCACTTTGAAAAGAAACGCAGAGATTAATGAGAATAAATAATTTGTAAAGTATTAAAAAATATTAAAAAGCTAAATTAAAAGGCCATAGTTAATGATATATTGCTCTGTAGAAAGGAATAGTTAGGTCATATGTATGGCTCCTATACAGTATGGAAAGAAATCCATTAGTAGATTAGCGGAAGAAGGTTTGAGGGTTCACATCAATTGAAAGAAATCTCATTTATGTTTCTCTGAGAACACATTTGTAATGATAAATACAGGAATGGGAATGAATAATCCTTGCTTTCGATGCAGCAGCTTTTCATGTTTTCGAGACGTTTCAAAGCGCTTCACAGAATGTACTGTAAGCAAATTGAATGTATATTTTGTGGGCGAAACGTGACAGCATGAATTGAAGTGTCCAACTTATTATTAGTAGTTTTTTTTAAGGAATTATTATCCCCGGAAAAGCGATCCGCCAATCAGCTAACAATCGGGTTCCTACTTACTGCATGTAAACAGACGCATGTAGAATAAGGAAACGTGCCCAATATTTCATCCTGCTGGGAATCGAACCCAGGTCTCTCACTCTTGATGCGAGTGCTCTAACCACTAAGCTACAGCACTCCCGACAGAATACTAAATAACAGAAATAGGAATGGGACACCATTTTCTTTCTGTTTTCCTTCTCTTTTCAAATACTTCCAAGGATCTCCAACATTCGTCTTCGTAGGACCTCAGTTTAATGTCTTATTCAAAGGATGGCGTCTCCAAGAATGTTGTGTTTCCCCCAGATTTGTGCACTGTACAAATCAGCCGAAACCAAGTGAGTTCAACTTGTCAGTTGGGAGAGTAACCCACTACCTTCTGACTCAGAAGCGAGAGCGCTATCAACTGAGCCAGGCTGACTGAGAACTGAGCTTCTGCACACTCAAAACATATAAAGTTGGTGTTTCATTTTGATGAAAGGTTATTTCAATTTCAGGAAAAGAATTGCACATTCTTAAAGGTGTAGTTTGGGGATTTAATGGTCACGGTCGTGGCATGGGAGAATTATGGCCCGTGTATAATTAGATCACAAAATGTTTTTATAGTGCAGTGAGGTAATAAAAATTATTGCTTCACCCATTCGGACTGTGTTATATAATAGAGGATAGCACAACAGTGACGATGTATGCTATGATCATTGTTCTTTTATGGCTCTGACTCCCATGGGCAAAATTGATTTATGGTGGACTTTCTTAGAATGAAAGCGCAATAGTAAAGCTGTTCATTTGGGGGGTTATATTCTGTTTATCCTTTGAGCAGTGTTGGGTTAGATTTAAAGTAATACCAGATTGTTTCAAATGAAATGGACCATGACGTAGCTTCCACCCTTTGTTCAGCTGGGCTGAACATTTCTAATGTCTGTAAAATAAGTCAAGCTCATAGACTCTTGGCTTTGATTCAGCCAACTGGATTTGGGAGAAGCCATTTATTAAATATACAAACCAGTGATGAGGGTTACATTTCTTTAAAAAAAATGAAACAAATGGGGTTTCTGCCAAACACATGGACTGATCAATAGGATTAGGGATCAATGTATCCTGTGTGTATTGCCCAAGTTGTTTGTAACTCATTACTGGCCTTGCAAACCAAGTATGGATGTAATTGAAGTGTGTACGTTGTCTCTGTGACGGAGTGTATGTATGTTCATGCGATAGTAGAACCATAAAACGTCTTCCATGTTTGTTTGTTTGTTGCCACTTTTCCCATGAATGTGGTGGAAAATTGAGCAATTGAGCAACGATGTAATGGAGGTTTGTTCAATATTGAATAACCTGCAATAGCTCTGAGATTAATTTCAAAGAAATTATGATATTATCGGTGCAAAATAAACGTTTATTAATTGAATCAGTATAAAGAGTTGAACAAAGGATATGACTAAATGACGTATGTAATAATAAATCCTTGCATCCTTCCAATTGAGCTAAATTTTTCGATGGCTCAAAGTGTGTTGCAGGATTTTAATTGTAGTTACAAGCATGAGTATTTATAAGCAAATACAGTGGCAAACTTGTGCACAAAAATGTCCCACAAACAGCCATGAAATGAATCACCAACGTTATCCACGTATGATGGAAAATGTATGTCTGGGTATAAGTACACTCACTATACTGATTTTATTTTGAATTTTACAACCTCACTATTTCAAATAATAACAACAACAACAACAAAACTTACATTTATATAGCGCCTTTCACGTCGAGAGGACATCCCAAGGCGCTGAAATAATCTTCAATCTACACAAATAACATTGTTAAAATATTATAATACGGAGTGGCGATGATAATGCTGATAAAGCAAAGATACGCAGGATTATATTTTTGGTGTTGGGTGTTTATATTTTTAAGTCTTTCCTTTCTTTTCTTGAAGACATGACGTGTGATAGGTTCCTTCCTGTCCCATGGATGTTGGGTGCTTGGTCTACAATTAATTACATCTAAGTCGCAAGTGTCAGCAGGCTCTTTAACCAGTGGTTTCACATTGATGCTGCCTTGCTCAACTTATACACATATAAACTCTCTATCAGGTACACCGGATAGCAACCAGAATCTAGTTAAATTATACAGTGCCATATTGCTGCACTGACCAAAATTATTTAACTTAACAGAGACCATGGAACAAAGAGTTCATCATTACTGTTCTCTACAAAACAAAATCTGAGGCTGCATACAACAAACAACAATAAAATTACATTTATAGAATGCCTTTCATGTCGGGAGGACATCCCAAGGCACATACATAGTGTTAATTAAAATAATTAAATTGTGTTACCTAAGTCCTCAAAGAGTGATTTACAGATATAACTCACAATAAAGAACTAAAGGCTAGCAGTTAAATATTCAAAACTTGATTGTATTTGGTATGCTCTGTAAGATACACAAGCTTAACCTTGTACCATGTACCATGTATCTCAGTTTGGTTAGAGCCTGGCAAGTGAGACCTGGGTTTGATTCCTGGCCGGGAGAAACCTTGGGCAAGTTTCCTTACTCCACACGCCTAAAAATAATCCCTCAAGAAAAGAACAATAATAAATTGGTCACTTCAATCCACGACTGTTTGTGGGACACTGCTGTGCGCAATTAGCTGCTGTGTTTCGCCCACAAATATACAGTCAATCTACTTTAGTATTATCTGTGAAGTACTTTGAGATGTCTAGAAGACATGAAAAGCAGGATATCAAATGCACGGATTAATTAATTAACCTGGTAGTGGAAATAAAACCCTGTCTTTTAGGTTAAGCATTCATCCAGTCAACTATTTATTCAAATATTTGAATTTAAACTCAGCCACCAGAATATTAGATTTTCACACAATCCCTGCCAGGTTACATTGTTAGAAAACATCAGCAGTGAATATGAGCCTTGTACAGTGATCTATATTTTGCTAACATTCATAACAAATTGTGCATGGTTATATACATAATAGAACAGAGTTGTTGGTTAAATACATGAGCTGCACTGCATAGAATTCAAAACATATTTGGTTTGATTTTCTTCATTCTGTCAACAAACCTTCAAGTGCTTTTTGTAAAGTACAACACAATAAAATAGCATGTTAATACAATGGTTTCAATAGGGGTAGAGGTACTGTATAACAAACTAACAATACAGTAGGCTGCTGCTTATTCGTATGCCAGTAGTCGATACATCTACATTGAAGATGCAGAAATGTTGGTGAAAAATGTAGCTGTACACTTCTGTGTTATGTCACCAAGTTCACAATTTTACCTGATTAATAAATTTTAATCAGCAACGTTAGGAAATCCGATAGACGTAAATGCAGGATATTATGTTTGCTATGGACCTGATAGCCACACTTTCTTCATATCCACAATGGGGCCAATCTCAATTCCAATTCCTTCACTCTCCACTGGACCAAGAGTGATAGAGTATGTATTGTACGTCAGTGCTTTTATCCAGGAGTCTCGGACAATGCTTCCTCACAATAATTATTGCACAGTGTCGATGTTTTTCTGCAGTATCTGACCAAGTAATTTCTGGAGAAAAATTGAAAGGATTTAATAATCAATCTTACTCAGACGGTTAAACTCTAAAATGTTTTTCCTGGGCACGCTTACCTTTTTGAAAAGCTCAGCACGCAGTCGGTTTGTTTGAGAGATGACTTTCTTCTTCTCGTCTTCCTTTTTCTTTTTCACCTCCGGTAACTTGTTATAAATCCTGCAAACAATTTTCAAATGAAACGCACTTGTTGGACACTTTGGGATTGTAGGCATTTATATGCTCCATCAGTGGTTTAAAAATATTGAGCAACAAATAGGCGACATGTTAAATCTTTGCAATGGTGCCTTAACCCCCTACCAACCTGCTCCACTTCTCCCGACCCACCTGCCCCACCAGTGGCAAGGCGAGCCTTCAGCTCCTAACCTCTGGAACTCCATCCTGCAGTACCTCCACCTCAGCCCCTCCCTACCTCCTTCAAGTTCCACCTCAAGACCCTCCTCTTCAACGGTCCCTTTGGTTACTCCAAGTCCCCCATATTCCCTCCACCCTCCCCATCCCCCATCCTAGTGAGGGTCTGAAACAATGAAGGTCCAGCGCCTTGGGACATCCTCCTGACATGAAAGGCGCTACAGTATACAAGTGTAAGTTTGTTATAATTCAGTAAATTACTCTCATCCATCAAGTATGATTATGGTTATTCTTCCTATCAATTTCTAAGATATAATTTTTAACAATAAATTGGTTCCATGTACAGTATTATCTCTATGGGTGTTTTTCCGATATCATCTCCTGACTAGTGCTGGCCCTGAGAGAATGACTAGTACTGGCCTTCTCTCTGTGACTATAGATAATTTCACTGTAGCTCTTTGTCTCGTTAGTGACCACAGGACATTCTGACAAGAAGAAATATCAATGTGAATTTCCTACTTTAAAATGGTTTTATATTCATAACAGATTCATCTGAATAAGATAAATCTTCCAATCTGATTGCAGGTAACAGCCGGGTGCTACTGTGTTACTTATGCATTCATAAGTTCATTCATTGTTCCAACTGTAAAGTATTTGGAGTATTTAATGCCTTAGCCTCTGCCAAACTGCACCTGTGTACTCTAGGTGAACATGTTGTGTGGCTTGGGGAAAAATCCATACAGAAATAGTGTTTTCAACAATTGGAAATGGAGATTCAAGAATGACACGGGTTTCCCATCCACGTCAGAATCAAATTTGACCAAAACATAAGTTCAAATGCAATCTATTTGGTAGATATGTATTTCAATTAGGAAGGCAACATATCTCATAATGAATCTTTTCCATGTGTTTTGTGTTTGCTAAACAGTAATATGTTTTTTTTACAAAGGATATTGATTACTTTGATAGATTTATCTTGACTTTGTATTCAAGGAGCTTGTGGTATCTGAGCATAGAGAGGAAATAATACAAACCACGATAGCTCTGTTACCTTTTGGATCTCATCTGCATTTCTTTCTCTGGAATCACTCTTTCCTTTGGTTTAAATAGATTATCTAAAAAGTTAAACAGAGAAAGATGAAGGGACATAATGCTGATGTTTCACATGGTTCCACTGAGAGTGTATGAGAGGAAGGACAATGTCTGAATTGTTATCTCAGGACAGAACACAGATGGAAAATCCTGGAGAGAAAGACTGTCTCAGACAAAGTCCAGGGGCTGGAATATTCCGAAACACTATGCAAACAGTGTTCCCCTAATTGCTCATTTCGGTTCTGAACAATGATCATTAGGGGAACTATTATGTTTTGGTTTTCATGTCGCAATTTTCCTCTTGTTTAGTAGGTTAATCGCTGATGATGAATGACTACGAAGATATTAAACCATTCATAATGGTAATTGTTGCAACTTTGGTGAGTTTTGAAACTCGGGAGAAATGATTGGATACAAACCAGAGACAGGATTTGCTTCGATATTTCAGCATGCAGTGGTAATTAATGGAGAGCAATGCTTTGATTATATTGCTGGAAGAGAAGCAATGTTGCTTCCAGCAGTAAACCGATTAGCAACAGGAAGTCTGATTTAAACTTCTCACTGCTAATCGCATCAGTTGAAGTTGAGGTGGGGGTGTGAGAGGGTGGGGGGGTGGGGGGGAAGCAGGGGGGGGAGTGGGTGCGGAGGGGAATTGAACAGAGTTCCATCCATGCACAGAACTTCCATATTAGGTCTTTAAGCAAATTCAAAATACATTTAAAAGTTCCTTAAAATGACTGATTTCTGAGCAGAGCACGTGAATTGATTCTCACAACTGCGTTTGTACTTGAGCATTGTCAATCGATGTGCAGCTGAATCTATCTCCTTGAGATCGTCTTGGCTCAGGGACATTCATTTTCACTTGGCATAGTTAAACCCCCCAACTTTCACTGTGAATTGACACATTCAGTCTAATCCTACTCTTCCACTCACTCCTCATAACCTCATGTTCCTCTTTCACGAGCAATTGGATTCATAGAGGCCAAAGTTAGCTCAATTTCGGGTGGCTTGGATTCAGAGTCTATTCATCATTATTCAACAACAATTAGAATTGATATAGTGCCTTTTATGCTGGCTTATATCTCAGAGATTGATTGGTGTATAAACGCATGGGTGTAAAGCTCTGCGTGAAAAAGCTCACTGCACTGAATGAATATTTAAAATTATCAACACATCTTGAGGTATCTTAGCATTCTGACAGGACCAATTTCACAATCCTTGACTTTGACCCTGAGTTCCACTCAACACTTTAAAATTATATGGATAATCAAATGAGCTAACCAGATCAGACACGAGTGAAAGAAAATGTATTTTAATGCTTTACTTGTATTATTGCCTAGTCTACAACATTTTTACATTGGGAAAGAAAATTGATTTTGAGAACTGCAATTTTTTATTTCAGATAAGTACATTGTTCAAATATTTGTCATTTGTACATTAAGTACATGCCCAGGTCAGGGGAATGTTAGATAAAAGACATTGTCTAATTTGAGGCAACCTTGATAATAACCTTAATAATAATAATCACATCTTTGAGAAATCTCAAAGCACTTGACAGAATATACTGTAAAGTGAATTGACTGTATATTTTGTGGGCAAAATATATTTTGTGTCTTCAGCCTTGCCTTACTGTCATTACCTTTTGTGTATATTAGCGATTCTATTGAGTCATAAAAGCTCGGATCCAAACCTGAACAGAAATGAGTAACCAAGCAATCTTTTAATAAATGCTAAGATGCCAACTTCAAAGCTCCCCAAGGTTTAATGTTGAATTATACAGGATAGCTTCCAGCTGAAGAGTAGGAGCATTAAAAATGCTTAATATTTTGCATGTTTTTAGTTCATGTTGCCTGGGTTATCATGTTTTTAGAAGTGAGATCTGGTGGTGATCACAGATCATTTGTACAACAAGCACAGAATTTCTCATGGATTCATTTATTTTTAAGAACTGTGGAAAATCAGTTTCCAAATTACTGTAATACTGAATTTGTAAATTTTCTTCTAAAATTCTGCGTAAGCTTACATTTTAAGGAATTAGTCTTAAGACTAACATCAAAAAAGTGGTTAAAAAATGTCTTGAAGACTGAGATCCCTGCTTGCTATTAGACTTATATTTTCTTTTACAACTTCTGCGCAGGGTGAAATGTTGGGCAGGTTTCCTTACTCCACACACTTCTGTTCGCCTAAGTAAAACCTGGTTGTTAGTCAATTTGCAGATTGCCTTTCCAGGGATAATAATCCCTTAAAAATAATCATGATTTGGTCACTCAATCCACGACTGTTTGTAAGACACCTCTGTGCGCAATTGACTGCCGCGTTTTGCCCACAAAATATATTGAAGTCAATATCCTGTGAAGCACTTTGAGACAAATCGAAGACATGATGAGGCGCTATATCAAATACAAGGACTATTATTACAGAGATTTAGATGCATTATCTTCACAGGTGGTATAATCAACCTAATAATATCAGAAGCAAAACTAATGCACGTGGATTCATGATGAATTAGCATTCATTCGTCACAAGTGCACATTTCCACTGTATAAATTCATAATAGATTTGTTGATTCACTCCCCTGCTAAGACTCTTGTAATCGTACATTTTTCTAACAATGAAAGGCTTTAATCTCATTCATTTGCATCTTTGAATTTTGCTAGATGGGAGTCTCAGTTTGTGAAAGAATTCAATTGGAAGATAAATTGGGAATAAAACGTATTAATTGAGTGCAAAGCCGTTTGTTAAGCAAACTGTAAAGCAAACCTGTTGTGTTTATTTTTAAAAGTACCGTGGAAATTGTGTACATGAAGGATTGAAATGTGTTGCTCCATGCATTTCATACTAGTAATTTACACGTCAAGATCGGGCAATCACTGTCTGAAAGTACCTGCAATTTTTAAAACCATTTATTGAAGTATGTTTTTCCCTAAGTGCTGAAATTATTTTTCCTCTCCTTTTAGGAGAATGTTTGCCTTTTCTTCAAGCCTTGCATGATTGCCAACTGAGAAGGCAGGCGGGCGGGCAGGCAGGCAAACTATTTCTAGGTTCTTGCCAATCTCACTTTCTTTTGGCTGCTGGGAAATGTGTGAGTACCTCCAGGTTCTTTGAATGTCGATTTCCTGCCTCTGTCTGAAGGCCACCAGACCACAGCTCAGCATTATCTGCTGGGATCCCAGATGAGACAATGACCAAGGCATGTTAACAAGAATTTATTTATTTGTTTCTCTCACTCTTAACCTCTCCTGAAGGTAATTGGGTTCTTTTGATGAGCCTTCAGTTGTGCTTGTAAGCTTAGGTCTTTATAATGCAAACAACCAAACTAAAACCAACAAAAGGTATCTTCCACTAAATAAATGAAATGGAAACCTATGCAGCTGTAGTACTGGGGTAAATGTATTTACACAAGGAAGGCTAACAGTGTTAGACTGCAAACTCCAGCAAGTAAGATACCAAAAAGGAGATTGCTGAATTTATTTTTAGATTTAAATTCAGTATCATGTAGTTCTTAAAAGAAACTTACAGAAAATGTGATTGAAAATGAAGACTCTATTTAAGAATTTGTTAAATATTAGATGCTCTGAACGTTAAATCAATCAACCAAACCTAGAACCAGGTGGAATTTCTATATCTCCTTTTCTTTAGAAATTTTAACAGAACCAAAAATGGGAATGTAGTATCCCATGCACATTTTGGAATGAGGATAACTTTCAAGCAGCCATTATTAACGTTTCGCCCACAAAATATACAGTCAATTCATTTTACAATATATTCTGTGAAGCTCTTTGAGACATCTCAGCACCTCGGGACATCCTCCCAACATAAAAGGCGCTATACAAATGTAATTCTGGTTTTGTTGTTGTCTCAAAGACGTGCTCAGGCACTATATCAAATGCAAGGATTATTATTAAATTAAATATTAGTGACACTGTTAATCACTAATAACACCATAATCACTATGGTTAAACAGAAAGGCACGTTTACATTTCAGCGATGAACCTTCAGGTCATGCACTGGAGGGGCACACTCAACATATTATCTTTCACTTAAAAAAAGTTGGGGTTTATTTCAGATTTTCAGTAGGTGGGTTTGTTTGTTCCTTTTTTATTAAAGCAATCCTAACACTATAATTACTATAATAATGGGCTGTGTTTCAATTTACAGAGTGTGGTCCATCACTTTGAGGGAGAGGACAGGGAAATTCCATTAAATGTGGTGTGAGATGTGCTGGCAAAGGGATTAAAAGGACTTTATGGCACCACATTGTATGTATGCTCAATCCTGCATTGCCAAAACCACTACTGCATGAACTTTCAACAACCTTTCACATAAAAGTAAGAAAGAAAATAGTACTGAGTGGTACATTGGCATGTGGTAATTCCAATGCACTGTGTCGGTGAATACAGGATATGGGTTCACCCTATGTGATTTCTCAAATGGTCACATTCAAACCTATCCCTGTCTGAAGTGGAGGCCAGAAACCCTTACAAGATTGGGGTGGGTGGGGGAGACACCCAAGGCTTCTCTCACACACCCAATTGCTGTTTATACAGAATCATGGTTAAGCCTGGAGACAGATCATTCTCTTGTTTCATCTGGAAAGTTCCAAAGTGTAGAAAATCTTTCAGGCAGGGGTTGTCTCACGACCTAAAGGAAATGGTCCTTTCAACGATCTGTATTTTACGAGCCCATTCCTTCTTGCCTCACAGTTAGAGTCCCAGTTCAGCGGAGATAAATGAACATTATCTTATGGAGATTTATTTAGTTCTGCTAATCTCTTTGCTCTACTGGAAAAAAAGTCTTAGTGTTACTAAGGAATTTGTAAAATTTATGGAATTATGGAATAGTCTCACAGTGTATTGGGGACAAAAAAACATTAAAAAAAATACCATGATCTAATCTATTTTCTTTATTTTTTACAAATACACTTTTAACAATTGCAGATATCATTATGTAGTGTAAAACACTCTGCTAATAGAGCACAAGAGGTGTCCAATTGTATGGCCTCAAGTGCTTGCTGTAGTGTTTGGCATTGATTTACAGTGATGCAGAAGGTCAATGATCAGAATTGTTAAAGTACCCACAAAGCAACAGAACCTCAATGCTGGAATGTAGTTTAAAAATAGGTTGAAAATATAATTCTCATTGTGTACATTCAGTGGCATTGTGCACCAGAACTGCAACATGCTGTCCCAATTCAAGTTTGGACGGAAATGTTTGCTGTTGATAATGAACATCATGTGTTAGACCCTGTTAGCACTAACAGCTGCTTGTTACTTGTACTGATAAGAGGAAAATTGCAACAATTATTTTGAATGGCCTTACAGCTGAAACTCCAATTATCCTCCTGTGTCATTCATGCATAAGGAGAAGAATTCCTCCCACGATGTTAGTTTCCTCTTGTCGTATCAGAGTTTTCCTACTGAGAAGGAACTTACCACTTAGTGGATGTGGCACAGTGAATTGCCTTTTCTTAGTTGGAGAAAGCGACATTGTGTGTTCTAGTGGAGGACCTGGGCATTTATTTTTTTCCATCGCGGGCTCCAACAACTGGACTTTCCTCTGCTCCACCTTATGTATCAGCTGTTGGATCCGCTTTTGTGATCGAGAAATAAAGTCTGGCTTGTGCAGCTCCAGGGCTTCCTGATGACGAAAGTAAAATAGGAGAACTGATCATCATATTGTGGTTCACAAATGTGATCGCCACGCAATATTGAACCCAAGATATTTCTTTCACTGGCCTCGGGAGACACAGAACCACTTGGGGGTTGTGTAAAAGGTCACCGCACTCATGCAACTGGATAGAAGTTCATCCGCTGTCAAATGGACCATAACTAAATTCATATTAAAACCAGAGAGCAGTAGGACATAGCGTTGAAAAGCAACTGAAGACATGTTTTTAAGATAATTCTTTCATTAGATAATTTGTTGTGTTACCCCTATTTCTCTCATGAACATCTGTGTGATGTCTCTCGTTCCTATAATGCCAGCACTCTGCAAATATCTAGTCATCTTTCTTGGCTTGTGGTGGTTCCAAATTAATGTGGGTAAATAATCACTCTGCGATTCATTACTCAATGTGCGATATTCACTCTCAATTTATGAGTGAAAGTTCTCTTCACAAATTCCCCACAGCTGAGAGGGCCATCCAAACTAGCTCATCTTGAAAGTTGCCATAGTGCAAAAAAAAATGTAATGTAAATTTATTCTGACATTTTACCTCTCTTCTTCATTGATTCTCACACAAGTTATTCTTTAAACTAACAGGACAAGAGGTGCAGAAATCATGGGACTTCGCTCATGCTCCAATTTTCTCTCCCTATGTGGTGAATTGTCCTTCACAATCACTTGATGTATCTCCGAGACAGTATGGTTCAGATCATAAACATGCATGGTGCAGAACATTGAGCCCAAATGTCTATCCTTTTCAGGCCATTTTGACTTAAATCCGCTTCATTGAGAATCTTCTATTCAGCTACCTTGCTTTCAAAATATAACCTTCACAAAGGTCTCCAGCCTAAGTATTGCCATGTGAAAGAACACGTTGTAGCAATAAAAATAGTGCAGATGGGATTTAAAATGTGGCTCTATTTTGCCAAGGTAGCATTCAGCAGCACGAGAGTAAGGTGGAAAGTTGAAATCAGATGTATTTTCTTTGAATCTTTTTTTTTTATCCATTATTTTCAGTGCTTTGGGACATCCTCCCGACTTGAAAGGTGCTACACAAATGTAACTTTGTTGTTTTATTTTTCTTGTAATTAATGGAAAGTTTTGCATTGTCGGGAAGATTCCATGCTATTGGTTTCTTTCCGTTTTCATTCCAATATTGTTGGCGTTTATCTGTGTGGTTTTTAAAACCTTCAAATTGTTTCACATGTGAATACTAATACAGACAGAACAAAAGGACATAATTGAACGGCTATGGATTCTAGAATGAGAACAGTAAATTGGCTGTCATTGATGTCCTCAACACATGGGAGGTCAATCGTCCTTTTCTGGTAATGTGTTTCGCTGGATTAAGTGGCAGCTCCCACCGGTTTATTTACACTGCTGTATCATACAGCATGCTGCACAGAAAGGAGAAGTGGGAAAGGGCAGACATTTAAAACTATTTGCACTAAAACGCTTTCAATATAGTTAGGTATTAAGTTGATTATAGTGCAGAATTGTAATAAAACCCTGAGTTTCTCAAACGTCACAGTATCAGTAAATTCTGCTACGAATGATTCTCTGGCTGAAATAGAATGCAGCAAAAAGCCACAACTATCTGTTTTGCATCATTCAATTTCACACAGGTACATCCTGAATGCTTACGCCTCATTTGAAAGGACATTATTCTGTGAACTTTAACTAATGGACGGATGCACAGCAGGTAAAAAGCAGAACGATAAACAGCTGCAGTCACTGGGAATTCACAGTAGATTATGAGAGAAGCAGCAGGACAGGTATTGGTTGGAAAATAAGCATAATCACTGTGACACACACTCAGGAACCCTTCTAATGACAACCAGCAGGGTGATATTGTGGCACTGGAAACATGAACCAATTTTCGAATGTTCTTGGCTGATATTGAACAACTATTTATTGGATTATATAATTTTTTTCATTATTCTTTTCTTGTTCTTTGGGTGTTCCTGGGTGATGCACCGTTTTCCATCTGTGGGTGGGTTGGTGGGGGAATGTGTTGATCTCTGGTTAGTGGATGTGCACCATACTTCTAAGGACCTCACTGTTACAATCGTTTCTCCTTCGTATTGAGCAAGCATTCGGCCTTTGTGCAACACTTAAACTCCATCTTATGTAGTTAAGTTACCAAATCGGAAATGAATGGTGTGTCCTTGCATCCAACAAACTTGCTGCTTTCATACACTCCGTGTTGCCTGCCAAGCAGCAGACAATTTCCACAGAGAGCAGAATATTCTCTAAGCAATTCTACAGTCATAAACTCATGAAAATCCAGCTGGATTACAGTTAAAGCGGTCTCCTGGTGTCCAGGAGGAAATTATCATCAATCATTGTCTGAGCTGAGTTCCAGGTACACATTCGAGGATCTGCCAGTTACAAATCCTTTTTGCATCATCCAAGACTTTGCTGCTGCAAGGGGAAGGATGAAATCAAATTGTTCGAAGGGCCTTCTTCATCCAAACCTCTCTTGTGAGCTAGTGAATCTCAATGTGCTGAAAATAATGTGGTGAAATTTCAACAACAACAAAATTACATTTGCATAGCACCTTTCATGTTGGGAGGAAATCCTGAGAGACTGATATAAATAACCCTCACTTGTAGTCTACAAGTAGAATACCTACTTGTATTCACCATCCTGTAAGTTTAATTTTTGCAACGCTTCACATTGTCCTCCGTGATTTAGTGTTTCTATGCATTCCGTTAATGTATATTGTTACATAAGTGTGTTTATCGAAACTGCCTGTTAAAAGATCTGAAGAAACTGCTGATGCACTCAGTTTAATATCTGTCAGTTCTTTACTGGTGTGGCACACAGTGTGATAACATGATGTAAATCCCTTAAGTGGGTAAAAAGCAATTTTGCTTGCTGCACCAATTGTGAACTCTATTATGGAACAATAAAGAACTAATATCTGATAATGGAGCATGTGAACATTTCACAATAACTTTCATTATACCTTCTCACATTATAGTTTTTAGATGCTGGTTGCAAAGCATGTATTTGCACATATTTGAGGAACAATGGTTAAACAGAACACAGTCAATTCATTTAATGACAAGTTTTTGCAAAGCTTTTGCGCACATTAGTTCTGGCAAAGTATCTTGAGGAATAAGAAACAGAGTGCTTTGCTTGCTTGCTATGTTTCTTGTTGTGAAGATTGGCTTCAACCAGTCATAATTAAACCCACAAAGTTGAAGGTCAGCGAAATTCTAGAGAGAAAAGCACCTTGGCACACTGAAATGTTATGCTATGCAGTGGTAAGACATGAGTTTTTCCCACAATGTCAACTCCCAGTCCCTTAGGATGAGGGAGGCACCAGCACTGAAGACGCTTATTTCCCATTGCAAGGAAAGGAAAAATTCAGATCAAGTTACCCTAGTCAATTTCATGCACATTCTAACATCTGACACAATACCAAAATTGGCAGAGGTCAGAGAATAGAATATGGCACAGACCATGGACTGAAAAAAGATACGCACAAACACGTTACTTCTAAACTCTCAAATGTTCCAAGTTTATTCGAAGATTATTTTAATCTAAGATAACAAGATAAATTATTTTAATAATAAGATAAATTATTTTATTCTAAGATAAGTTTATTCCTCTAAAATGGTCCCATTTGGTCACCCCAAATCACCCCTCTTTTCCTTCGCACTCGCCGTAAACATTTACTGTCCAGTGCCTTGGGATGTCTTCCTGATGGGAAAGGCACTATACAAACGCAACAAATTTTGTTGTTGTTAAGATATTTTCCTATTCAGGTGTCTTCACCTGTTATTCCCACTGCCACTTAATAGCGAACTCATTAACTTTATTAAATATAATTATAATAGCTTTCTTATATTCCCATTTCCTATTGAATTTGTAGTTATCAGAAATGTAAAATTATTAAAAACCGGAACCATACTGTGTTGGTAAGACACCTTTATATTCACTTCAGGTGAAAATATAACTTTGTAATGTATTTATTAGATATTTTGTCTTTCTCTCTTCTCTTGAAAGTGCAGAGTCTATAGATGGTTCCATAGATGCCAACCTCTTTCCAATGCCATGTCTAACAAGTGTCCAGAAACTAACAGCTTTCTAACTCAGAAAAGTTTGGAATTTCCTTTCTATTGAATTCCTGAATAATTTGCGTTTTCAACAGCGTGGAGAAAATGCATCACCAGGAAAATATATTCCCCAAGTCATTCCTCTCCAAATTTACAGTCTATTTGTCCACATAGTCTAACTTTATAAAATCTGCCCCCAAACTGTTCTCCGTATTCTGTTAGTGAATCTGTCTCTGTCTGTAATGATTCGGGTTTGTCTGATTTCAAGTTCTAAAGTCCAACTGTGTCTCATTTCATGTTGTTCTACCTAATAACAGTAAATTATCGTTGTCCAGATTTTGATGTCTTACCCGCAATGTGAGCAATTGCAGTGGAGTTTTCTCATGCTCACGAGTGAGCCCTGAGTGCTTATCTTCCCCTCCATGCACAGCGGGAGATTCTGTTGTAGACTTGGTGCCCATGCTGGGGGTGGAATCCCGTCCGTGTTCTCTCTCAGTGTCCCTCCTCTCTCCATTTAAATTAACATGACAATCGGGAATTTTCTTGTCAACTGTTGAGAAAACCGAACATTAATTCATGTGCGCACTGCAACTTAATATCTAGCTGGTAAATTGTACCTTGCAATCCCTGAAATGCGATGTCAGTCAAGTACAATGTTGTAGCAAAGGATGAATTCAGGCTGCTTAAAAATATATCTACAGGTATATAGGTTTTAAAAGGTTCTCAGAAATGGGTTCCTTGTCCGGCATTCCAAGAAATAAACTAATGTTTCATATATTCCATCCCTCACCCCCACCCCAACCCCTCCACCACCACCCCCACCACTGCCACACATATACAATAAAAAAAAATTCCTTTTGCTTCCTGGCTTTATTAAGGATACATTTCCACGTAGAAATCTTTCTGGGAGTATCCCAGAGGCTCAACCAGTTCATTTGTTGTGTAGTTCTGCCTTACAGACTTGGGAATGTAATTCTGTTGTTGTTGTTGGGAAGATCCCAGCTTGAATCTCTCATCTGAGATGGAATAACTGATCTGGGTGGACATGAAGGTGTAAGAATTGGCCTCAGGATCCTGCACTAAGCAGGAGAAAGTCAGCCAGGCACCTCAGTCTTGATTACTATCCAACCATCCTGGCTGTAAGTGCAGGGAGCAAACACACTTGGTGGGGCTCGACTGCTATTTCATTTTAGAAATTTGGATTTTGATACAGAATTCATAATTATGCATCCACCCATTAATCTCTATTAATTCTCCTACTAGGTCTTACACAATAAAGTACTGAATACACTGGCTGAAACCGATCGCTGTTATGTGTAGTACATTTGGCAATGTTCGCTATTATTTTACCCAATAATATTCCTATTAACACCAATAGATTACATTTGTATAGTAATTTAATGTCAGGAGGACATCATCCCAAGGAGCTGGGACACAGTGCTCCAGAGCATAACACCATGTGCCACTGAGCGCTGAGTCAGATGTTTGATTTTCTTAGATTGCTGGGTTTCTGATCTGAACTATGCAGAGTGGTAGCCAGGGAAACCCCACGGCAACAAAGAAAAATGAGAGAAAACATTATCTGTAGGCTGCTCACATCGTCCTCCTGAAAGGCCATTTCAGAAAAGCATTGGCAAGGACCTGAGGGTATGTCTTGGCTGCACCATGGGCCAATGAGAGCGCAGTGTGAGAGAACAACTCAAGACTGTGGAACAATAACTTAAGAGAGTGTGTAGATAACACACTTACATATTCTTCACCTAACATATTTCAAGGAAACCATTAGTTTTCATGGATATATCAATGTCAATGCAACTCATTGGCAGGGTGTTGATAGTACATAGCATTGTACAATACTAATAAATGTATATATTGTGAAACAAAACTGTGGAGTTCATGAATCATTCAGGTAATAATTGTCTAACCTGCTGAGCATTCCTGCAATATGTAAAGAATATCAACAACAGACTGATAGTGGTTCTGTCACTGGTACCACCTGGAGAGGTTATAGACCTGCAGTTTTACAATATGTATAGAGTACGTCATAAGAAATCTAAGATCCGTTCGTTTTGTACTATTATTGTCTTTACTTTCAAACTTCAGAACAGATGTTTTTAGGATTTGGGAGACAGAGAACCTGACCGAGTCGATAATACTTTTCATACAATTAAAATACACAAGACATGTCTTTATCTTAGGAGAAGGGAGAAACAATTTCATCAATTGCCCACATAGGTAGTCAAAAAGCATTAATTGTTATTCATGTTCACATTATCAAAACCTTTCATAATCTTCAACACCTCCTTCAGATTCCTTCTCAATAGTCTCATTGAGAGAGAGAGAGAGAGAGAGAGAGAGAAGCTCCAATCTTTCTTGGTAGATTCACTCATCCCTGGTAATATTCTAGTAAATCTACACTGTACTCTCACTGGTGCTGAATTTAAAAAAAGGAATAGAATGCATAGTATAGTACTTTAAAAGGTTTAACTGTTGAATCATGTTACTGTGAAACTTTTGGCCATACAATGTAGCTCTCAGTGTGCATATATACTGTACACATTTCTGTCTCTGCAAAATTACGGTGAACTATTTCAATTGCTCTACAGTGAAGCACAGATTGGAATTAAATTGCCAGAAATGTATGGTTGTTATGAGAGATGAAAAAGTTTGCATTGATGGATGAGGTAGAAACGGGCCAAAGGTCTTGTTTGAGTTGGGTTTAAGGCATGTTGCAGGTCAGAGGAGAGGAAGAACTTTACCCTTTGGCACAAGCTGTACCTGATCTGCAAGTGGTTAATGTTGAAATTAAATAGCAATAGTTGAAAAATATTCCATTCTTGGAACTCAAAATCTCGATGAGCTAAACATTCCATTGAAAACATTTTCTATCGTTTAAAAAGAAAGAAATCTGACTTTTCTCTGGCAGCCAAAATGTCACATGGTGAACAAAGTTCTCGAGCAAATTGTAAGATTATCCAAACTTCCCTGATGTGATAATTTGATGTCAATGCATCTGTCTAGCTAAACATATAACTGATTCTCTCACCTTCCCATAAGGTAAGTACAACAGTATCAGCATCTTCACACGAATCTACTGCAACATGCGGTCATTTAAAACGCCACCTAATTAACAAGTTCTTCCAATTCTTTTGTAGAGAAATGGATGGGATTTAAAATTCCTCATGTCCTTTAATGAATAACGTGTTGTAGACATGATGCACACGCATTGAATGCAAGGAAACATTGGGCTTTGGGGATAATATTGGACCTACTTATTTATCATAAGATTTATGACATGCTCATGTGAATTATTTGTGTTTCTGAAAAGCCAATGGTTACCATTGCTGAAAATTGGGTATCTAATAGGGTATTAACTTTTGCTTATTACAAACCCATTCTAAAGATTCAACAGTGTTCCAGCAGTTCACTTTTGTTACTGGTTTGTAACATTAGAACAATTCATGCATTTGACATAGTGTCTTATCACCCACAAAGTATACAAAATATAAGGTTAACTCGCTAAACAGTATATTCTGTGAAGCCATTGAGATGTCTCGAAGACGTAATAAGGCGCTATATCAAGTGCAATAATTATTATTATTTGTGTTATCATGTCGTTGTAAAACCTCAAAATGCTTCACAGTATGTACTCTAAAGTGCAGTTACTGTGTACAGTACCTTGCTTTGTTCTAGGCCTACTCCAATTGATGTAGTCATTTGTGTCTGCTGATATCTTGTGAGATAGTCACAGGCAAGACCGGGACTTCTCTTTAGAAGTAAAGTTGCATTTTATTTGCTATCATGTTGCTTAGTGTCATGGATGACTAAATTTAAACCAATATCAAGCAATGTTAAATCAGAACTCACAGGAAGAGAACAGAATCTTAAATTTTGTTTAATTTTGAATGCTGCCTATGTCTGTGTTGGCAATCACTCCACATGTATGAGGTGCTTTGGGGATATTTTGGAATAGGGTCCGGCCGCTCAATTCTCTTGGGATGTCCTCCTGAAGTGAAAGCCGCTATACAAATGTAATTTTGTCGTTGTTGTTTATGCTGACTCTTACAATGCACACCATTGCACGCATAGACAGGAAACCCGTGGCAATTTAAGGAAAGTTTGGTTAAAAATAATGAATGCTGCTTCACTGCGACTACCTGCAACCATTTCTGGGGGGAAAAAAGACAGAATTGCGCATCTAGATTTGAATTACAAGATGATCTGAAAAGCAAAAAGGAAATGAACGATAAGTTGTGTATGTCAATATAATCTACAATGTAAAAGGCATCAGTGTAATGCTTTTCTTATATTATCATCTTATATTTTCATCAATGTCTCTGCCTCTGTATTTTAATTTTAATATTAATATTTTCTTGTTTGATTTTGCTATGTAACTAAGTGCGTGCATGGAACCACATTGTATCTGGCTTTTCAGAAGAGTTAGTTTAAGATGTCAACTTCTGTGAGTGCATTGGATAAATAATTTACTGTATTCTTTCACTTAACATGTGTCATCTCTGGCAATGTAATCTCAGTTCACTTCAGTATTTTATGATACACCCATCAGAGAGAGTGTGATAGTTTAGCAGCTCATGAATATTTATATATCCATTGCTGCATGAACATATACTTAGTATTGATCCAGTGATGTTGACCATGTTATTTGTATTTCTCAATCCAACAAGTGGAAATGCCTGATCATCTGTTTGCATACCTCAAATAGAGCTGAGGCTATACATTATACATGTATGTGTGTGCGTGTGTGTGCATAAGCATACAAACAGAGGACAAGAGCAAACAAATAAAGGATAAGATAAATTTAACATTGAAGTCTGCATCGATTTCTAAATCAAATGGTATAAAGTGTTTTGAGTTCATTGATGAATCACAGAATATTGTTTCTGAATTTACACAGCCGATGTAACGGATTGCTCTCTGGTGAAAACTTGCCCAACCCACTGAAGTTTAGAAGATTACGGTAAAATATTATTGCCAGAGTTACACGGGTGTGAATTCATTGACCATTGGTTCACAAGGTAAGATCCTCACAGTTCATTTGGATTTCTTTTGACACTGATTTTGCATTTGAAGGACTTGATCTGTTTGACAAAACCTGCTGAGTTGAGCAATAGCTATAAGGCAGCAATACAAGCTTTCTACAAAATTGATAACTGGAGAAATACTGAATTAAGCTTTTGTGCCCCTTCAGATAGCTCCATTAGTGTGTCATTGTATTCTGCAGCTACTGTAATGGCAATGACAGCAGGGAAGTCTGATGTTCTGTTATGAATTTGATGCCATGATTGTATATGCCAGTGTCATCATGTGCATTTAATTTCATTAGAAAGTCTAGGTAATACATATCCTTTTTATGAGCTTATGCCATCTCCTAAACCCTGAGGAGAATCACTACAACATGAAGTTGCGTCACACTCTACATTGTACACATTGTTCACTCCTACTGTACATTGTTTAAGCGTTCTGGAACACAACCCTGCGTGAATGGAGCTATATAAATGCAAGTCGTTGTTGTTGTCTCTCTCTTTCTAACGTCCTATCAACAACACTTGAAATCCAGAAGACTGTTTTCTTTGCAATCTATGGACACAACTGAAGTGCCAGCTGACATAGGGTTCAGCTAAAGCTAACCTTGACTGATGTATAATTTATATATCTTATTTTTTCCATATGATACGGTTAAGTGCCACCGCCCGTCTTTAGAAATTATTATGACAATTCTGTCTTCTCACTGAAACCCGACTGAGAACATTTTTTAAATCAATCTAGCTTGTAAATCAAGCTTGTAACTCATTGTGTAAGACCAAAACGCTTCACCACTAGACCAGGTCCATACCTATATTTTACTCCTTTTTTCCCCTGCACAACCTTTGCCCCTGCTGCTGTCTCTCGTTGCTTTATCTCCATCTTCTGGTGGAACCGTCTAAATAATCAACTCTCAAGACTCACCAGTGATACTGTTTGATTCACTGCCAGGAAAGGCGGTATAATGCATCAGAAAACTTTCTACTGACAAATTGAAATACCTTTCAAGGCTGGGCTTCGACCATATATTATCAAGATTATCTTTTTTTTAGTTTTAAACCATTTAGTTCTGTTCTTGTAGTACAATCAGATACACTAAGCATCGCAGGTGTAGGTGTAGATGTGAAGACCTAGTTCACATTTCCTCTCACTTTTTTTAATGAGAAAAAATTTAGCTCTGTGAGTCTCTCCTCATAACTTATAGCCCTCAGTCTTGGAAACATTCTTGTTGTTCTTCTTTAAACCCTCTCCAATATTTCAAAGTGTCATTTCAATATGTAAAATGCTTTGTAAATCTGTACCCAGAGGTATTGGAAGATTAATCTTTGTATTAAAAATAATAATAATAATCCTTGCATTTGATAAAGTGCTTTTCACATATTCTAGACGTCAAAGCGCTTCACAGAATATACTGTAAAGTAAATTGGCTGTATATTTGTGGATGAAACTTGGCTGGCAATTGCTCACAGCCGTGTTCCACAAACAGTCGATGAGGGATTATTATCAGGTATGTGGAATAAAGAAACTTGCCCAAGGTTTTGCCCTGCCCGGAATTGAACCCAAGTCTCTCGCTTACATGGCATGTGCTCTAACCACTGAGCTACAGGACTCCATATAAAGACACTGATTGCATCTGATCTCCTGGATGGCCACTCAATGGAAATCAGAATTTAAGTTGGTGTCTAAGCAAAATCCCATGGGGGCAATCTCCGATCCATCCAGGTTCCTGCAGAATCTGCAGGTTATAAATCCTTTGGCAACATCACGCACTAGACTTCAATGTACTTTTGTAGCCAAACGGATAAATTTCAAACTAAGGAATATTTGCAACTCTTCATCTCTCGAAATCCTCAACAGACATTTACTGTGATATGCTAGAGAGAGAATTTAACTACATAAATAAAAATATTATAAAGCCCATTTAAGTACATTAATATAAAGATAAAATTCATACCTGGTGCACAATTAGGGTCAGTGATTGCAAGCTGAAGTCCAGAATGCTGGCATTTGTCAATCTGTTGAGTTATAATTTTATTTGTTTCTTTGTTGATGTGTAAGAGAGAACCGAGCAGGTCAGTAGACTCTTCGGGTAGATTCGGAATATCTTTTGCATTCAAAGGAGAGTCTTCATAGCTTTGACCAACAGTTGACATGTGGCGCTGAGTGAAATCATTGTCTACCAATGTTACAGACGGTAACTTGACTTTATTCTTCTCAAGAACTATGAAAGTTACTTTTCGTTTTGGCATTTCGTTGAGGGAAATTAGATTTAATGTGCTACTGCCACCATCTGCTGACACTTCAGAAGAAGTGCAGCTCAGATTTAAGGAGAGAGATGATTTTTGTATTAACCCAGCAACATTGTTGTTTGTTGGAAGGTCAACAGCAAGTAATAGGGATTTGTCATAGTAATAAATACTATTTGAGCATGGAGGCAGGACTTTGATATGAGCACAGGAGAGGACAGAGTGTGGGTGGGTGGCAGAGAGCTGCAAATTGTCTTTATTTTTGCCGAGCAATATTTCAGGATGTCTGTTGATAATATGTAAAAAGGATTCATGGTCACCTCCTGAATGTAATGATGAAAGAGGGTTAGAGGAGTTCTCTTTACACAAAGACACTTTGAGATCTGTGTGACAAGACTTATGCATAGAACAAACAGAATTCTTGAAATATTTCTGTGTGTTGACAGGGATGCCTTTTACAGTTGCCTTTTTCTCGCTTACAGCAGCATTCACAGGTTTGAGAGATTTATTCGCTGGACTAATGATTTTTCGGGCAGTAATTGTAATGGAAGAGAATCCCTTTCTGTGTTTTAACAAAGCTTTATCTTTTGTGTCACACACAATGGATCCACGGACGTTTCGATGAGTTGCCATTGTAGGCAGAGCTGTGAACCGTGTATTATCAAGGAATGAGCTTTGATTTCTTACAGGTTGATTGGAGAGTTCAGCTGGGGCAAGATTTGAACACAGAGGCAAGGCCTCATGAGGCTCTTTTTTTGCAACTTTCCTCAATGGTGAGATGCCAAATGTTGAAGCCATTATTATTTCTTTGCCAGGCATTGCATATTTCTGGAAAGAATTTAAACAAAAATATGTATAATTTTAGTACAGGCATACTTTATCTCAGCTTTTCATTGGAAACATGCCTTTTTCAAAAAAGATCTAACTCCTATTATTTAAACGAAAATGAACATAAATACTTTAATCTTGTTCAATAAATTTAAATACACACACGCCAGTTGTATCTGCAGAAGTCTGAATAATAATAATAATCCTTGCATTTGATATAGCGCTTTTCACATCTTCTAGACAATAGTAATATTAAAGAGTTTCTTGATATTCAGCTAGGTGGCATACACTTACAATAAATTCCCTCCATGTGTCTATCAGTTTAAATTTATTCCAAGGCAAACAATACTGAAAGATTATACACAATGCTTAACCATTTGGACAAATTATTTTTGGTTACTCCATTTGTTTAGGAACCGTGTGATTATGTCCCCATATTTACTTACATTATTGTGTTTTGTGTTAGTCAATAATGTGGCAAATAATTCCCCAAGTCGCATAAATATGATGAGGATTTAAGCACAATAATTCAAATGTAAATTCTTGAATTCCACCTCATGAGGCAGATTAATATTTGTATGGCTGCCTTATCTAATGTATCTGACATTGATAGTGTCAGCTATGTTTGAAGTACAGTATCACCTTAGATTGTGAGCTCAAAGTCCAGTATTGGGAGTGTTACCAACTGAGTCGGGCTGACACCTGTACACACGATTACTAAACTTATATAATATTCATATTTATGTTTGAACAGTATTTTGGCAATAAATCATCGCGCTGACCATTTCATTCCAGTTCCTCTGGCCCTAAACTCTTATATTCTTTGTGTCTACATACTGCAATGTATAAAAAGTGATTCCAGGTGCCAGTTTGGCGACCCGGAAGTTAGATATATTTTCATGCCTCCATTATACCGCAGCCATTGGACACAGCTGAGTGCATTACAGCAAGGTTTCCCCTATAAAAGCAGAACACATTTGAATTGCACTGGAGATCGATTAGCTTCTGAAAACGGTTCACACTGAACAGTTTATCAGAACAAATCAACACTTGGTAACATTCTGCTTACACAGTGGAAACCTAATTGTCATGTTGCCAGAATAGGATGAGATTACGACTCAAAGCAATATGTTATCCTGACAATATTCCTCTCATTGCAGCACGGTGGATGCTCAACTTGGATCAAAGGAGAATTTAAATTTTAAATTTAGTGATACAGCACTTGTATATTCCGAGTCAAAATTTTCCTTGTGATTTTGTCAGCTTTGAACTGTTGTATTTGACTCTAAAGTCGCTTTGTTTGAACCAGTAGCAGTACATTGCCAAAAGGAATTTCCTTTACCTCTGGCTGTTGTGCTTTGAAGTAAGAATGCTGGGTAGAAAAGTCACTTTTAGCACCATCCCCTTGTCCTTGGGATAAAGCTGAAAGAAGAAAAAAAATCTGTGTGTTTGTAAGCTTTGCTTTATTAGAGGATTACATTGTTATTGTCTGAGGGAATAGAAAGAATAAACATTTTCAACAACCTTTAAAGCATGTGGAGAAAGATATACACAAGCGGATACACTCCAATACACACATCCATTCTGTTTAAAACATTAAAGTAAGGTTAAAACCTTGGATTATTGACGTGACATGTTCCTAGTGTAACACAATTGATAAATCAAAGTGTAAGTATTCCTTGTGCTTGATGAAGTGAAAATGGACTCAAATATTACTAGCTTTGACCATGAAATCTTCAGAACTCAGAAAGCCTATGTACACTATTGTGGTTTATTTTGAAGAGCCCAACAATAAGTTGCATCGATAGTTGTATTGATATCTGGTTTGTCGCTTGTCTTTACGTTAACCTGGAAATCCAGGGGTGAAATTTGACAATCCCTAGAAAGTGCTTTGACATTAAAATTTAGGAAATGCCTTGTGTCTTAGTTGCCCCCCACCTCCCATCCATGTTTCATTTCATTCATTCTTAGGTCTTATTGATAGAACCTGTGGAACAATCATTACTTTTGCTCAATATTGCTTTAAGCTACAAAACAAGCTCCTGAGGGCTCAGTTAACAACCTTATCATGCTTTCAACCTTGCTATTTTACTGATATCTTTATTTGATGTTGCAATTTGCAAAGAAATAATTTTAAAAAATGCTGTTTATAAACCAGAACTGTCGACTTTGGACAGACTGATGAATGCGGATGCTTTCATTGAGAAAACAAGCATACTGTTCGATCTTATAGGTCACAATTGTTTTTAAACTCTGATCTGCTAGCCAGGAAACATGTTATTCGAATTGACTGGTTGGTAATCTGACCGACATTTTAGCTTTAATGTTATCATTCTGTTGGGCTTCTGTGGTGATATTGTTCTGCATTGGAGGAGCTTTGAATCCCTCCAGCCCTCAGCGGATAGAATGAAAGGAAAAAAAAAACAGAAAATTCAAAATAAATGATTCCAAGTCAGCAGCCACCAACTTCTGGTTCCTGAGGCAGAGTAGCAACTTGAAGGACCAAAAACTGACTACACGGATCAAAATTGTTCGATCCAATGCTCTTTGAACATACCTGTTTTTGTCATGTATTACTTACATACGATTTTTACAATATAGTCCTCATACTATTCAAAAACAACAGTTTATATATTTTGACAACACATTTTGTTAATCATTTGTTTGTGGTGCTTTCGCTTCTATTTCTCACCTGCAGTTTCCACGGGTGAAAATATTATTTACAATGTGCAGCCTTCCGGTAATGTCACACAAACAACGGGTAGATTTGCTAAGATGTTTACAGTACAATTATGCCTAGTATTTTTACACATTAATTGTTTTCCAGTTCACTCCCGCCCCCCAAAAATGTATGCAATATTGCACCTGTAAATTGGTATTAGAGCCAATTCGAAAAGAACATAATCAAGAGTTTCTCGCATGTTAAAAAAAATACTGTTATCATGCGTTCTTAAATCAGTCTGCAAGATAATTTGATCCCTTTAATCAGACATACATAAGAAAGCAGTAAAAGGCCATTGAGCCCATTGAGGTGGACGTTAAAGATCTCATAGCATGATTCGAAAAGAGAAGTGAGTTTCTCCCAGGGTCCTGGTTAACAATCCCCCCATGGCTATTTGTGGGACATTACTATATGCAACTGGTTGCCCACAAAATACACAAGTCAATCCACTTTACAGTATATCCTGTGAAATGCTTTGAGACATTTCAATTACATAATGAGATGCTATATCAAATGTATTATTGTTGTTTCATTAGAGGGATATAATTATCCTATATAAATCTACCTTCAGCATCATTCATTTTTGTTTCAGTTTATGAAGGGAAAATTGCACAAGTGAACCTTGTTGTATAATAACGTTCCACCCTTTCAGCAATTTTGCTTGTCTTCATTGTGGTGGAAGTGTGATTAATTCAGGATGTTCTGGTCCTTTATCTCAGACCATCATCTGCTGTAGTACAATTTACTACAACTGATGAAGCTCCAAGATAAAGAACGAAAGCAGCTTGAATTAATCACACGTTAGTGCTGAGGACCAGAGAAAAAGACAACCATGCAATCAAAAAGAGAAAAGATGTACGGAGATAATGAAACCATCCAAGCAGCTTCAAAATAATAATATTAATGTTTGTTGCTGTATCAATCCAGGATACACTTGCTTTAAATTTGTTAAGTCATGTAACAATTACAGCAGAAGAACAAAGCCTATGGAAAAATGTGTAGGTGAGAAAATAGCATTTATTCATCTTAACACCTGATGTAGTTATAGCAGTTTCTGTGTGTAAATTTAAAAGGCTTCCATTATATATTGAAAATGTATTTTAAATTTTGTTTAAAAGACTTTTGTAGTAAACATTCCTGTTTATTTCTAGAAATTAAAACAGACATCGAACATGGAGTCCATAATAGTAATAATAATCCTTACATTTGATAGAGCACCTTATCACATCTTCAAGATGTCTCAAAGCGCTTTTCACTATAAAGTGAATTGGCTGCATATTTTGTGGGAGAAATAATAATTTAATAATAAATAGGTTGCATTCTTTTGAAAACAAATTATTTATGTGACAATGAATGCCCAGACATGTTTATCTTCCCTTGCCACACATTTACTCCAAATTCCTTAATCTACATAGAGTAGCTACAGTTTCTATGCTTCATAACAATAAGGGAAATCAAGATATCAAAATGAAACGCCTACCTATCTTAAAAATCCCTTGCAACACAAATGATCAAATGTAATATGATATTCCTAGTCCTGAACAAAACCTGAGGTTTCATTCTGACTATCCATTATTTATTGGACAAAAGGAAACTATGATAGTGATATTATCTGGGTATAAGATCTCTGGGACTCAATGTGAAGGGTGCTATATAAATCTTGTTTGTTGTTGGGTTAAAGAACAGACGGAGGCTTTAGCCTCACATCTATTTTTTATATTTCCTGCATTAGCTTGTTGCGTCGCCAATCAAGCCCTCATCCCCCATATTAAATAGTTCTCATCAGCCAGCTGCCTACATAAATATTGACAGGTAAATGACTAAGAAATATTACACATTGATATTACAGTGCACAAACGTGATGATCTGACTGCTGTCTGATCAGATATGAACGTTTTGGATTCGCTGTCAGATTTTCCCATATGTAACCTTGGGCACTTACTGCTGTTTTGATAGCCCCATTTGAAGTCGATGAATCATGAAATTCAATCCTTCCAGATAGTTTCCAAACTCACTTATCGCAACCAGAAGTTAAGTGACAAAGCAGTGTCCTGAATTACCTGCTATGGCGTGACCACCTTGATCTTCTCTTCTATAAGTCCAGCATATATTGAAACCTTTCATGTTTTAGGAACTTGTTATATAGTTATATAAGTATCCTTAGCCTGAGGGTTCTCTTGCAATGTATGCAATAAGTAATACAGTACAGTACTTTATCTCGTGGCCAAGGTTGCATGTTTGGGCCTGTCCCAGAAAAAACAACTGTGTTTAATATAAATGGAAATACCCTGAAGTGCACACTGTTGCCCTCTCTGTCAATCTGTGTTTTTTTTAATCAAACCAACCACCGAGATGAGAACTGCTTGTGAAGTGTGGTGACAGCAGAGCTATTTTATTCTATGCCCCATACCTGGCCTTTTTGACTTTACGAGCAAACCCCCTCTGGCTGAAAGTTCAACTGTTCGCTCTCAAAGGCAGTAATGCAAACATCAGCTACAACCCGCTCAGCTGGTGAATGGTAGCTGTGGCTGAGAGAGCTTTCAGGCCTTGCTGTTGCTTTCAAAACTGACTTTGAGGTTACCACTATCGTCTCCGTTCTCTTGTAATAAATAAACAAACACTGCACAAGTTCAGACTAGAAATTCACAGTGACCTGCAAGTGTGGAACAGGATCCCAGGGAACGAGGGAATCTCTTCAACTGTGCCATCGGTCACCCCCCCATCCTTCCCCTTCCTTCTCTCCACCCTCCTCAATCCCGACTCAAGCTCGGGTCCGAAATACTGACTGCCCGGCTCCTTGCAATGTCCTCCTGACAACAACACAAATGGAATTTTGTGTTGTTGTTAGATCCTACATTGGGAAGAATTGTTGATTTTTGCAATGTGGCTGTTCAGGTGATGTTATTGTCATTTTAGCAGAGGATTCTTTCCCTGGTTGGTTGGATTTGAGGCTAAACAGTGGCTTATGTTATACCAATTGTGGAGGGCGGGATTGATTTTACCTTACCAGATTAAACCAGATAAGATTCTACATCATTCTCATTTGTCAGGTGATGTGATGCAATCAATATTCTTCCTTTTTTTACTCAGAATTTGGAATCTTTTATTCGGGATGTAGTTAAGCTGAATTTTGCAGCTATTAGCCACACCTATTAATGTTGAGCAATGTGATTCATAACAGCAATTTCAAGCTAAAGTAAATATTCAAAGTGAAACATGGCCATCAAGTCTTGAACCATTATCCTACCCTGAATCTCTTATGCATTGTCCTCCTCTCTAGTATAACGCTCATGGTGACACAAATATTGGATGACAAAATTTCTCTTTGTTTTCTTGTGTACGCAGAGTACATTGAGAGAACTAATTGGCACAAAACAAGGTTTGTTTTTCTGCAAGTTTTCATCAAATAGGAATCGATATCTTCAGACTCTTTACAGAATGGAAGTACTCAATCAAATTGAGTTTAAAACATTATCCTTAAAACCCCTCAGATGGCTGTTTGCACCATTGATCCTGAAAATTTCAGGTGGAGCTCTATGAATATAAATCCACAGCGCAACATATTCAACAAGGAAAATTTATAAATGTGAGTTTTTGTAGTTTTGCCAATTTAATGGTTACTTTTCAGCTGAGTTATAGGATTTTTTTTTAAGAAACGATGTAATAATAATCCGTTTCTTGTCACAACCTCGAGACGTCTCAAATACTTCAGTGCGGAAACCAACATACAGTACAATTCTTTTCTTTGAATCTCATTGAAAGGATTGTTTTTTTTTAAGATTATTAACAGCCTAAGAGAATGAGAGCTGCACTCTAATCAACCAACATCTACATTGGTTCCCTACAGTATTAAGATCTGGCACACTGTTCAGATAGCACTTTTGAAATTATAATGAATATTTTCAGAAGCTGGAGGATTTATAAAAAGCATGCTGAGAAGATAATGATTATAGCATTAAGTTTTCTATTATAGTGTAGGTAAGGTCAGTGAGATGGGTCACTGATTTAGTTGATAAATACAGAATAATAGCGAGTCAGGAAAGAGGTTCATATTAAATCCAACTGTAGGGTTCAGATGATTTCTAAAGACATTTGAATTGTTAGACATTAGCAATTTACTATATATAATACTGATGTATGCATTTAACAACCCTAAATTATTCCTCATTACACAATGAATATGTTCATTGTGATTAAAGGCTGGGATAATGTCATCTAGGAGAGATGGTAAAATAGCCAATTGTCATTTCTGACTTAATGGCTAGATGTCCACACATCTACAATGCGTAGTCTATTTCACGTCATTACTATAATGTAAAAACCAGTTAGTATGTGTCAAATGTTGCAGAGTAGGTTTAAAAAATACTTCTTCATTGCAATTTATGTTCATTAGTATTCTTATATTGTGCCTTGGATAGTTTAGGCAGTAACGGTATAAATAATAATATACAGAAATAACAAAACATGTTAATGAGGAAATGACTTTCAGCAAAGGATTGGCAAACTTGCCTTTATTGTTTATTTATTGTCAGCGTCTTGGGACGTCCTCCAGACGTGAAATTACATGTGCAAGTGTAATTTTGTTGTTGTTATTGTTTGGACATGACACGGGACTTTTCTAAAAGTGTCTTCAATACATCTTGAGGACATTGGTGCGTACCCATGGAAGAGTTTACACTTCTTTCATATTTTAGTCTTATTTTTTTGACTAACATGGCAAGAAAATCATAAAGTCTAATTATTTAGCAATGTTAATATCTCCCGTCCCTTCTCCTTGCAGCTACAAATTAAAATCATAGGATACAATAAGAACATGGAGAAGAATCATATGCATGGAATCCACCCTGGTAAATGTTACCAGTGTATCTAGAACCTGCCAAATCCATTTCTAATAAAAATAATAATAATCCATGCATTTGGTATAGTGCTTTTCACATCTTCTAGATGTCTTAAAGCACTTCACCGAATATACTGTAAAGTGAATTGACTGTGTATTTGTGGGCGAAACGCAGCAGCAAATTGCACACAGCAGTGTCCCACAAACAGCTATGGATTGAAATGACCAATCAACACCATCACAGTGGAATCAAAAATATGGTGTAGCTCCATTTGTCATTTGCCATAAAACCAAACAGTTAATCGTTTACACTCTGAGGAGTAAAATGGGGGTAATCCATTTGGATTTTTTTTTACCTGTTAAATGTTTAGCAGTGTAAAAATGTTGGTCCTAGCTTTGATCATTTTCACAACATGATACCATCAGGGGAATGTCATATGAGTGATAGCATTCAAAGCTGTGCTCTCTGTTGCTTTCAATTTATTTTTGGTTCAATACTTAACAGCAAGATGCAAATGCTGATGTGCTGCTAGAACTCTCAATTGACCCTTTCCCTGAGATATGCCATTGAAAGCCTCAAGGGCCAGAATATTCTGTTGTCAGTATGGGGGGAGGCGGGGTGGGTAGATGAATCCTAAATTTTACAAGTCAAATTCTAGCCCATTTAAAATTATGCAACACACATTTGCTTTATCCTGGTAGTAAAAAGGTCATTCTGTACCAAAACCTCCTCCATTGGGATTCAGGAAGATATCTTGACTTAGCTAATTGCCTTCCGACTCCATTGTAAGCCTTTAGTACCTGTGAGTATTCCTTAAGAGCTTCAGTCATCATGCAGATAATATCCTTTTATCAGTGGTGAAGTAACCACTTTAACAAAGGATTTTCTCAGAAATACTGTATCATTCAACAATATTAATTAGGTTTTGTAAAAAAAACCGCAATTGTCAGGGAATTCCTGCGGTGTGCTTCATTATAATAAATTGGAGACTAAAGATAATTTAGGAATTATAATATTAAACTCATTACAAGTCATGCTAACTCCTATCAGGTGAGTTAATTTATTTTTCACAAAAATGTAACCAGTTATTGAGAATTGAGGTTAATTATAAATTGTTTTTATCCACTTTCACTCTCAGAACGAAACCTTGGGCAAGTTTCCTTACTCTACACTCCTAATCATAATAATCTCTTGAAGAAAAAAGCAATAAGAAACTGGCCATTTCAATGCACGACTGTTTGTGGGTCACTGCTGCGCGCAATTGGCTGCCGATTTCCACCCACAAATATACAGTCAATTCACTTTGCAGCATATTCTGTGAAGCGCTTTGAGAAGTCTAGAAGATGTGAAAACCACTATATCAAATGCAGGGATTATTATTATTATCATTGCAGTCTGGATATCAACTCTCTCCTGCCCCATGTGAGTCCTGCATTGTATTGGCCGCTAGGAGCATGCTTGGCTGGGTCCATTCACTTTTTCTCAATTTTTCACCTGTCCCTCAATATATATCAAGAAATTGATTTGTCATTTAGCTGGGGAATGCTAAATGTAGCCAAGTATGAATGGCTGAGTGAATTGAGTCCGGGAATTTGCTGCTAAAGCTATTGAAGTATTAAGTATTCCCTTCCCATTATTTAAATGCAAGAGTTTAATATACTTGTTCTGAGTAAACACACATTGGCAGATGTCACATCTGCAGATTCTGTTGCTAAAATCATCACATGTGTGTGTTCACTGGGGAGCGGGAATGTAGGAAGGTTACTTGAGATTATTAAAGAGTCAGATTTCACCTGGGCCAGAACCTGCAAGTTAGAAAATCCTTCAACAAAGACACACAATTCATCATTATTTAAATATTAATGGACAGTAGGGTTCACATTGTGATCCCATGTTTAAAACTGTCAACAGCAAAAAGTGCTTCATACAGTATTTTTTTTTAAATATGAAATTAAATATTTTTACTACAATTTTTCATATTACCAATCATTTTGTGCTGAAACTTTCTCCATTGAGAATCAGGGTGATATCTTGACTTAATTAATCGCCTTCTAACTCCACTCTAAGCCCTTTGTAGCCTCTGAGTATTCTTTGAGAGCTTCAGTCATCGTGAAGATAGTATCATTTTATTACTGGTGAAGAAACCACTTTAATAAAGGATTTTCTCAGAGATATCCCCCATGGTTACTCCATGGGTACTAGTAGCAACAAGTCTGTAGTTGAAACTGAAATGACTGATTTGCAGGTCAGGGGCTAATGATGGAATAAAAAATATAAAAACATTGACAAGTAACTATAGAGAGTGCTGCTGCACAATCTGCTCTGCACATTTGCTGCGTTTTAATTAGTATCTACCTGACAGCTTTGCCTAACTTAAAAGGTCTTCAACTTAATGGAAGTAAGTATGAGAGTGTTTCTCCAGTTCTATTTACTGCATAGAGCTTGTAATTTATTAAGTGCTGAATATAATTCAATGTGATGTGTGTATTGTATTCTGTGAAAAACGACAGTTTTGTGCTGATACTTTTTAATTGGATGAAGTTTCAAAGTGCTTCACAGATATACTGTAAAGTGAATTGACTGTATATTTTGTGGGCGAAACATGGCAGCCAATTACACACAGCAGTGTCCCACAAACAGTCGTGGATTGAAGTGACCAATTTTATTTATTTTTTGGCTTGAGGGAATATTTTGAGGCGAGTGGAGTAAGGAAACTTGCCCAAGGTTTTACCTGATCAGGAATCAAACCCAGGTCTCTCACTTGCAAGCCGAGTGCTCTAACCACTGTGCTAATCTCCAGTAATATTGCATGCGAGTCAGTGATTGATTTTATTGCCATATGTTTGGTGTAATGGACTCTCCCAAATTGTCTTAGGGTACCGTATACAGGTAAACAACTTCCCAAGATTTTGTCTATTACAAGACCTATGGATGTGACTGGCCCAGCAATATATTTCCGAGATGATAAATAAGGAAACTGCTTTGCCCCCTCCTGCTTCTTTTCACACCTCCTTCTCTGGTCAATTATTCTCAGTGAAAGGATTGTGTGGTGCTTTATCTCCTATATTTACATACGCCATGTCAATTAGATGGATTTGTACAGTACAAGGTCTTTCCACATCCATCTGACCACAGACTTTGTTTGCTAAAGGACAACATCTCTGACATTGCTCCCCCATCATTGCACTGAACTGTTGGCTTACACTGTGAGCTCAAAGTTCTGACGTGGGGCAAGATTGAACCGACAATCTTCTGAGAATCTTCTGATTCTCAAAGATTCTCAAAATCTTCTGATTCTTACCCACCGAGCCTGGCTGATACATGGAATTGCAGGCTTTCAAAAATAGCATACATAGAGGAGAGATCTGGCACAGAATCACTTGGTGAGAAGTGTGTTATGCTTTCCAGCTCTGGAGTGGAAATCTCCGATTCAAATGCAGTTGCAAAACCTCTTTGAAAACTAATTGAGGGATAGCAAAGGGCTTGCGTGTACTTGCATTTCTTCTGACGATTAACGCTAAAGGATTTTCAGTGCCAGGAGCTCAGCAGTAGCTCGTCTGGTCAGTAACTACATTAAATGAAAAGTGTGCTTTCAATGAGCAATTGCATTGTAAAAGAATTCAAAGTCAAAATTGTGAATGTTATTCCATAGCAATGCTGCATCTCCAGGCAACAACTTTTCAGCCATCTGCATAGAATGGGAGGACATTTGAAAGAACACTGCCATCTATCTAGCCAGTTGCAAAGTCATGGCATGATTTTGCTTTTGTGCGTGTTGAATAGTAGACAATTGACGCTCACAATTCCAACATTGTTTCCAGAATACAAGAATGCACTATCCTAACAACGCAAGCTCTTTTATAAATGGAAAGCAAAAAAGGAAAGCATGAAACAAATGCTCCATGTGTTCTTTTTTTTGGTGTGCGCATTTTGAAAGTTTTCCTGCGGATCAAGAACTGTCTTTGCATTTGGTTTTTCTAAAGTCCTACGTAATAACACCAAACAGGTCAGCACGCACACAGAAAATCCGCTTGTATACAGAATCGATCTCTTAAAATCTCGGCTACAGTGAGTTGTGCCAAAACAAAACACTGGAAATTGTCTGGCATATAGTGTACGTTCCAAATCTACTATTCCCTCAGCCAACCTTGGTTAAAAAAAAACCTGCATTAGTCGAGAGGGGAGAGGGGTAGGGGGAGGAAACCAAAATAAACACAGGCTGCTTTTTCATTTGAAACGATCACAAATTGCTTTTGCCCATACCATCTCATGCAAATACCATCTTGCCAAATGACTGAGGAAGTAATTTGACACCCTTGCCTCCATCCCCCTGTTCCTATTTCCAGCTCAAGCCCAAATTCCTGACCATCCAGTGCCTTGGGACATCCTCCTGATGTGAAACTGCTAGATAAATGTACTTTGTTGTTGTTTGGGATTGGTATGAATGTTGGGCAAATCGAAGTTCACTATCTCCTCAACTAGTTCTCACAATCCACATGAGGTACAGGTAGATGAACGAACCCATTTTAATATTTCAATAAAAAAAATTGTCCTTGAAACTTTCATTATGTTCAGCTCTACTTGAGAAAGCACAATGATGGAGAAATTCAACCCAAGTCTAAATTTTATTGGCAATGTTATGTTAAAAGAACATTACTGTACAATAGCTTTAAAATTAAGGCTGTGTTTAAGAATTTGCCAAGTTCTGGACACTCTAAAAGGCTGCCTTAATGGAGTAAATCTAGATGCAGATGGAATTTCTCCCACATGTTGTGTGTCAGTACATCTGCCATCAATTCAGACACGTGTCAGAGAATCAGAAGTTAATTGGGAGCAAGCAATTGCTTCCTGTACCTATGAAAGGGACAGATGTGTTCTTTTTGAAGTTACAGCAATAGATTCCCCGCAGATGTTGTTACATCAGAAAGTGGTTTGATTTATTGAAAAAAGAAAGTTTAAATGAACCTTGGCAAGTTTTGAAAGAAAATGGATGCTTGGTGTGTATGTTATAGTATATTATTATTATTGTTAAAATATATGGAACGTGGTTCTGTCATTTTGATAATAATAGTGTTCTGATTCTGATTCTGATTCATTATGCACCACCATATTTAGTGGTGCAATAATGCCATCACAGTGCCATTACTTTTCATACTTCACAATTAGATTCCCAACAGGAGCCATGAAATTATAATTTCTGTATACCCATTTCCTCTGGGACATACAGAGGACTCAAATCTGATGCACAACACTTGACTGGCGGCCAAATTGTGTTGCTTAATGAGATTTGCCAGATCCTAGCCAGGATACCAGATGAAATATTCCCTGGTTTTGGATAAGATCAATCTTGCCAGGCAAATCTTCACTGCGTGGGAGCCAATTTGAGAATACAGTCAACAACTTGCATTTATATAGCATCACTCGCATGGGGAAGCTCCTAAGGCACTATTAACTGAAGTTCCAGCAGTATCTGTGGCCTGTATCCCATCCTTAAGGAAGGAAGCACAGTCGCAGGTGACATCAATGGGGTCCAAAAGGCATATGCATGCACTTTTAAAAGAGATTTGTTTTGTGATAATACTTTTTTTTAAAAGAACCTCTCCCTTTTAATCTGGCCTCACTCAAGCATGAATTAATGGAGACTGAAGGGTGGATAGGCTGCTGTTCTGCTCTCAGTCACATCAATGCAGCTCTCAGCCAGATGCTTAGAAATTCAGCCTTCCGATGACTTGCCCTCAATCTTTCTCTCTCTCTCCTACTGAGGGACCTATGATCTCTGCATTCAGACAAGCGGATACAGCATCAAGAAATCAACAGAATGGTAGATGGGACGTGTGCATCAAACGTCTTGTGTTAACTGTTCATGTTCCACATACAATCTATGGCTGGATAATGTATTCATAGGGTGACACAAATACTTTTTTGAAAGGAATAAAATGTATATGGAATGTAACAAAGATCATTTTACTGAGATGTGAGATAAATACATGAAGCCATTCCAGTAATTAATACATGTATGTTACCGTGATCTCTTGCAGATTGTATTTATAGCAAATGTGAAAATGTGCTGCTTGTAGGCACGCACAGAGGGATGCTGCCTGCCTCTTTAAAATGTAAATGTCTCTCTGCAAAGTGAATGCATTTTTACAATGATAAAATCAATCCACGTTTCGAGAAAAAAAAAAGACAAAAATGCAAATAAAAATGGTAATGGAATTAGTGAATATTTTAAAAATCAATTTCTGCTCGAGTGGAATCTGATTAGAACAATGCAGCAGCATAAGTATCATTTGCATATGTCTTTAAAAACCGAATTCATCACTTACTGTGAAACATTGTCACAATGTCAGCCAAGATTTGAATGCAAATGTGTTATTCAAGTTGAGAGGGAGAAGTGTAAGAGAAATAGCTAACAGAATCATTTTGCAAAACATTATTTTCGACCAGGTAACAATGATCCAATTTATCTGTTTTTTTTCTTTCCAAGTTGCCTGGACTTTTCAATAGATGGATAGAGAACAACATAATTTTACAAGGAAGCCTATCATGAATGAAAAAGAGATTGTGTGTGCGTGGAACACCATTTTTCATAAAGATGAGATTGCATACATCCGATCCAGATGGTCCCAGCTCAGGTTTTTATTCATTGGAAGATTTTTTTTAAAAAATTCTTAAGTCAAAATTTTTAATGTATAAAAGTTCACCCCAATCCAGTACCAAAGTGAAAGCTGAAGTTATCATTTTGGTTAGTAGCTTCCTGACTTAATAAGTACAAATATATATACAATATTTGATTTGATAACAAGCACATTTTAAGCTTTTTGTTGTCAGCGGATTATGATTTATTAATTACATATCTATTTGTGTTAGTAGATTTGAAATGAGTTAATTATGTAAAAAATGAAGAACTTGTGTTAAGGATTTTTTTTAATGGGTTTTCTCTTCCAATGTGCTTCTTTTCCTGGTTCATACAAAATAATTGGACAAAAGGTGAGGTCGATGATCTGGTACAAGTGGTGCTCTGAAATGAGATACATATAGGATTGGCCCAGGGATCATCTGTCTCAGTTTTAGTGTCTTTCACAGATGCATGGCTGAGATGCTGAGATACAGAATTAAGTAATTCAGAATTTGGCTTCAGGCTCCAGCAATATAATTTGGTGCTTAAATAAATATGCATCGGGGGTTAGAAAGAAAATTTAAGCAAAGATTTATATGAACGTTATTTGCCTAGTTAATTTCCATTACTTAATTTCCACAATGTGCAATAAGTCAAGATTTGCATTTACATTACCCAAATGAACAAACATTATAAATTTATTTTCCTAAACCGTTTTCAAAGTTTAATCAGCACCCTTCAGCCTCCATTTATCTGAAATCCAAAATTGTTGGAAACATAACAGGAATTTTGAACTTTCTTTTAACAAATGAACCCTCTGTGATGGGGGTAAAACTTAGCCATGACATCTTCTTAAAATTCCAATTCTCACTGAAATGTATTCTATTTATAATTGAGTATATATTTTATTTGGTTGTAAAATCGAGACTGAGAAAAGATATGCTTTAAAAATTTCAAGAAGATGTAAAACTCCCGAAATTTGCACCAACATCACTAAATATGGAACTGTAATGTGACTGTTGATGTGGAACATTTGGAGATATTAGGTTTGGCATCAAGCAAGGCTATTTAAATCTGAACAGGTGGAAGTCTATATTGTTTTGTTTTGCTTAGTTTTTTTCTCGACTGTTTAATTTGTGGCACCAAACTAGATTTGGTGAAATAAATCATGATGTTAAATCATCCTTAACAGCAACAAGGCTGGTATTAATTTACATAACTAATTTAATGAATTTGCTAATATCATATTTCGGCTCACTGATTATTGTTTCAGTCAAGAGCAGTCACTGTCTCAAGACAAGTGTTTTCACAGCTAGCGCCCGTGGCTGAAATCCCAGAGATAGCTGCCTTTATTTATTTGTGACGAATGATAGTTCCTCCAATTCATAGTGTGTAACAAGTGCTTTGGTGATCTGAATCCCAGGTGATCTAATAATAATAATAATAATAATAATAATAATCCTCGCATTTGATATAGCGCTTTTCACGTCTTCTCGACATCTCAAAGTTCTTCACAGAATATAGTGTGAAGTGAATTGTATTCTATACAAATATAATTTTTATGTTGTTGTATAGATTTGTGGGCAAATTGCGCACAGCAGTGTCCCACAAACAGTCGTGGATTGAAGTGACCAACTTATTATGGGTTTTGGCTACTTGACTACAGACATGCTTCAATGGATTCCAGCTAGGTGGAAGGAACTCAGGATCTTATACTTTACTACAGTCCAGCCACTCACTGAACATAACATGGGGAAGGTAGAAAATGATTTATGTACTCATAACAGGATTAACATTTTATGAGAGTCTCAATGGCATTCATATGGCTATGTGCATCTAATCTTTACGGGTAGACTTCAATCTATAACAACAACATCCACAATAAAATTTAATGTTTAGAGCGCCTTCCACGTCGGGAGGACGTCCTAAGTCGCTGAACGGTCAGGTTGGGATCCGAGCAAGGGGGAGAGGCGGGGAGGTGGAGAGGGAGGAGGAGAGTTAGGAGGGGAGGGAGAGAGTTGGGAGGGGAGGGAGAGAGTGGGAGGAGAGGGAGAGATTTTGGAGGGCAGCAGAAGGCACGAACGAAGAGGAGTCCAGCATTGAAGGAGGCAAGGGAGGAAGCAAAGGGACTGTTGGATGGAGTTCCAGAGTGCGGGGGCAGAGAGGCTGAAAGCCTGTCCATCAATGGTAGGGCGGGTCGGGCAGGGGACATGGAGCAGCCCGCTGAACGGAAGGGGTGGGCAATTTGATAGGAAGTCAAGTGGCTGCCGTGTTTCACCCACAAATATACAATCAATTCACTTTACAGTATATCCTGTGAAGCGCTTTGAGACGTCTAAAAAGATGTTAAAAGTGCTATATCAAATGCAAGGAGGATTTTTATTATTTTTAACTGTATTCAAAGGAGATTTAAAAATATATACTGTACATTCATTCCAACGCTTGTGGTTCTCTCTGAATGTGAATGTGCCTTTCTTCTTTTCTTTTTCTTTCCTTTTTCTTCGTTCGCCCACAAATATACGATCAATTTTCCTACTCTTTTTCATACTGCCCCGACCCCTCCCCCCCTACTTTTGTCCCTACCTAACTGTACTGCGCCTTGGGACGTCCTCTTGACATGAAAGGCGCTATATAAATGTAAGTTTTGATTGATTGATTCTCTCTCCCCTATTGCTTTTGACCCATTTTATTAATATTCTCCATTCTTAATCCAGTGGTGATGTTATTTATGACTGTGGGAAATTAATTCTGCCTCGCAACAAGCATTTTGTTGTGTTAAACCAAGTGAGAAATGAGGAGGAACTGATCCACCTCTCAGCCCTGACACTCTAACGCTAGGGATTATGGTTTGGTGATTGACCATAGTAATCATAATTCAAGCATGTGAAAACATTTCCATTATTCTATCTATAAGCTGTGTTCAACAAGTTTTTGTTAATCACAAACAACAGGTTTTTTTCCACCAAGTAGGCTATAATTATATCTGCGGTCTTTCTCTCTGCATTTGGATTGGATTCACCCGTTCTTTCTCTCTACATTTGGATTGAATGCATGGTCCTTCAAATAGAGAGAGAACAGCTGCGGTCCCAGAAAACATTAATGTCTGTTGCTGTTTTTACAAAATCTAAACCAGAGTGTGAGATGTACAGAATGCAGAATTTAAATAAGTAGAGAAGTGTGTCTGTGTTCTGCATGTCAATTACTGGCGTGCAGAGAAAAATACTTTTTCACAACACGTTTTAAAGTCAAATGTTTTCATAAAGTTATAACTGATCTGAAGAGAAGATTACATTAGCTGAGCAGTTGCCTGTCTAATTTAGAAAATGTCCTTTGTGAAACCCAGTGACCACTTAAACAAAGCAGTTCACTTATTGAAGTAATGACTTGCAATATATTACTGTCAGCTACCAGGCACCGGCTGGTATTTGAGTTCCAACTGGTTGAATTGTGCGTTCTTCCAAGACCCAATTGAGTAGGGCAGAGACGTTTGGAATCAACAACACAATTCTAAATTCAAACCGCTGATACAATAGAAACACTAGAATAATTTGTTCATTGCCATCCATTCATCTTCTTGTTCTAGTCTTCATGGATTTGTTTTGAAGACAAATCACAGAATCTATTTTGACATCTCTGTTTACATTCCATCACACAGAAATTAACTGGCCACCTGTTCACAGATTTTAATGAGAAATAAGTGTCAAGCAATTACAAAACTAAAATTAGTATTTCATGAGGTCAAGGCAATGCTTGTATGAAAGAGTAATTTTCATGAATTGAGTGAAGGTTAAGGACCTTATCCACGATTTGCAGTATCATGGTTACATGATTGGCAAATTGGGAATATTTAGCTGCTTTAGTTGTTAGCATCCTCAGCAATTTGTCAGTTATAGATGTATGACCGATCGCAAGTGTGATATTGCTTTATTATCCAGGTAAGAAAAGAAGACTGGTTGCAAGGCAAAATATGCAAATTCTTGGACGAGAAAATAGATCAGGTAAATAGCTCTCCATAGCCACATTCTTCATTAAACAAATTGATTGTAAAATAATTAATTTTATCACACTAAAAATGTGCGTTTGATATGATAACATCCATTTAACGAATGCAAATGTCATGGATCGATAGACTTAATGACTGAAGCATAATACCTGTATCTCAAAAACGTTAGACTGAAAAAGCTCATGGGTCCATTTGATCTCATATTTTCAGAATACCAACTCTCTTGACTTCCCATTAAAGCATCAAGCCCCTTCTAAACGAGTCCAGTGTCCTGACCTCCACTCCCTCCCATTTTGATGATCTCTTCCACATGTTAATTACCAAACTTTTAATTACTTAGTTCAATGACAAATTGGGGCTTCGAATACTTGAAAATGCAAATCAATTTCAATTGCTTCAATTGGCAGATTACCAGGAGAAAGGTGACATTGGATCTTTAACGCCTACCTGAACAGGCAAACAAAACATTGGTGGAACATCGCATCCAAAGGACAGCATCTCCAACAATTCAGCATTCTCCCTGCATTGTATGACAATGTCAGCATAGACAAGGAGCTGAAAGCAACAACTTTTGGATTCAGAAGCAAAAGTCTTACCAACTGAGTCAAGTTGACACTTAACCAATTTGACTGATGATTGAAGAATCACGGAAATATTTGTTCAATGAGTGACAGGGAAAGACAGAAGGCACAGAGGAAATGTTTGGTTTTCTGGAAGAATGAGCTCAAAAGGATAAAGCCTTTATCTGAACTTCTCTGGTGATCATATGAGTATACAATTTGCATTCTGTTCTGTCAACCAAGCAGCAGTTTTAATATCAAATAAATATGGCATTCATTCATCAAATGTCAGATTGAAAATGGTTAGTTTAAAAAAGACACTGCTTTTCACTGGAGTGCAGCTCGTTCAGGGGGAGAAAGGCTTGAGTGGGAGAGGGGAGTTGAGAAATAGACATGGCCAATGGTTACGCTGTTCTGATGAAGGGTCGTGGATCCAAAACCTTGACTCACTTTCCTTTCTCCATAGATGCTGCTTGACCTGCTGAGTTAGCCAGCTATTTCTGTTTTTTGCTTCAGATTTCCAGCATCTGCAGTATTTTGCGGGTTTTTTTACTGCTTTTCATTAGTTTTGTGACCATTCACAATGTTTGTGTCAGCAATACATGTGATATTTGGTGCAGCACGAATTTTAACAATTTTTGTAAAGCCACAATAAAATCTTCACAAATAATCCTTGCATTTGATATAGCGCTTTTCAAATCTTCCAGACGTCTCAAAGTGCTTCACAGAATATACTGTAAAGTGAATTGACTGTATATTTGTGTGAGAAAAAAGAAGTCAATTGCTCACAGCATTGTCCCATGAACAGTTATGGATTGAGTGACCAAATTATTATTATTATATTTTTCTTGAAGGATTACAAACAGGCATGTGGAGTAAAGAAACTTGCCCAAGGTTTCTCCCTGCCAGGAATCTAACCCAGTTTTCTCACTTGCAAGGCGATTGCTCTAAACACTGAGCTACAAGACTCCACTCGAGTTGTTTTTCAGGAAACTTTACAAAATATTCAGCGGTACACAAAGTATCGAAAGGTGTCAATCCATTGTCAAGTGTGATGAGAAGGAATCCTAATCTAGCTTTGGCAAAAATAGAGAAGAAAACTAAGACACTTTGAGTGTTGCGCTCTTTGGGATGTTTACTGACAGATTCTGAACAGGATATTTGATAATGATAAATCCAGTGTTGTTCTTGTATGATGGTAATCGTACTATAATCCTTCCATTTGGTACAGCAACTTTGACTTTTCATTGCTCTTCACAGGACATACTAGAAAGTGCAGTGATTGCGTGCAATGATCAAAATGGTCCACTCAGCTCATAATTTGAAATCAGTCACCAGTATTCAATCTCAGTGTAGTATGGCTAGTAATTGTACTGTCTGCAATTAAAATCAGACTAGTTGTGAGAGAAAATTGTAATAACAAGAGTTGAGACAGGAAAAAGCAATGTATCATAACAGAGATTTCAACAACAACAACAAAATTACACTTGTATAATGCCTTTCACAATTTCAATGTGGATAAATAAGCCCCAAATACGCAAATGTTTTGCTGTGAAAATGAATACACTTCAAATTAAATGTACCACATATGAATTGACATCCATATCTAAGGTTGTATGTTTTGTATTACAGTTCACACCAATATCCCATAGTGAAGATATTGCTTTACTTGCAAGGGAGTGGACCTGAATTCAAATGCTGGCTGGAGTGAAAACTTAGGTAAGTTTCCTTACTCCAAACATCTCTGTTTACCTAACAGTAAGTAGGAACCTGGTTTTTAGTCAATTGGGAGATTGCTTTCCAGGGGGTAATAATCCCTCCAAAACATTATAATAATGTTAATAAATTGGTCACCCATTCGTGGGATACTGCTGTGTGCAATTGGCTGCCGTGTTGTTGCCCACAAAATATAATTCACTTACGGTATATTCTGTGAAGTGTTTTTGAGACGTTTCAGCAACATGTTAAGGCATTATATCAAATGGAAGGATTATTACAATATTAGCTGAAAATAAGATATAATGTATATATTGTAAATATTGCAACTTTGCTGCTGGAAGTCTTATTCTTAAACATCAGCCCCATCCAGCTGACTCAATAATTCCACAATTATCATTCTCATCATGATGTGACTGCTGGCACATTGGTAAATCTGAATTTTAGGTTGTCTTAATGGGTATTATATGGATTCTGTTTTGTAATGAACAGAACTGCCAACTGCCTGGGAATCAAGCCATGTAATCTGACTTTTTTTTTCCATTGCCAAGCATCTGGCAAATAAAGATTAATGCCTGACAACGAGGAAAGTCTTAAAAAATTTAATTTAACACTTACAGTTGCACACAGAGGAAATACAAACAAAGGGGTGACGCTCATGAATTAAATCAAAATAGTCAGTACAGAAACATCCAAATTGAATATTCAAGGTGTACTCGTTCTTTAAGCAAGAGGGATTTCTCCAACATGGTAATTTCCGACTTAACATTTGTATTCAACTCTTGTGGGTATACAGAGCATTTTCACTCATTGGTCTTTTATTTTGATAAAGCGTTCAGCTTTCTGACTGGGACTACTTTCCTATACTATGCTCAATGACTCGAACAACCAGAATCAAAGCTTCGGGATCTATATATTTTCAATAAATTGTCAAACCTCAAATGATAACTTGGTACAGTAAATGTTAGGAAAATGTAAATGGGTAAATTAGCTGGTTTAGTCATGCAGACTTCATATGTAATTCGAATTTAATGATATATTGCTAAACTGAAACATTTGCAATGTATTTGGATTCCTACAGTATTTGGTGCTTTCATTTATTGTTAAGCTAGAATTGATCAAAAATGGTTTGACAAGCTACTAATATGTACTAGCTGGGATTGTTCTCCTTAGAGGAGAGAAGGTTGAGGGGAGATTTAATAGAGGTGTTCAAAATTATGAGTGGTTTTCATAGAGTAGATCGGGAGAAATGGTTTCTTCCGGTGGGCAGATATAGATTTAAGATAATTGGCATGATCGGCTGAATGGCCTCCTTATGAGCTGTAAAATTCTATGATTCTAAAGCCTCTATCATACATTTCAGGCCCCAAATGAGGTAGTGAAAATTTATTTGAATACAAAAAAAACTTGCATTTATGTAACACCATAAAATGCATAACTTCACACTAATGTCTCATCCAAAGGACAACACATCTATTAATGCAATGTACCACTAGCACTGCGTTGGAGTGTAAGCCTCGACTGTGTGAGTTCAAAGTCTTGATGTAAAGCTCGAAATTTCAACTTTCTGACTCAGGTGTGACAGCACTACCAACTCAGCCTGGCTAACACACATCTTGTCAAGTGCTGGGATTGTTTTTGTAGGCAAACTGAAAGTTATGTTTCCTTTACGTTGAACAAATATATCTCACTAAACAAGTTCAGTGCTCTAAAAAGCTGCTGCAAATTGCTTTCCTCTAAATTCTACAATTTTACTACTCTATAAGCAGCAAATCCCGTTATAAATTCACTGCCATACTCCAGCAGTTGGAGAATCAGCCCTCTGATCCTTGACTTCTCTATGACAATAGGTATGACAAGCACAATGCCATCATGAAGCCATACATCTGCTGTGGTTGTTACAGTAGTAAAAGTGCGCATTCAGCCTTCGATTCATCCTCATTTAGGATTTGTGGCATAGCATTATGTTGCCTGTCACAATCAGCAATTTTAGTAATTGTTGATGATGGAAACATTTAGTTCCATTTGAACGACCATTGCCAGTTCAAGCTCTGCTGAGTTATTCAACAATTCATCCATACGTTGTATGGCCAGATGGCTATGTACCCTTTAATGTGATTAAAGAAAGGTTAAATTAAGTTGAAGAGCATGCAGAATAAATGCCTGAGAAGGACTGCGGTATGCTGTACCAGCAATATTTAATAGCATTATGTTTAAGGCTGGCCAGCAATCAATGCAGCATTAAGTAATAATAATAATCATAATCCTCACATTTGATATAATAATACTAATCATCCTTGCAGTTGATATAATGCTTTTCACATCTTTGAGATGTCTCAAAGCGCTTCACCGAATATGCTGTAAAGTGCAGCTGATTGCACTCATAGAGTCCCACAAACAGTTGTGGATTCCATGCCAATTATTTTGCTTTTAAAATTAGTTGTTTTATTTTGGTAAATTTTTTGACAAATTAGTTTGCTTTTATTTTATTTTAGTTTAATATTTTGGCAAATTATTTTGCTTTTAAAATTGGGTGTGCAGCAAATATCCATATTTATTAAAAGAGAGACATAACCTATCCGTATGGCTACCTGGGAGATGAAGACGATTATATCTGCTGGAGTGGTTGCCTGTTATAAGAAGACCTTGCAACTCTGTTGCAGTGTCAGTGTACATGTGGAGATTTTATTTCTGTTTCCATTTCATTAAAAAAAAAGGCTTGAAAGTCCTCCATAGCTTAGTTTACGACGAGCGAACGGTTGACAATTATTGTTGACTCGAGGCTCCAACTTATGTAAAACAGCCATTGAAGAAACCCAGCAGGAATTGGCAAACAGGCAGCAACCTGTGTCCAAAGTGGCATTAATGAGCAGCAAGCTTATTGCCACTCAAAAAAGACCCAGCACTTAGCTTATAGTCCCTTCGGTCTGAACTCTGCTGGAGCTGATTTCTTCTTATACTTCCAACAACAGAGACAAACAGCCTGAACTCTCATGTTACAACTTCAATACCTTCTTTGTCTCTCAGCAGGCGCCGAATAAGGTAGACCTGAAATGATACCCAATTAGTCCTTTCCGATGGCCTGTAACGTTGCCTTCCATGTGTCACTGTCTGACCTCTGACAATTTCATCTTCTCATGATTAATTTCCCTTAGTTTTGCACAGAATTGAACTGCATGGTATGGAATTGTCTGAATCAGACTGTGGAACACAAGGAGAAGGTACATAGAGCCCTTCCTACCTGCTGAGTTGTGCAGTAAAGGTTATCACCAAGGTTATGATGGTACCATCAATTACCAATAGATCTAAATAATTAGAATATATTTGATGGTGTCTTTACTAAAGCGATTCATTCACAAAGTCTATTAATCAAAGACAATAGGCACAATCTGCAGACAAAGCATGAAAGGCAAACACTGTTTTACTTTCTGCCTGTTGTGAACAGTCACGATGACTAAAGGAAACGTAGAGCATACGTATGCCTGAAACATTCAATCAAACCATTGTTCCAATACTTGAGTCATTCTACTCTTTTACAAAGAGATATTTTCTTCTGTTTGACACAGTCTCAGTTGTTTACAGTGAGCATTTGGAATACTCCGGAAATCCAATTCACCTTATCTTCCCAGTGAAAATTTTAGAAAAATGGTTATTCTGTGATTCGTAGAGATTAGGTGAAGGTTAGTCCATTGGCAAGCTAAATCATGACAGAAATTAAATCTCTGGAGCGTCGTTGGACAGTGAATCAATGAGAACTGTACAAACACTGCATTGAAAAAACATCTCCAGGAAATAATGATTATAATAACCCTTCCATTTGGATTTGTGGCTTTCACATTGGGAGGACATCTCAAAGCACTTCACAGAATTTACTCTGAAGAATAGTGACGGCTTATTTTTAGGTGATCGTGGCAGCGCAATCGAGAAAAGCAATGTCGCCCATGAAATTGTGAAAAACATATTACAAGTTAATATTCAAACAAACATCCGATTATGTAGACAAATTATTCAATTCTAAGATCTGCTAACTTTGGAAAATTAGTGACAACATCCTTCAGGTTTACAAGTGAAACACAGTTGTTCATTTGATTTGATCTAATTGATAGGTTACCTTGAACAGATTGGTCTTCACTGGTGCTCAGAATGTCACATTTTATGCTTTGGGTTGGAACAGATGTAAAAGGAGCATTTACTTTCTTGATCTGTTGGAAACAAGATTAGAATCTGTAGGTTTTCTTAATGAAACAATTCTTGTTTACGTATTTGATCAACTTTAACGTACTAAGGCATTGTACACAGTTCTTAAAAGTGACAAAGATGAAACAGAAAATGCATTTGTCTCATACATTATTTGAATTATTTTAGTGCTTGACTCTGTTACAACAATAATAAAGTTACATTTATATGTCTTTCATGTCAGGAGGACATCCCAAGGCTCTAAACAGTCAGGGGTTGGAACCCGAGCATTGGGGAAGGGCAGGATAGGGGGGTGGGGGAGTGGGAGGAGAAGTGGGAAAGTGGCTGAAGGCATGATCGAAAAGGAGGGTCCATGAAGAAGGCAAGGGAGGATGCAAGGCAAAAGGACTGTGGGATGGAGTTCCAGAGTGTGGGGCAGAGAGACTGAAAGCCCGTCCACCAATGGTAGGGCTATTCGGGTGGGAGACATGGAGCAGACTGGAGCCCACTGAAGGGAGGGTGTGGACAGCTTGGTTCGGTTATTCAGTGCGTAGAGAGATAGGAGGGGGCAAGGCTGTGGATTGCCTTGAAAGTGAGGATGAGGATCTTGAATTCTATCCTCAGGGGATGGGAAGCCAATGGAGCTGGGCGAGGTTTGGAGTGATAGGGTTGTGGAGCCTTCTGCGGGAGAGGACAGGAGCTGCAGAGTTTGGGATTTTCTGCAGCTTGTGAAGGGAAGAACTGGGAAGGCCGACAAGGAGGGAATTTCCATAGTCGAGCCTTGATGTGATGAATGCATGGGTGAGGGGTGAAGCAGTGGCGGAGCCTGGCAATGTTATGGAGGTGGTGGAAGGCAGTGCTGGTCATAGAGCGGATATTGGGGGAGAAAGGACAGTTCAAACAAGACACCCAGGTTCCAGATTGGCTTCATGAGGTGGAGCCAGTGGAGATTCTGATTACATACAACTGAATATATGCACTCACCTCAAATGCGAGAGACCTGGGTTCTATTCCCAGAAGAGTGATATTTTAGGCAAGTTACCCTACTCCCCACGCCTTTGTTTACCTAGCAGTAATTAGGATCCTGATTGTTAGTTGAATGGTGGGTCACTTTTCCTGGGATAATAATCCCTAAAAAATCAATAATGATTTGGTCACGCAATCCACAACTGCTTGTGGGACACTGATGTGCGCAATTGGCTGCCACGATTCGCCCACAAATATATAGTGAATTCATTTTACAGTATGTTCTTGTGAAAAGCTTTGAGACGTCTAGAAGACATAAAGAATGCTATATCAAATGCAAGGATTATTATTTATGTCAAGTCTTTGGCAATTCCATTATCTAACCGTCTGCTTAGAGACGTGCAAGAGCAGTGTTTGGGTCACTTGACAATGTTTATTTTCTTTCATTGAAAAGCACCTTAACTTCTCATGGTATCACAGCCTGACAGGCCAACTGAGATCATGCAGGTAATAATAAGTGCAAGTTTGTAACCTTCCCTTCCACCACAGAATACAATAGTCAACATATGTACTGGGCCACCAAACACTTGCTCTGGTGATTTTCTTCTTTGCAACTGTATTCTGAAATGGATCATGTGTTTTTTTTGAACAATTATTCAACAATTATACAACATTTTTATGCACAATGAAATACAAAGTTTCCCGATTTAAAAAAATTAAATATAGATGTTATGGAACATGTTTTTAATGGCCATAAAATTGCTGGAGGAAGTAAAGAAAATAAACAAAGAGGCTAATTTTCCGAGCCTCATCTCAGTCACTGAGACAGTTGTTTTATTGAAATTTCCTTTGGGCCGAACCATCAGGTAATGGACATAAATTATAATGAAACTTTTAAAAGAAACAGATGTTGAAGATGTTATTTTGAAATGCTCACTGGACAGGAATTTCTAGGATTTTTGAAAGGATTAAAGGCCATTCCTTTTAACATGTTTAAATACAGTATCCACTGAAATTGACCATTTTCCCTCCCTTTTTGCCCTTCGGTGCATTTGATCTAATACTTCCAGAATCCCAATAAAAGCACCAAGATTTTATTCTAACCGAGTCCAGCATCCTGGCCTCAACTACCCTTCTGATAATTTGCTCCAGCTGTTCATGACACCTGGAGCAAATTAAGGCTGTTAATGTTGAGGCTGTTAATGTTGAGGCTGTTAATGACCCTCAATGTAAAGAAATACTTCCTGGTGCCTGACCAAGTTTAAAAGCTATAACCTCTGTGGCTTAATGTTGACTTTATTCTCTAAGCCATTTGGGAACTCATCAGGATATTCCTGACTTTAGTAAAAATGGGTTGAAAAAAACTTTGCTCTAATTGTGAGTTTTGATAATAATAATCCTTGCATTTGATATAGTGCTTTATTTTGTCTTTGAGAAGTCTCAAAGCGCTTCACAGAATATAAAGTGTATTGACTGTATTTTGTGGAAGAAACATGGCAGCCAATTGCTCACAGCAGTGTCCCACAAACAGTCGTGGATTGAGTGATCAAATTATTACTCTTTTTTGAAGGGACCACAACTGCTGAAAAAGTGAGTGAGCCAAACGACTCCAAAATGATTGAGCTTTGAGTGTTTCCATAAATTTGTACAGATTTATTCTATTGAGGTCCACAGTACTTTCAGCCTAAGGTGCTTTGCCAGAAACACAACAATTTTGAGTTGAAAGATCACCTGAAAAAAATATCCACTTTATTGTGTTGGAATAGGTAGTTTCTTTGAGAACCACTTTGCTGGGTTCTCCAGCTGAAAAGATGGATGCTTTGCCATTTTTCTGAAGACTCTTTACCTAGTTGGCTGTCTTTAACCTACATAACAAATGTTTATCAATGGCAATCCAGTGTGGATTTGTACGTATCAAGGTCACAACTTACTGTGAATCTTGAGAGTTAAATTTAATTTATGCAGGGTGGAGAATGCAATGTGTGACAACCAATTTGATGTGATCATTATCTGGAAGAAAAATAGTGAGTAAAAGACTGAGACAGAATACATTTGAAGTATTATTTCCAAGGGATACATTTATTCAAAGGGAGTTTCATGACTGTAATGCCTAAATACTCAGAGATGGATAATAACAGCAAGTAGGCTCTTGTTACATAGCAACCAGGAAAACAAGGATCAAATTAAACCTGACCATTTTGCTTCATATCTCAATTAATTGATCAGAAATAATACAGCTCTCTGCCTGGACTTGTGAGTGATTTAAACATGATGTTATCAAGGTTATTTTGCGCTCATCATTAAAGTCTTATTTTAAAGACCAAGAGAAAAGGCAGCTACGTCTAGTGATCTAATCATGATTTGTAATTAGTTCTGCATCACATAAAATCCGATTAAATAAAAAATTCTTTAGACTTGCTGGGATGAAAAATGTAACTTATATAACAGATTAAACTGGTAAATATGGGGGTCATTTAAGAACCACAAAGCTCTGGTCAAATTTGTATGTGCTCAGCAATTTAGAATTTTTCATTTATTTGGACATATTTTACACTTCGCTCTAAAAATATTGATTTTTTCACTGCATATTTAAGGATATGTTGCATTTTTCAACCGATAGTGTGATAGCTGATAATATTTCACATATCATAACTGTAGCCACTGGCTTGAACTTGGTCACAGAATGACATGCAGCCCTGATAAGCAAATCAGCAATATAATTTCTGTAATTGTTGGGAAGCTCCAACCTCGTTGTGGAGAGCTCCTTGTTGAGCCCTCCACCTACACTCTTGAAGTGAAAAGCAATTGCTTATTAAGCAGTTCTGAACCATGGCAGAAGGTTGAGGGAAGGGATTCTGAGTGAAGTGATAAGTGCCATCAGGAACCTGTTAGAGATGACCCCAGAATATGAGGAGCAGATACTGAAAAAAAACATTGCTGTTTGACCGACTGCACCTATTCTAGGGATCTCTCTCTGCACATTAAAAGGTCTTGTGTGATGGTGAAATGATGCTCCTAATTGATCAGGGCCAGTGCGATTATTCTATAATAATACTAACATGAAATTAATATCTACATATTCTGTAAGTTATTATCTTACCTCTGTGTATTGTACCTTTGCTTTGTGGTGGCAGTGGTTTTCATCAATGACATAAATTTCAGCTCTGCTCTGCTTGGGTAATTGACTGTATTTCACAATATCTGATGCGACCAGGGTAACATACTCTTTCCTTTGCACCAAGGAATCCTTTATTCGTACTTTATCAGCTCTTGTACCAGAAGCAATTTCAACACCGGTTTGCCTGCAGACGGGAGAATCTTGTATTCTCTGGACATGCTTTGTAAAAGGAATACCTGAGTAATTCGGGATAGAACTGTACCCCATGGAGCCTGAATGATTTTGATTCAGTCCTCCACTGTAGCCAAATCTGCAATTTATATTCTGGTTGTTCAGGCTTGCTGTGTCGATAATGTCCCCATTGGACAGTTTTGACATTGATAAAGTCCGTGAAGCTCGTGGAGCCGTTTGTTTCTTAAAGTCTCCTGTGAATCTTCTCTGCGACTTGTGAAAGTGGGACCATATGTCTTCCATGCTACTGCTTCTGCTATTACTAGCCATAAAAGATCTAGATGGCAAAATCCTCACCTGAGACATCAGAAAGTCCCAGTAGTTGCCTTGACAATCCTCATTTTGCTCAGTCAGAACCACTTGTTGAAAAGGTAGATCCATTGTTCTGTCTTGATTTGATAACTGGATATTTTTGGATGCGTTTCAGTTTCTGCCTCTTTGATGAGTGGATCGGGAAATGGGATTCTTCCTTTTAACCACTGCTGCCGTGTTTCATTAATAGATCAGTAATACTGAAAGAACCAGAGAGGTGTAAAAATCCCAGAGACATTGAATTATTTAGATGTGCCAGCTCAGCAAAAACATTCACATTGCAATTGCAACAAAGACGAATTTCTAGAATAATAGAGATGCTTCTCTGCCCTTAACAGCAACCACAGTACAGGTTTGCAAGAAACACTCATACCTTTGTCTCCACTAGTGTCTGCATTTCTGTTTTCCGGTTTGAAGAATTAATGCAAATGAATATTTCACATCGAGAAGAAACTGTAATCCAATCTAGTCATTTACGGCAGGATTGATTACACTTTGGTGCACTTTACGACTTTGTTCCAGTTTTCAAAAAGTGCTAAACACGCTGATCTAATAAAAAGCTTTCCAGCTTCAACTGCAACTTATTTGTTAGGCAATACTTTGTAGCAGTTGGAACATTTTCAAGTCATGCGTGAAATAACTGTGAAAATCTCACCCCTCCCTTCCCCCTTCAAGTGGACAAAAGGCAGCTCTGTTACAATCCAAGGCAGAGATCACTGATGGTTTTCCAAAGAATAAAACTCGTATCTATTCAGATAAAAGTTAACTCCTTATTTGACTGCCAAACCTACTCCATGCTTTTTATTAAGTCATGTGAATTTTATTATCATCAGTTTTAAATTAAATAATGTTTGGTATTGCTAGCTGTAGTTACTCAATAAGTAACCTGTCTTTGAATAACCTGGGTCATTTGTGTATGTTATCGATTTTTTTGCCCCAAAATAAATGGTCAATTCACTTTACACTATATTCTGTGAAGCGCTTCGAGACATCTTGATGATGTGATAATGCACTAAATCAAATGCAACGATTATTATTAATTTTAGTGATAATTTTTCCTGAAAGCTTCCTTTATTTGACAATTATTTCCTCCCCTCCCACTGATTTTTGTTCTCTACTCCAATTCTCTCCTGAAGTCAGTAATTCATGGTGAATAGTGACAGTTCACCAGGGGGTGAAGTGTGAGTGGACTTCATAACTGTTTCAGCTATGTTTGTCAGACACAGCTGTGTGCAATTGGCTGCCCACGTTTCGCCCACAACATGATAAAGCGCTATACCAAATGCAACAACTACAAAATTACATCAGGAGGACATTCTAAGGTGCTGGCCGGTCAGTGTTTTGCACCTGAGCAGGGGGTCAGGATCGGAGATGGTGCAGTGAAGGGAGTGAAAGGGGATTGATGGAAGACATGGTCGAAGAAGAGGGTCTTGAGGCAGGACTTGAAGGAGGTTAGCGGGGGGGCAAGGTGGAGGGATTGTGGGATGGAATTTCCGAAGGTTGGGGTCAGGAGGGCTGAAGGCTCATCTGCCGGTGACGCGGTGGGTTGGTCGGGGAACATGGAGCAGGCCAGAGCCTGTTGAGCGGAAGGAGCAGACAAGTTGGTGGTAAGGAGGTTGCAGAGGTAGGGTGGGCCAAGGCATTATATTGCAATGCAAGGATTATTATTATGAATATTAGCAGTTTATCATATGGGACATTACTGCTCAGTGTAATTCTATCCTCACCTGATGCTGGGTGACTCTAATAGGGATTAGGAACGAACACCTTGCTTTTTTTCTCTCTGCACTGAGCTCAATATAGGACCCCTAGTCTTGTCCTGGCTGAGGATCAAATATTGGTGTACTAAAGGGCTAAAATAGTATTTGCTTGTTAGATAGACCACTTTCTCTTTAAATTCTTTAATCTGGAATCTGCTTTTTTTTAAGAACTAAGGTTAACAGGTTTCCAAAGTGTCTCATTTTAAGGCCAGTTTCCATTACTATCCTATAGTGTGCAAGGGATTGCTCAAAAGCTTTGTAAGGACAAGGGCACATCCAGTGTAATACACATCCATTGCACTTATCCATCAAACGTTGTGCTATTGGAATCTCTGTTTGGTCTGTACACATGACAGCGGATTGCAAGAAATCTTTTCTAAACACACAGTATAAAAATACCATTAATTTTTAAAGACAGAGTCCAGTGAGATGTTTCCGTTCCCGGAAGGAGTAGGTTTTCTTGCAGCTTAGTTCCATCTCGAAGGGATTTCTGATGTTTTGAAATAAGGTTATCATTGAAAGCGTTCAAAGAAGCTATCATCACAAAAGGCTGTGTTATGCCTGACACAGATCAGTGCATGTGCCTTCATTTAATAACTTCAAACAACCAAATCAGTGATGGCTTACCATCTTTAAAGGTTAACTCACACAGCTGAATTTTTTGAAGAGAGTTTATGAGCGATTCCCATCATATTATAGTGAGCATGATCTTATCCATAACAGCATGATCCATCTTAAAGAGAAGAAAAGCCTACGTTATTACCCTGTGATATTGTGAATTTTCAATATTACTCACTGTCAGGCTCCCATGCAAAAATCTTCAGGTTTACTCGAACCAAGAAAAGCACACATAAAAAGATAATATTCTTCTCGGAATTAGGAAAGTTTGACCTTTAAATCCAATATTTTTAATGTAAAAGGATTACTTCAGTCGGTGCATTAACTGTAGTTAATTAGACATTATTGGTTAAGTAAAAAGATTCATAATTCTAGAGATAACTTCCCGTTCCAAAGTCCTCCCAGTAACACAACTACACTAAATAGGAAGTTTCCCCACATTCAGAAAACTTTTAAATACAACAGGCTCTGCTGATCTTCGAAAATATTAAACAAATGTGAATTCCAACTTATTTTTCCTTGTGTAACAGCTTTCAACCTTGCTAAATCTTAAAGGAAGTTTGAGCTTAATATGATCTGTTATGAGGACTGAGCTTCATCAGTCATGCATTCATAACACTTAAGGGTCATTTAATGATTAACACTGGCCAGCTTGTTTTGCATTAGCAAGATCTCAGACTTTGTTTTAGACTTTGTTAAAGGGAACGAACACTCATCGACTTGTAATTTTCTGAAATGGATTCACTTTATTTGTTTTATCCTCACAAATGACAAAGTTCTGTCTCGGATAAACAACCATTCGAAGTTGTGAAGTCAAGTGCGAACAAATTTCAACCCAGTTCAATAAGGGTAATGCCTATATATTTGTAGGCTGGTTATGTAATGTGGTTCCATTTATTTCCCAACATCTTGTTTGTAACCATGGGATCAAACTGTGGTATGCGATGTGATGTTCATCACAAGGGCAGAAAATGTGGTTAAAATGTGTTCTTAATAGACAGGTTTAGGAGTAAACATTCAAGCAGCTTTGAGAGAACAGTTTTGCCCACAGGCTCTGAAGATTCAATAATAGCTCTATGTGTTCAATCCAGTGAAAATTAAAGTATTTTGAGTTGCTACCCTGCATAGAGGGCACTATATAAGTGCAGGTTGTTGTCGTGGAGTGAGAAGTGCTGCCTGCCATTATTCAGAGCTGAAAGAATAGCGATTCAACACTGCTTCACCAGAAACCAGTGATAATTATCACATTTCAAGTACCCCCTCCACCCCCACCAAGTCCTCCTCCCTGCCAGCATAAAGCTGAACACATTTAAATGGGATCATTATTTTGGAGATTATGTGCTTCAGATACCAATCATTGAAAGCAAGCAAGGGCTCTCAGTCGTGCTGCAAGACAAAGCCCCGTCAGTTATTTAATGTGAAGAAAACTGAAAGAGACTAGGTTATCTTACTTCAGCACACCTCCTGATGGGTGATTAAGCACCACTATTGATGGAGGCTGCTGAGGTGTTCAACTCTCAACTTATTCTTTCCTTCAAGCAGATGTGTCTGTCGGAAGGAGAAAAAAATTAAAGAACACGGGTGGGGAGAAGAGGGGCATTTAAAAGCAATCTGGACAAATTGTAGACTGCTCGGATGCATGTCTCTGTAAGCCTTTGCAACCAGCCAGCAGTATCTCTGCTTTTGTCTCACCGATTCTACACAACTGTTTGACAGTCTCACTTCTTTGTAAATATGTTTTCAGTTGAGCTATGGCCCTATTATGTATGAAAACTGCGTATCAGCCTTTGATCAGGTCAGAGGTACTGTTGCATGCGGTCTACACTTAGTCAATCTCTGCTTCTGTTACAATGTAGCACATAAGAGGTCTTATTGCAGTATTGCTTTACATACCATTAAAACAAAATATATATTTTAAAAAAGTACAGTATTTCTCATTCTTCAGTTAAATTTTCAAAACAAATTTATTTGATACACAGTTTATTTCAGACATGATTCCAGGGACAGACTGACTGACTGATAGTGTCATAGCTAGAGCTGCACGTCACAGACGAGGAGCTCGCAAGTTTGAATCCAAATGTGTGCTGTGTCTATTGACTTCACCTGGGGTTGTGTGGAGAGATGATGCAGTTCTGTAGCTTGGTGGTGAAAGCACGTGCCTTATAAACGAGCAAACTTGGTTTTGATTCCTGGGCAAAACATTGGACATGTTTCCTTAATCCACACTCCTCTGTTTACCCAGAATTAAGTCGGAACCCGGTTGTTAGTCGAGTGGTGGATGGCTTTACTGAGTTTAATAATCCCATCAAAAAATAAATCATAATAATTTAGTCACTTAACGCATGACTGTTTGTGGGACACTGCTGTGCACAATTGGCTGCTATGTTACGCCCACAAAATATACAGTCGATTCACTTCATAATAAATTCTGTGAAGCGTCTTTGAGATGTCTCGAAAACGTGATCAGGTGTTATATCACATGCTATTATTATCATTAAATTGGCCCTGATCTCCCCAGGGTTAGATACAGGAAAATCAACAGGGTTCCTACTTATTCATGGTCCTTCGAACGAAACCCTTTACTTGTGCCCGCATGTGTGTTGGTCGAGTGAGGAAAGATCAGGCTTGTCTGTGGCCTCCCCCTTCCCAGGGATGGGAAATCAGAGGGCAGCCCTCACTCTTGGAACCGCATCGAAACAGACCAGGATACCAAACCAGCAATAGTGAGCCATGTGCCAAAGTGGGAGAAAAATGAACAAGTTAAAAAAAAGAAGTGATTCCATGTAGCAAATGAGTGATGGGACCGGTTTAGCGGTACTGTAATTCCTTTCAGACCCCTCGGAAAAGAAACCGTTCAGGTCAAGCAGCTTTCTCCAGCATTGAATAAAAGAATTTCCCAGGTACCCATGTAAACCAGCACAGTCTCACTCTGCAATTAATGCACCAACAAGACAGATCTGTCACTGTTGTGTAACATTGATTAAGCTAGTTTAAGGTGGTTCATTTATTACATAGAAACAGTTCTATCCAGAGGTTGCAAAAACTTAAGTATTGTGCAGATTAATCAAACCAGGCAGAAAATGAAAGGGCTTTTTTTTTGCTCCATTTAATTAATGTAGGTAATAAGCGGTACTGTACTTTGTGAAAATAATAAGGTGCTTTAGCTGGAAATTGTGCTTTTGCCAGCTGCATTCATAGTTACTTCAAACCAAAGATTTTTCAAAGTACATGTCTGAGCTGCCAGGGGCTCACAGAATCATAGAATTATACGGCACAAAAGCAGGCCATTCGGTCAATCTAGTCTGTGCCGGCTCTTTGAACAATCCCACTGCCCAGCTTTCTCCCCATAACCTAACAGACCTGTTCTTCCTAAATAAAGATCTAGTTCCCTTTTAAAAGCTGTTATGGAATCTGCCTCCACCACCTTTTCAGGCAAGGCATTCCAGATTCGAGAAACCTGCTGAGTGAAAACATTTCTCCTCAGCTCCCCTCTGCTTCGTTTTGAAACTACTTTAAATCTGTGACCACGAGTCACTGATTCGCCCACCAGTGGAATCAGTCTTTCCCTTTTCACCCTGTCGAAACCTCTCATAGTCTTATAAACCTCTATTAGGTCTCCTCTCAATCGTCTTTGTTCTAGAGAGAATAAGCCTAACCTATCTAGCCTTTCCTCGTAGATGAAGTCCCTCATTCCTGTTACCATCCTAGTAAATCTCCTCTGCACCCTTTCCAATGCCTTGATATTCTTCCTAAAGTGTGGTGACCAGAATTATACACAGTACTCCAGCTGAGGCCTAAACAAAGTCTTATAGAGGTTAATCAGCACTTCCTAACTTTTGTATTCTATACCCCTATTTATAAAGCCTAGTATCCCATATGCCTTCTTAACAGCTTTGTCTACCTGTCCTGCCACTTTCAAAGAGTCACTAACACAAATCCCCAGGTCTCTCTGTTCCTTCACACCCTTCAAAATTGTACTATCTAGCCTATATTGCCTCCCCTCATTTCTTCTCCCAAAGTGTATCACCTCACACTTCTTTGTATTAAACTTCATCTGCCATGTGTCTGCCCACTTTACCATTTTATCTATATCCTCTTGCAGATGGCTACGATCCTCCTCACTATTTACTATTCTCCCTAACTTAGTATCATCTGCAAATTTGGAAACCGTTCTCCCTAAACAGAAATCCAAATCATTAATGCATATTAAAAAGAGCAGTGGTCCCAAAACTGATCCCTGGGGGACACCACTGCACACTTCCCTCCAGTCTGAAAAGCAGCCACTCACCACAACTCTTTGCTTTCTGTCTCGCAGCCAGTTGTGGATCTACATTACCACTGTCCCTTTAACACCGTGGGTCTCTATTTTCCTCATAAGCCTCTCATGCGGCACTTTGTCAAATGCCTTTTGAAAGTCCATGTAAACTGTGCTGCCTTCGTCCACCCATTCTGTTACATCGTTGAAAAATTCTATCAGATTTGTAAGGCAAGATTTGCCTTTAACAAATCCATGCTGGCTCTCCTTTATCAGCCTATATTTTTCTAAGTGAAGATCTATCAGAAATTAAATCAAAATTGTTAACCTTTTAGAGTTGTGGTTATATTATATTTTAGAGGTCAAGCTAGACCCAGAACTGACAAACTCAAAGCCTTCACATTGCAATGCTTTTGGTTTGATTTATGCATTCTGAATCAGAGCCAATACAAAGGGCATCTGTGGCCTGTTAAATTAACATACCTCAATGGAGGAATATATATGCAGATTTCAGCGTTATAATCCTTGTGTCTTGTAGCAGCTGAGACTCAGTTTCCCAGCCTAATCAAAACCCATTTTAGCTGTGTTTAACACTGAGCTCAGGTTTACCTGCACTCAGTTATATATACACAGCCTACAACAATGAAAAAAAGGCCATTTAGTCCAACTAGTCTATGCCAACGTTTGTATGCCACATTAGCTTCTGAACATCCCAATACCCTCTCCCCATCTCTCTTCTATACCTGTTAATACACTCAATCCACTTTATAATATAATACACTATTTCAAATGCAAGGATTATTATTATTATTATATTCACTTCTTCATTGATGCATATTTTATACGGTTATTGAGCTAGTACTTTAATTCCAAGCATAACCATTCCGTCTTATTTTCCTCTTGAATTTTATAGATAAATTCTGGGCACTGTTATTATCTGTTGAAGCCTGTCATGGAATGTGTGAAATGTACCGAATACATATAGTGAAACAATGAACAATTAACATCATTATTTTATTGAAGAATAGTAATACAGAAGGGACAGAGAATAAAGACAGAAAGGGGAACTTAATCCAGAGCATCTTTTAATGATGTGCAAGTGGAATTATATTAATTATGTTTTCAAACAGGATGCTACTCCGTGAGAAGGGTGCTATTTCAATGCTAGTTGTTGTAAACCATAATACTGTATGTGAAATATCAATAATGTAATTTTATTTGGAAATAAAAATAAATTTGGAATTTTATAACACATTCACCACAAATTTAAAAGAAATCTGAAAATCTTGAGGACCTGCGTATATATATATATTGTTTGTCATAGGTTCTAATTTTAAGAATGTATAGACAAAATATTAGACCATCAGTTACTAATCACCGTTTTATTTTTCATTACTTTTCTCTCCCAGACATTATCTAAAAGTACCATGAAGAATTCTTTCATATGTCTGCTTTTGATTGAGAAAGCAGAAACCCTCAAGTTTCCATTCAAAAACAATTCCCCTGAATCATTGCATCGAATATTGGTCTCTGCTCAATTTTTATCTTTGATCTGTTATCAAAAAAAATTCACATCCATTTGTTTGAATTGTAGGAAAAAGTCTCCTTTCACTTTCCTCATAGGAAAAACAGTACAACATTGAAATCTGCATCTAACCCCTACCCGTAATGTTACATTTTCTCCTCCCTTGTGCTACCAACTTGGTATGATAACCCTGTAGTTATAATTTAATATAATTAATTTAACTTCTCTCACCATTGAATGGTTTCACAGTCTTCTGCATTTTTGCAGAAGACCATCTAGGCCAAACATTTGTCCCTATTTTTGTTAAATTTGGGTGAAGGGAAAATTGCCTCACTGGATATCCTGTAAAGTGCATTTTGAGGAAAAATTGTCACATTCCATGTAGATTGCTTTGGAGCCTTAAAAGCTATAACATTGGTGCCAACAAGGATGCAGGAGAGTAAAGATTAGTAAATATGAAACAAAGACACGTTTCTACCTTCGGTAAAACAGGTGGCAGATTATAATAACAATAATAATCCTTGCATTTGATATAGAGCGTTATCACATTGTTGAGACTTCTCAAAACACTTCACAGAATGCATTTTTGTGGGCAAAATCTGTCAGCCAATTGCGCAGATGTCTATTAAAGCTGTGCTCTAAACCGACTTTGGTCTAGTTCACCAACCAATTCAGGTCCATTTTTCTATTTGCTTCTGTCTAACATTTTGTAGCAATTGGCTAATGAGACCTTGCATGCTAACCTATTGAAATTTTGTGAAAGAGTGTCATTGTATATCATTTTGGTCCCATTCCTAAAGAGTTCATTCACTGACAGAAGTTTTTTTAAGCATCTACCAATCTTTGTAAATCGTCTTTAGAAGTTACTGGGAGTGACGGTTGGGCTGCGCATAAAGATACCATCTGGACAACTGAGGGAATTGGAAGGAGAACTGCCAGAGTTTGGCTATTGAGGCACAGGAAGCTTTTCTACAATAACTTCAATCATCAGAGAAGCTGTCCATCGGTTCTGCACGCTGATCTACCACGTTAAGGATCAAGAGACCACATATGTAATCCTAGCCTCTGCTGATATTCAGGACTGAGCTTCCTCCAGATGATGATTTGCGTATTGCAGCCAAATCATCGAAAGCAAAAGCCAGTGGGAAAGAAAGAAATTCAGGGGGAGAAACTTACTGAATTGCCACACTGTGAACTGCCTTGACGCCGGCAGCACTTTCAGACCAGTCACCTGTTTAATAATGGTCACACCAAAGCAAAGGGTCTGATTTAACAAGTACTGTACTAAGAAAGGATTTATGGAAGGTTCATTGGCAATATAGTAAGCTTCTATCCATTTATTGCGCTTTATACACGGCTTTCAAATGGGAGAATGTATCAAACCACTTCATTGGATTTACTATCAAGGCAGCAGCCAATTTGCACACAATAATGTGCCACAAACAGTAAATGATACAATTTTACCTGGGTAGTACCATGGGATCTTTAACATCCAGCTGAATAGGCAAATGCAATTTTGGTTTAAAGTCTCGTTGAAAGGACCCTGAAGAGAGATAGTGACTTATGGATTTCTCAATATAAGTATGCATCAAAACAAGATCACTACTTTTAGTGATCTGTGAGCAGTACACACCAGTCTCTGCATTTTCCTAGACTAGTCTTGGTCTCGAGTCTCTACTAGAGACTGAATGAGCCCATTAATCATGAAACACTGAATAAATCATTTTGTAAAGGTGTGATCTGAGAACAATAATAGACATCCACCACGTTTACTGCATTGGAGGTTGAGGAGATCTAGGTTATTCTATCTGAACCTGCTGTGGAATAACCAATTTCTAATACCCTAATTCCATCATGTCCTATCCCAGTTCACTTCGAGAGAATTAGGCAATGTCCTTTCCTGCTTAATAAAATAGAAAAACAGGAAATGTATCGGGAGGTTTATTTCTGAAGCCACTGTTTAAAAAAAAAGCAATATAAGTTGAAACATTTTTGAAGCTGGTGATCCACAAAGGAGGTGGGCAGTGAGGAGAAACTAATTACAGTAGTAATATTCGAAGGCTAAGCTCAGAGGAACTGTAAAAGTGAGGCACTGAAAGTAAAATGCTTGGTAATGTCAAAGGACACCACTGTTTCTTTCCTCTCAGCGAAGGGTTGGTGTCATTTGAAAAATAAACGTTTGGAGACATGTCCCCTTTGTCAGAATGTGCTTGTAATGTTGTGTTTATTCATGATTCTGCAAGAAGTTCAGATCTTAGCAATTAAATCGCTTACAGTTGAACAATTAATGTAAGATGCAATGAGCAACATATTAAAAAACAGACAATAAACATATTGGCTCTCACAGTACTCCCAGAGACAAATTGGACTGGAGTCCTGAAGCTTAGTGGTTAGAGCACTCACCTAGCAAGTGAGACAATTAGGTTCAATTCCAGACAGGACAAATCCTTGGGCAAGTTTCCTTACTCCACATGCCCAATAATAACTGCTGAAAAATAAAAAACAATAATAAATTGGTCACTTCAATCCACAACTGTTTGTGGGACACAAACAGCGACCACATTTTGCCCACAAAAATAGTCAATTCACTTTACGGTATATTCTGTGAAGCGCTTTGAGACGTCCAGAACACATGAAAAGTGCCTTATCAAATGCAAGGGTATTATTATTATTATTATTATTATTATTATTATTTAATGTTGCTGAAATCCAATCAAAATAAAAATAGTTTTTTTTTTAATAAATGAAAATTGGAGGGTTGAGTGGGAGAAGGGAAGAAAAGAATGGGAAAAATAAATGAGGGAAAGGAAATTAAAAAGTGAGTAATTTAGTAATTTATTTTAGTAAATAATTAATGTTGATTTAATAGAACAATCATCTAAATATTAATTGATGATAATAATTAGTTTAACATTTCAATTTCAAATCCCTGTCTTGACACTGCTCTGCTGATAGATCTCATTTCTATTTCTTCTAATGACACCTTTACTTACATTGCCAAGTTCATCCCAAATTAAATTCCTGAAGACTTTACATTGCAAAACCAGTAGTTTACTGAACTTGTACATCAGAGATGAAGTCTGAACTAAGATCTCTTTAGACTCTCTGTGGTGTAAACAGTCTGCTGGCCTGAAGCTTGAGTAATCATCCTTGCATTGATTGGAATTACATAGCAATAGAGATTGATATTTGTGGCACAGTATTGTGAAATTATTTCAGATTATTTTCCACAAATATACAATATTCGTGAATCTATTTTAGGAATACATTCTGGATTTTTAAAAATGTGTTATTATCCAGCAATACATTATTGAGCTCAATCCCGTCCTTAGCCAACACCCACTCATTTGAAGGAATAGACTAAATCCACTGCAGTGTTTAGAGTTTGCTCACAAATAGACAACTGTTTATTATAAATAAAGGGATTCCATGCCATGAACAAGCAAATAATACTGGAGGAATTAAAACTAAAACGGTTACTCCCAGTATCAGTTGTGGTTCATATGACCAATGTTATCCTATGGGCATCACAATCACTGTATTTACTGAGGAATCAACTATAGGCCAATAATTTGCAGGGTGTCCTTTAGTTCTTCTATGCAAGCACAATGTTAGACTGTAGGAATACCTAGGGATCAATGTGAGTGATTTATTAAGGGGCATATTCGCAATACACCTTGATAAACAAAGGAAAAATTATACTGTTGTGCTGCCAAACATTGTAGTGGAAAAGGGAATCCGGTTTGGAGGGCAGACATGAATTTAAGAGATTTGTGGAGCATGGAGTAGAAGATGAAGAAGTTCAAATGATAACTTGCCACAGGGAGAACTGGCTGTATGCCAGAACCTCATTAATATCCTTTTCTAATTAACTTAAATATTAATAACCCACTTACCACATTTTACAGGGCTTTTCAAATGCTTTGAATGATTTTGGAATGATTTTGGTTCTCAAACTGAAAACAATTATTGGGGATGATTAAGTTTTTTGCTTCCGTTTAATAAAGTTCTTTTTAAAAAGGACCATCTTTTGGTCTCGCAAATATGTTATTCTGGCAAGAGTTACTTGTGGTCTGGGCAGTGATAGTTTTACAAATAAACTTGACCCTTAAATCTTTCTAATCTGCATGCCATTTTTTAAAACTTAACTTTCTCATATCAAAGCCCCAAAGCATTTTGAGATGGTGATGCTCAGTTAATTGGGATCTAATGTGTGCTGATCCCTAATGAGGTTCCTTAATAAAGAAATGGGAATTTTGCTCTGCCATGATCTGGCATGGCTGATGTACTGAATGAGTACTTTGCCTCTGTCTTCACAAGAGAAGAGGATGCAGCCAATGCTACAGTATTGGAGGAGAGGGTAGAAGGAATGGATAGGATTAGCATAAACAGAGAGGAAGTACTAAAAAGGTTGACGGCGCTTAAGGTAGATAAGTCACCCAGTCTGGATGGGGTGCATTCTAGGTTAATAAGTGAAGTACAGGAGCAAATAGCAGAGACTCTGGCCATAATCTTTCAATCTTCCTTGGACACAGGGGTGGTGCCAGAGGACTGGAAGGTTGCGAATGTTACTCTCCTGTATAAAAAGGGGCAGAAGGACAAAGCTGGGAACTGCAGGCCAGTCAGTCTAACATCGGTAGTGGGCAAAATTCTACAATCTCTAATCAGCGACAAGATAGATCTTCACTTAAAAAGATATAGGCTAATAAAAGACAGCCAGCATGGATTTGTTAAAGGCAAATATTTCCTTACAAATCTGATAGAATTTTTCGATGAGGTAAAGGAATGGGTGGATGGGGGTAGCGCGGTTAATGTAGTTTATATGGACTTTCGAAAGGCATTTGACAAAGTGTCGCATGAGAGGCTTATTAGGAAAGTTAAAGGTATAGCGGCAGCATGGATCCACAACTGGCTGCGAGACAGAAAGCAAAGAGTTGTGGTGAGCGGCTGTTTTTCAGACTGGAGGGAAGTGTACAGTGGTGACCCCCAGGGATCAGTACTGGGACCATTGCTCTTTTTAATATATATATATTAAGATTTGGACTCAGGTGTAGGGAGCATAGTTTCCAAGTTTGCTGATGATACTAGGTTAGGGAGAATAGTAAATAGTGAGGAGGATAGTAACCATCTGCAAGAAGATATAGATAAAATGTTAAAGTGGGAAGACTCATGGCAGATGAAGTTTAATGCAGAGAAGTGTGAGGTGATGCATTTTGGGAGAAGAAATGAGGCCGATTCGATAACAGCTTTTAAAAGAGAATTAGATCTTTATTTAGGGAGAACAGGTTTATTAGGTTATGGGGAGAGAGCGGGGCAGGGTGATTGAGTTGCTCTTTTCAAAGAGCTGGCATAGACTAGATGGGCCGAATGGCCTCCTTTTGTGCCGTAAAATTCTATGATTCTATCTATTTTCAGCGTGAGTGGGGTTCCTATATGGCATGATTGTGGTGTGCAATTCACTTGGAGTTAACGGAAGAAGATCCCACTCAGATTCTCTGCTAAAATTAGAGGTCACTGCCTATTTAATAATAATCCTTGCAATTGAAGTAGTCCAAAAATTGAAGGAGTTAGCAAAAATGATCAGAAAAAATATTTATAATTTTGTGAGTGGCTTGTGCAGAATTTGTGCTTCATACAAAGAACTAAACTGTGACTTGAAATGATGTGTCCTTCCACAAGAAAATTGCTTCATAAATGCAATTTGTTGTTTTTGTTATTGTAACACCTCTCACATTAGGTTGAGGTTTTAACTGCTTTATATGATATACTGTAAACTGTAGCACCTGTGCATTTTGTAGGCAGACCCCTACAAAATGTTACATTCAAATATTTTCAAGCAGAACTATCAATCTCATAATATCAGTGATAATGATAATAATATAGCATTCTTCAAATTAGAAAATAAGGAGATTTGCTAAGAGAAGGAAAGGCATGTAAAGCACTTTAACCTCTCCCCTCCCCAGATGGCTCCTGCTCTAAAAGTAGGAATGTATGTCCAGCATCCAACCACAGAGTGTTCTCCCTGCTGCGAAAAGCAAGTAACTTAATTGCATGTTGGGCAGGCTAAGTCTCCTCTGTCCTCTGAGTTGTGTAATCTTCTTAAAACCAATTACTGGTGGTTTACCATTCCAAATAAAATTTGAACTTAATCGGTTTAACTTCTCAAATAAGGCAAAGGCACTGATGCTGGTAGTATACAGGCCATGTGGTTAAAAGTCAGGAGTAATTATCGGTGCTTACTTCTCAGCAAAATAAATAATTCAAGCTAACATTATTTAGGAAGTTTATGCTGTTGTCAGACTCCACCACTGTCGAGCATTCTGGAATGTTACCTCGCGTGAACAACAACAAAATAACATTTATAGAGCACCTTTCATCTCGTGAGGGCATCCCAAGGGATGAAGGGCTCTATGTAAATACTGTAAGTTATTGTTGTATACAGTATGCAAAAATGGTCCAAAAAATTATTTATACTGAGCTCTGTATGTGAGTGGCTTGTGCAGAATTTGTGCTTCATATAAGGAACTAAACTGTGGCTTGATGTGAAATACTTTAATAAGCGCTTTCCACTCAAGATGCCAGGTTAAATCGTTGTTCTCTGCTAAACAGCTGATCTCAGCTGGGAGCACAAAAACTGGGCAGCGAATAGCCTAGATTAAGTGCAAGGGGGGAGGGGGAATCACAAGCTGAGTAGCACCTGATCTCTTTCCTGTGGCACCCCTGCTGGAAATTCCGTGTGTGGCTTTAGGTAAGAATAGTTATGGACTGAGATATGATGTGAACCAAACTAATATTTGCTCTCTAGGCCAGTGATCAGACTAGCCTTAGCCTGGATAGCTTTGGGATGTTGCCAAACCAAGGATTTCTGTGTATTCCCTCTCCTTTGCTTTCAGCAACACAATAACAGCATCAAACGCCTGCACTTGTACAGCGCCTTCCATGCTGGGTAGCATCTCTTTCCGATGAGCAAGGCACAATTAAAGCTAGATTGTAGGGAATGAAAATGCAATATGTGATTTATGTGATGTATTTATTCCTGGTTATAATTGGTAACAGTTCTCAGAGTTAAGCTGATATCGGTCAAATGCCAGTCAGGTGACAACAGCAAACGATTTCATCAGTGTTTTGGGGCAGCCTTGGGCTAAGCCAGTGTTGAATAGCTTGACCATATTTTTCCGAGATGTGATATACATGAATGGTGATAATTAACAACAACAAAAAAAAATTGGGGTGACCATTAGGACCCATCGAAGAAGAGGGTCTTGAGGCAGGACTTCAAGGAACCTTAGGGATGGGGTGAGGAGGAGGGATTGCAGGATGGAATTCTAGAGGTTCGCAGAGTGGCTGAAGGCTCGCATTTTCAACTCTAAAATTTTAACCTAATTAATCATCCTGCAGTTCTCATTCCCACACCACCATCCCATGTTATAGAAATGCAAGCTGTTGATGTTGAATGCACATCAGACTAATATTCCTCACTGTCCATTGCTCTTTTGCTGAAATGCAATGCATTCTGAGGTTCTACATTCCTCAGGTCCTACTTTCCTGTACAGTATTGATGATCAAAATGAATAGCGAGAGTTTGAAATGTATCCGCTCCCTGATTTCCCCAGTCCTTGCCAGACCGCACTGGCTCCCTGTCCCGGAGAGGAGCGATTTCAAGATCCTCATGTTTGTATTTAAATCCCTCCACCCCTCTGCACGCCCCCTACCTCTCTGACCTCCTCTCTCCGCACAACAGTACCCATTGCCTTCGCTCCACCGGGTCTGGCCTCTTCTTTGTCCCCCGAATCTGCCGCTCCACCATCGGTGGCTGTGCCTTCAGCCGCTATGCCCCGAGGCTCTGGATCATCCTTCCTCGCTCCCTTCGCCTCGCCCCCTCCTTTCCTATTTTGAGGTCTTGGCTAAAGACCTTTCTTTTTGACCACGCTTTCAGTCACCTTCTTCCCCCTCCCCCTGGCTCAGCCCCAGGATCTGTTATTGGGAAGCGCTCTGAGACACAGTTCGGTGTGGAGTGCACTACATAAATCCAAGATGTTGTTGTTGTATCAGTTGTATTAGGTGAAAGTCTTACCAATATTTGAAGGGAGTCTGGGGGAGAGTACACCTCAATAGCATCTGCAATCATTAGAGCCGTGCTACAGTTCATTTGACCATCGTTGAAAGTCAGTCAAATGATGATTATTATTGTCTTCTGAATACTTGCTTATACAGTAAATTTCCAGGGCAGTTTGTTTGTGACAAATGGTGTTTGGGCATTATTTAGTGCTAAAACCAGAAACAACTAATGCAATTTGACATGATTTTCTCATTTATTGAAGCGCTTCCCCAAATCGGAAAGCATTAGGTCAGTGATTGACTGCCTCCAAGTAAGTGGGTATGGTTAATTACTGGTTACTGAATTTTATTGCTTACAGTACATGACTTTAATGCTATTCACAAATTACAAGTAAACACTTCCTTGTTAACTGCATGTCAGTTTATAATAAAACCCTGCCATTAATGTCATCAGTATTTTTTGAAAATATCAAAGAGATGTCAAGAGATATTCCTATTTATTTTTAACTGGGGCGATTCATAAAAATAATTTGGATTGTGACTTTATTTATCTTCTTCAGTGATTGTACTTAGGCTATATACTGTTCCTGGCTTCACATTAATGCATCATTTTGATTACATATATGCCTGGCCTAATCAACAGCACTCTTACATCTGAGTCTGAAGTTTGTGAGTTCAAACTTCATCTCAGGACTTTAAGCTTCTATAGCCTTGGCCAGGCTGACACTCTATTGTGTACTCTATTGTTAGAGGGTGACAACCTTTGTATGAGACATTAAACTGAAGCCCACTTTCTGTTCAGGTGGATGTTAAATATTGCATGGCATTATGTTAAATTTGATTGATTGATTGATTAATTGATTGACTCATTCATGATCATGGCTGTTTATAGTAAGTACATTGACTGTTACATTTGCCTATAAACTACAGTCTTTAAATTGCCTGCGTCGAAGTGCATTTTTCCATCTACTCCTCTCTGCAACCACCTAACCCCCTACCGACCTGCTTGCCCCTCTGCTAGGCAGGCTCCGGCCTGCTTCACGTCCTCTGCCTTATCCCACGATTGGCAGACGAGCCTTCAGGCAATCTGCGCCTTCCCTGTGGAACTCCATCCCTGTCCTCGCCTCCTTCAACACCCATTTGAAGACTCTCCTCTTCGACTCTGCTTTTGATCACCCTCTTTTCATCCCCTACCCTCCACTATTACCATTCTTGCCCTTCACCTTGGGTCCAAAACATTGACTGTCCAGCGCCTTGGGACAGCTCTCTGGATGTGAAAGGCACTATACAAATGTAAATCTGTTGTTTTTGTTTACACTAAATCCCATGAGATGCTTTGAAGCATCCACCTGATGTGAAATGCACTCTATCAAATGCAATGTTTAATATGATTATAATCATCCACAAACTCTGTTCTCATACATAGACCTTATACTTCAAAGTGGGTTTCAACCCCGGCCAGTCTGGTATCCAGAGATGGCTCAACATCTGAGAAAACTGGGAAAGAAGATGGATGATTCCCAAACTTCCTCTTCTTCCATAGTCTGTCTCTCTCTCTCTCTCCCCAATCCGGTCTTGCAATAAGAATTCCCAAAGATCAGTTTCAAGTGGCTTGTCACCATGGATACAAACATGCTGTTCGAGTCTGAATGGTCCAACAGTTAGACCATTCAGAGATGGCTGGGGTGGCTAGGAGCTCACAGTGATTACATCTCATTGAATTCACCCATTTTGTAGTTGGCTGGGAAATCTCTTTTGTCCTTCGCACAGTAGCAATGTATCTGCAAGAAGAGCCCAGTTCAAGCACACTGCTTAACACCTTCAATTCAGGACTTAACTGCTTGCCAGCTGAAAACCTGAAAACTGGTCTCACCAATAAGGATCAGGAGAGTAAGGATTCATTCAAATATCTTGGATTATTGGACTTCAAATAAAATAAAAGGTGACAATTTATTTAAGCCAATCACCTCTGCCTATCTCCAACACAATACCCAAAAGAAGAAATGTATAGGGGTTCTTAAACTACTTAGTTGTTGCCTTTGCTGTATTTTTTTCCCCATTATATTGCACCAGTTAATTGGTCTATAAAATATGGAAATTTCTATGGCTTCAGAGACAGCCTTATGTTTTTTGGAAAAAAAACTTTTTGAACAACCTCTATCAAATACTGCTTACAATTCTGCACTGATTGCAGCAAAATTGACAGTGTCACTTAGAAAGGCTGCAAGGATAATTGATTTTGCAAATAGAAATGTCACACCAGTGTACGGTGGGGGGGGAGGGTGGGGGGAGGGAATGAGGGACGTCAACTAGACTTGCCAAGTCTCCCTCTTGTTGGTTTATAAATATACTCTTTTACTGCATCTCATTCTCAGCAGTTCCTTGCGGTTGAAAAAATACAGAGAGTGATGATCATCACAGCATAGGACACTCCATTGCGTCCGAGGGAAGCCAATGGAATATTCACCGACATCATTCACCTGTGTTTTGTTTTTTTTGCATTTTCATTGTCTGAACTCATGGTCTAGACTGACACTCCAACTGCGTTGCATTGTCAGACGTGCTATTCTGCGAAACTTCAGGCAACTTGCCTTACTCCACACATGCTGAAGGATTGCACTGACAAGGTGCGAAAGGCACTCTTGTCGTGGTCATCCTTTTTCAAGGACAGCAGGGTCCCAATGAAGATCAAGCTTGTACCCTATAAGAACTGTGTGCAAATAATCCTCCTTTATAGATCTGAGTTCCTGAGGATACAGCGATGCGACTTACTCCAACCCTTCTGCAACATCCAGGATCAAGCAGTGAAGGAGGTTTTGTGGGAATCAGCTACAGAGAGAGAGAGGGCCTGGGCTGACACTGGCCTGTTGTTATGCGCCCTAAAGGTGGAGGTGGCTTCACAATGCAGTCTGTTGGCAAGACATTAGACTTGGACCTCAAGAGCATCAAAAGCTCTTGACACACTGAAGGCAGATACTTACCAGGTAGCTGATAAGAAACCTCTGAGGCTTAGGACGACGGCTGCTGGAAGGCGTTACCTGGAGTCCAAGTTTGTAACCCCTTCAGGAAGCTCACAGGGAAGGTACCTATCATTCACCTCATGAGGGTTCGAACCCACACTTGTCAGATTTCAAACAACTATTATCCTTGGGATGCGCGGTGGGGAGAAGGTAAGCTACAGTGCCTTGGGATGTCCTCCTGATGTGAAAAGCGCTCTATAAATGTAATTTGTTGCTGTTGTAAGCGGGGTTTCCTTGCAGCCCAACTGACTCCAAGGTGACACGCATGACAATGGAATGTTGGAATCCAGCCAGCCAGCCCTCTGTGCCAGTCATGGTGGTCCAATTACTGAGCCACGCAGGTCCGCAGTATTCCAGAGAACTGTTGGTGACAGCACCGCCAGCGTGGCTCATTGGCTGACCTGAGCAGGAGGTTGGGATCAGTAGGGGTAATATGGAGTTCCAGAGAGGCTGGTGGGGTGGGCAAGGTGGAGGTCGTGAAGCACTCCACTGGGACGTGAGAGCGGATAGGTTGGTAGGGGGTTAGGAGGTCGTAGAGGTAAAGATAAACTTTGGAGAAAAAAAACACTTTGGAAACAGCTTCTCCCACTTGCACATACTCTGCTAGTGAAGAAGAACACAAAAGGTAAGTAAAGAGTCTAAAACGAGTCTAAAATGAAAAGTTACATAAAAAAAGGGATTAGAAGGATGGAAAAGGTCAAAATTGAGAATAGGACAGAGTTTTGGGAGGGAGATTCTTAAAAACCAGCATAAAAATGGTGAGTATAGAGGAAATCTTTAAAATATATCCATTTTAAATTGTGTTTTTAATATTTACTTTTAGGTTGATAGTAGAGTTGTAAAGCTATGCGGATATTTGAGCAGCTTTACTCATGCAATATTAGTGTTTGTGTATGTGTGTGTGGGTAGTGGGGGGTGAGGATGTGTTGAACAGCACTGCATGATCTGAAAATGTCTACTATATAATTTGATGAATGTGAAATCCTGTGATGCAGAAACACTCTTGCAGATAGTTGAGCCAGTGATTTTAATTATTTCTGCTGCTGTGGTTGGGAGTACATGTAATTTACCTGGTGTTTGCAGCCTTTTTGCTGCACAAAAAAAGTCTTGTATGTGTAGTATCCTCGCCATTCAGTATTGTAATGGGATCATTTTCAAATTGCACTCACATCTGGGTGGGATCTGTCAATTGGGAAGTGAGTCTGCAGACATTTCCATTTTGAAAACTAGGGCAATGGCTAGGGCACAATAAATCAGCCCTCAACAGTGCTTCATCTAGCAATTTTTTCAAAGGGTTCTTACTCTTGAAACAGTTGGGAGTCACGTCCTCAGCAGAACAGGAATTCACAACAGTCAGGGGTATGATTGTTTTATTTGGTTTAAAATTGCATCTAGCGTGCGCTTGGCTCCTACATCAGAGCTCTCTTCCTTTCCTATGCAATTCCCGTTTTTAATGAGAAACCTATGGAGATTGTGTCTCAGCTCACATACATGCTTTCTCCCCCTAGAGTAATTATAAGTTTAATGAACTAATGGATTACTGCAAAGGTTGTACTTTCAATTTGTTCTACTAAGAAACTGCCAGCCCAACCTAACTCAGAAGTAAGTGTTGTGACAACTATTCATTTTGCTTCAGACCAAGTTCTCAAAGTCCCTTTGTGTGGCTATTTTGCTCAGTAATGATACCTTCCTAATGGTTAGGGAAGGCTTATTAACAGGGCAAGAGAGCAGGCAGGCAACAGCTTGCTCTCTTGTGATACTGCAATATCAGTCACCAGGAGGTGCACAAAAACACGCTCAAGATCTACAAGAACAACATAATTACATTTATATAGTGCCTTTCATATCGGGAGGACTTCCCAGGATGCAGGACAGACATTATTCCGGACCCGAGTTGGGAGCGGGCAGGGAGGGAGGAGATTGATTGAAAGCAGGTGGAGTCAGCCGAGAGTAGTAATGATATGGTCATGGAGCCTAGTGTGCGAGAGGACCCGGGCTGCAGAGTTCTGGTTGATCTGCAGATTGTGGAGAGAGGAGTTGGGGAGGCCAACAAGGAGTTTGCAAAGTCAAGCCTGGAAGTTATGAGTGCATGTATGAGAGTTTTGGGGGTTGGCAGTGTGAGAGAGTGGCAGAGCCGGGCAGTGATGTGGAGGTGGGGGATGCCAGAGCAGGTCATGGAACAGATGTGGGGTAGAAAGGATAGTTGAGAGTTGAATAAGATGCCAAGGTTCCGCACTAGCTTAGTGAGATGGAATGTGCATCCGTAGATGGTGATGCTGGCAGCACCTGAGGTGTGGAGGCATTGATGGGAGCCAATCAGGATGGCCTCAGTCTTGTTGATGTTCAACTGAAGAAAGTTACCTCTCATCCAGGACTTGATGTCTGATAGAACAGTGTCAACACAGCAGTATACCTAGAGTACAAGTTGGAGGCAGAGAGATAAGAGTTAGATGTCATCCACGTACAAGTGGAAGTTGACCCCATTTCTGTGGATGATGTCACAAAGAGGGAGCATGTAGATGTTGAAGAGGATGGGACCAAGGACGGAGCCCTGAGGAATGCCATATAAGATGGTGCGGGGCTAGAGGAGAAACCATATGTGGAGATGAACTTCTATTGCTTCCTCCCTCGTAGCACCTGCCATCTGTTCATTCCATCCCAGGATAGTGAAGCAGAGTGCTATGGAAAAACAAGAGCAAATCTATATTCTTCTATTCATTGGTGCTCACTTATTTTATTTGAAGATATCGCAAAACTGTTTGAATTGTAAAATGGTATAGTATTATGGGGGAAAATGTGTCAGAATTGCAAACCAAGTCAATGTTTCAAAAATCTTTACAAAGAAGATACCTCCCATGCCCATGGTAATACTGTAATTATACCTGAATCATGCTGTTCCTAATATGTTTTAAACGGCTCTATAGTTACAGACTTAATTAACTGCATTGCTCCCTTGATGCTCAGTAGGTTGAAAGCCAAATTCTGTTCCCTTGTGTTTTCGGTGTGCCATATTTACTGTCTAATGCTGTCGGAGCTTCTTGGAGCACATTTTCAATAAGAGCCTTTATTTCTCACTAGCTTTATAATGTAGCTTGAATTTCTATTAGTTTACAAAATTAAGATGCTCAAAGTTGGTTTTCTATGTTGTTATTCCATATAAGTGCAACTTGTTGTTTTCGTTGTTGATATGTAAATCCGAAGTAAAGTTTTAAAAATCCTTGCATTCGATACAGCACTTTTCATGTCTTCTGGATGTCTCAAAGTGCTTCACAAAATATACTGTAAAGTGCTTTACTCAGCAGGATACAACACCAGATTAGCTTCCAATGATCTCCACAATAGCAGCAGAGAACTGAAAGAGTTTGTTTTGTTATCATTTCTACATTCTCAGTTTAGCAATTTATCTTTGTAAGTATATTTGCATTTTCACTTGTCCCCCTCAATTTGTGCATCTCAAGCCATTCCACTTATCCCCACTCCATGGAAGTGGATTCGGAAAGAAGAATTGATCAGGAAACTGGCTTCTAAATAGGGAGCTACAATATTGGAAAATATGTTAATTACTGTAGTATGTTGTGATTAACAGCATTGATCAGCAAAATCAAGCGTAAGAGAGGTAACAATTTGGAATGGTCTTTGAGTAACAGTGATGCAAATTTGGCATCCACAGAGACCCAAAAGCAAGTCATCCCATCTTTTGTGCCCACAGATGTTAATTGGTGTAGATACTTTCTACGCTGTAGAGGATAAAAACAATGCGCAAGAGAGAATAAATCACAGAAGTTTCACACTCAAACCCCAAGGAGAGTTTTAAAACTGTCAGATGCATCTTCATGGATGGCATATCTCAATGTAGCCAGAGGAAAGATGGTACATCAGCTATTTCCACTTGCATCTGGCAATACAGGACAAGAACACAGAGAACCATCATAACAAATGATACCAGTGACTCCAGCTTCCCGAATCCCATTCTGATGGGTGTGGCTTTCCATAATTATTCTTGGCTTGTTTTTGCTTGCTTTCTACGTAGAGCCAAGTCTATTTCCTCTTATCGTGCCTTAGCTGTATTCTTCGGAGAAAATTACCAACATTATTTTATCTCCAAGCGGGGGCAAAGGAGAATTTTTTTAAATTTCTGTAATAGCCCATTCACAATACTTCATCATGCTGGGGGCACCATATGGCTTTTAACTCTCTTTGAAAATTAAACTTGTATTTCTCTAGCAGAGGGAGGAACCCTTCTATATTAATTATTGTTTCATTTATACAAATAATACATGCGGCTAATAAACACATCCAACATCTGCCAATCTGGATTGGTATATGGAAAGAACTTTGTTTTAATTTGTTTTTTTTGTACAACAGTAAACCCAAACATAACACTACAAAACAAAGAGGACTTTGAATACTAGATAAGAAAATGCTCGCTCAAATGTGAAAATTTCAGGTGATTGTTCAATTGAGAGAATATAACACTTTGTAAAGGCATCGATGAAAGAAATAAATGTTATTATGCTCAGTTGGTAGCATTTTCGTTTCTGAATCAGAAGGTAGCAGGTTCAAGCAGTACATCAGGACTTGGAATTCATATAGTTTAAGATGATACTCCAATGCAGGGCTGGGGGTATAACATGTACTTTGGATGAGATGTTAATCTGAGGTCCCCTCTGTTTGTTCAGGTTAAAGATCCCATACCACTACTCAAAAAGAGAAGGGAGTTTCTCAGGCATCCTGGCCAACAATCCCCCAAATCAAACTGGCCATTTACTTCATGGCTGTTTGTGGGATATTGCTGAGTGAAAATTGACTGCTGCCTTTGCCTACAAAATACAGTTATTCCGCTTTAAAGTATATCCTATTAAGCACCTTGGGATGTCATGCTGACATGAAAGGTACTACATGAAATATAAGGATTATTGTTTAGTTGGAATAGTCAGGTCAGTTAAAATATGTTCATTGGCAAGATGTCACCAGCTCATCTTCCATATCAATGAAATAGACACTAGGACATAGTAGCTTTGCACAGGATGCAGAGCTAGTATTTTTGATCAGATTTTGAATGGATAGTATTATTCAGTACAGATGTTTTGTTTCAGCAACAGAGCCTTCCTTGATGGGTGGATTATGGGTCATTTTATACAAATGTATTCTTCTTTTGTGACCATTCAAAATGATATAATTTACAAAGCTGGATATAGGAGCAATATAGGTATACAGAGCACTGAATACAGAACACTGAAGAGGTTTGATCATGCAAGCTGGACCCTAGTTTGTCACTCAATACTGTCACTATCTTTTTCCAAGAAGGTATTCACAGGTTACATTTGCTCTGCTTGACTAAGTTATGCATTTAGATGTTTGTAGGCTGCGGGGAATGAGAAGTGCCATTTGTGCCCTTTGAAAGCAGCCAAAGTACGAAGAAAACCAGAGAAAGGCAACAAATCTCATGACTGTTTCACTCACTGACCCCTTCTCTTTCGTGATTTCCCCGCAACCCTGGTGAACCTACGGAAATCAGCAAATTCTGAGGTTGAGACTTTTCTTAGCACTTCACGTCCCTTTTCATCATCATCATCTTTGCATTTGATATAGCGCTTTTCACATCTTATCGACATCTCAAAGCGCTTCACAGAATATACTGTAAAGTGAATTGATTGTATATTTGTGGGAGAAACGCAGCAGCCAATTGTGCACAGCCATGTCCCACAAACAGTCGTGGATTGAAAATTTTGTGGAAGGTTTCGCCCTGCCTGGAATTGAACCCAGGTCTCTCGCTTGTAGGGCAAGTGCTCTAACCACTAAGTTATTAGTATTTTACATTGCCTTACACATTTACTGTACTTGTGCACTTGTTTGCACAATATTTAGGACAACATGTATTCACAGAGTTGGCAGTTCCGAATAGGACCCTGAGTTTCAAACAGCAATTATTTCCGGAAGTGTGTCATGGTGTCCTGAAGGAATTCCATTTCCAAAGTAAATCAACAAGAAATACTGGTTACATGCAGCTTGGAATCATTATTAACTACAGCAACGCATGTTCTATTTCATTGTATTTTAGACCCCAGTATGTCTGTTGGCATTGTTATGTGTATGTCAGCACTTTGACCCTCTCCACCCATGCAGTGCAGCAAAATTTATGTTTTACCTTCATGCTCTTCATATACTCTGCTTCCAAAATTCCCGCCTGCTCCTCTGAATCAATGTTGACGCTGGCGATTAAGTTTCCCCATTTTAAATTCAGCATTTTTAAAAATGATGCCTTGTGTCGTAAAGATGCAGCAAAAATAATATTATTTTAGCAATGGGGTAAGATAATCCTCTTCCCCTCAACCCCCACCACCTTGTTATTTTGCATGATCATGTTTATTTCCCTCTTTTCTTTGAGGGGCCTCTAGTCTTCCAAATTATATGCCCTTGGAATTTCCAATGTCTGGTCTGTACATCTTACTTTGCACACTGAAACAATTAATACCTTTGTAAGATGAACAAATTAATTCAATGTGAATGTACAGTATTAAGTATGATTATGGGATCCTAAAAAGTTCCAGCAAAATATCCTACGGAACACAAAAAGGCATTGAATCAGCTTGATGCAGGGTTTAGCCCCCACGGCAATTGTTGCAGTGCTAGAACCAGCTTCCCTCTGCTGTCCAACACCTGAAATAACACTGCTGTTTGTTTGATGAAACAATTACAGGCTTGACCTCAGGATGTTGGTAGCATTAGCAGATTGCACCGGTACACTTCTTATTGAGACGGATGGAAAAGGGGGCCGGCATTTTAAATCTTACTGTAATTGGTCTTTAGTCATTCTACTTTGTTGTTGCTTGGGCTCATTCTCACAAAGTGCATATTCAAGGTTTTACTCTGATTGACAAGAAACAATTAGGTAAAAATAGCCGCAGCTAAAACTGCTTCAAGACTTGCCTGAGAGTGCACTTCAATGCACGGTATCGCTTTGCATTGATTCGATATTAAATTTGAATATTTCATGACCAACCACTACCGCTACTTACATATTCTATGTGAATGGTGTAGAAGAATTGAGACAGGGAGACAAATTTATTTGAAGATGGAGGCTTCATTGCGTCATCCACCATGACAGTAAAATAACCTAATTCCAGCAATGGCGAAACAAATTGGGTTTTTAGCAGGCACTTAATAATAAGATTGAGGTTCGTAGAGTTAATGGCAAATTAGCTAATTGGACTGAAACTGGTCTAGCAATTAATACCAGATGAATGAGAAAGCTTCTCTGAGAAGCTGGTGATTTGTGGGAATCTGTTTTGAGTGGCCCATTGGTCACATGAAAATTGGAGAGTGCCTTCTACAATGTGGTATATTGTTCATATCATTAAGCCTCACAGTCATCTGCCAAATATAAAAGAGAAAGATAACATTCAAAAAGACTATTGGGCAATGTCAGCAGAAAAACGTACTCTTCCAAAAGGCTATGTAATTACCGCAGAATTTTTATCATCATTAATAGTAATACTACTTGTGTTTCACAAAATGCTTTTCATATCAGAAAGCTGTCCCAAAGCGCTTTACAGTAACGTGTAGTGACTGTATTTTGTAGGTGATTTCTTTTGTACCACTGCATAAGCTTGTTTTACTATGTTGATTATTCCTAGGAATAACCTTTGTATCCTTTAACGATGCCAAATGTCCTTCAATTTCCACTTTGCACTGATCCAGTTTGCCCTGCTTGCAGTCATCCATGACAGAGTGTATAAAAATAAGATTTGTCAACGATTAAGGCCAACTTTAATGGACACTGTTCCAAACGCATCTTGAATGGGTGCTTTGATGGAGAATTTTACACTCGTAGCAACTGGAACAATAGTTGGTAGTGCATCCTTGAAAGCTGGCATGTTTCCATGTTCAAAGTGAAGTCAGATCATTAGGTGCATAGAAACTGAAAATGGATAAAGCATTTACAAACAAAATTGCAGTGTGCATGTGCCATGTTACCTGAAACATTTAAAGACTAAAATTTGCCATTTACCTTCAAAAAAAATCATTTTGCTCTGTTGGGATTCAGTGATTTGCAGGATACTGCATCTGCCTGCTGGTTCCAAATCCTATTTTCTGCTGAGCATCATTGCCTTTAAGTCTCAGAGTCTTAGGATATTTGTGAGTTAACTTTGTTAGTGACCAGTCAACTAGAGAATTGTATAATTAAGGCTGAAGCCACATATTTCACACTCACTTTGTGGTTTAGCTTTTTCTCAGGTAGTCTCTCGTGGGTAATGACTTTTTCAGCTTTGGCAGTCATATTGGTGTTTATGTTACCATGCCAGAACCAAGTACGAGCAGTCATCTGAATAACAAAGCATCCATGTGCAACGAATAGCATTTGGTGTGCTAAACCCTAGCTTAAAGGAGGCTTTGCATGCTTGAGTTTGCATGAAGACATCAGTATTCAGATACTGATAAGGCCAATGTTAATGTCCAGGGAAAATGATGACTTTGAACTATTATTTACAATTCTAGTTTGTCTCTTTATCAATATGTAACAAACAGCATCAAACATACTCTCCAATGTTTTGAAATGTTTCGCCCATAGTATCGGTGTCTTATTATTTCGACCTGAAGAAGTTATATAGTATAGATTTTTTTATTTGATTCCCCTTATCTGACAAAATGACCTTCAAAAGAAACCACTACAAATAATGATGCATGTATTGAATCCAAAGCATGTAAGAATAAATCAAGACTCACTCGATTAATATTAAAATTAACAAAACACATTTAAAAACGATTTATTTTTTGTATTCTGATAGCCTCCTGATACTCCTGCTTTCATTTCTATCTGAAACAAATGTGATGTAATAATATATTTGAAAAGGAAGCTCATCAGCAAGACTCCTTAAATAATCAAATGATTCTAAAAATTATAATTATCATTAACAACCTTCAGTCGTGCGTATTTGCTGTGCATTTTGAATGCATTTGTGCCATCGACATTGCCAATGTTATTGGTGTTACTGAGTCCAATTGTTGGGGGGCTAAATCATGTTTATGGCAGTAAATGTATAGTTATACATTCAGGAATAATTCAGCATCAACTGTGGCTGTTAATTTTCACCCTGTACTTCAACCTGTCAAATTCAATTACACAACCAAGCCAATATCCCAGTACTATCTTCGGCGATCACTATTTAAATCAAGTTCAAATACAGGGGAAAATAGAACAAAATTATTTTAATAGTAATATCATTTTGACTGCTTGATTTCTAAATGAATACTCAAATTGCATTAATTTTCAGTAATTGAAATAAAATAGTGGACACAACAAGTCGACAATTTTGTAAATACTGTACTGTATATATTTGCAGATTGAGATGTACGTCTTAGACAAGTAAGTCTAAATGTGAAGGTATTTGTATAAACCCAAACCTCACAATTAATTTCTACAGAGCTGTTAATTACCTAAGAACAGTGTAAAATTAAAAACTGATCAATTTTGATATTTTACCTTTAAATATGTAAGTTTGTCAAGCAACTAAATGCTGCAATGCTGAAAATTAACTCACGTTTGAAATTGCTTCAAGGGTCACAAGACAGATATAGATGAAGAATATCGTTCAGGCCACATGATCTTAGCCTTCCAGAGTATCCACCTTAGCTTCCTCGCATGTCAGCATCAGGCTATTTCTTAAATGAGTGCAGTATCGTCATCTCTGCCACCCTTACAAGCAACCCATTCCAGCAGTTGATTACCCTATGTTCAAAGAAATACTACCTGTCCTTGGGAAGACTTGAAGCTTTGTTCAGAGTTTACTTTCTAGGTGTCCTTTCTAGAATCTAATATGCTGCTGTTAAAATCTCCTCTGAGAAATTTATTTTCAAGATTGAAGAGCCCTATCTTATTTTGTCATTCTTCATAGCTCATCACTCTGACACTGGGGATAAGCCTCATTGTTTCTTTCCTGGCGTTTTATTAGCAACTTCCCAGTTACATTGCTAGGTGCTTAAAGGAGGGCTTTGGTGTTGTGTTAGTTGTCTGACCAATAGAGTAACCAGTTTAATATTTGCTCTACAGTTTTGCTAATTATCACCTTAGACTGTATTCCATCCTGGGCGCATTGAGCTGAGTATTCCTTTCTCAATAGTTGAATGATAATGTTGACATGCATGTAATGGAAGAATTATATTACATAAACCCATGGGAACTCTGCTCAAATATTGAGCCAAAGTGGCTGGCCGGATGCAATGACATACTTTTAGTTAACTAAAGAAATTAGGTGTTTGAAATTAGCAATAATAGACTGCAATGTGGACTCTCAGAGAGAATTTAGGGACAGGACATTGGGAGGTTGAATCTATCTCTGATCCAAAGACTTGTATTGAGTAGGAGTAAACATGCATTGACTCTAAGTGCATCAATGCAATTATTGTTAAATGCAGTGATAGTTGTTGTAAACAAGCCGCTGTTGTCTGCACATCTAGCTTCCACAAGGATCCACAAGGTGAATATTCAATTTATCTGGTGGATTGTTGGCCAGGACACTGTGAGAAGCAGCTCTCCCTTTTTAATAATCTTTAATTGTCTATTTGAAGATTAGATATGAGGAACCTCAGATTATGTTTCATATCCAGGATGGCATCTCGAACTATGCAGTTTTCCTCCCCACCACTTAACACAGTTCTGTCAACCTAGAGCTGAAATTCTGATAAGAGACTTGAATCTATGACCTTCTGACACAGTTTCGTCCACAAATATACAGTCAATTCATTTTACAGTATATTCTGTGACTTACTTTGAGACGTCTAGAAGATGTGAAAAATGGTATATCAAATGCAAGGATTATTTTTTTTTAAAAACAGAATTTTATTACTTATTGGCGGAATGTTCAATGAAAAAAATACACTGTCATGCTTAAATTTGGGGATTTGGCACAATATAAGGCCAATTCTTCAGTCATAGCATGTTTTTCATTTGTGGAGAGAACATCAATGAAAGATATTCACTATTCAGACAGACCTAGCTCAGTTGATAGCACATTTTCCTCTAAATCAGAAAGCTATGGATTTAAGCCTTTGATCTCATAGTCTAGGCCGATACATACCATTCATCCTTCAGATAAGACGTTAAACCAAATCCTGTCTGCCCGATCAGCTGGACTTTAAAAGCCCTATGTCACCAATCGAAAAGAGAAATTAATTTCTCCTGGTGTCCTGGCCAACAATCCTACAGATAAAATTGATCATTCACTTAATGATTGTTTGCGGGATATTTACTGTGTATTCCGCAAACAAATTGGCTGCCAAATCCGCCTACGAAATGTACTGTCATTGTATTTTACAATAAATCCTGTGAAGCACTTTGATATGTTTTGACGATGTGATAACAAGAACAAATTACATTTGCAGAGCGCCTTTCACATCAGGAGGACATCCCAAGGCACTGATAAGTTGCTACAGATACAGTATATCAAACGCAACAACTAGCATGTAATTCCACTGTAAAATTAAATCACAATGTGAAAGGATAAAAGAACTACAGCTAAAGAAGTGGCATTAATGCCTATAATAGTATTGCATATGTCATATACTGAGTAAATGTTCCGTTCAGAAAAAAGAATGCATATCCTCAAAACTTATTCTGCATTGAGCTTAGGCCACTGGAACAGATTCAATAGTTATTGCAAAAACTGTTGTTTGCAATGAAGGTCTGATTGATTCTTAGTTGTTGGAGTGTCAAAGATGATGTGATGGGAGGTCCTTTTGGTCAAGGCATCAAATGCCAGAAAAATGCATTTTGCTATGGTTGTCTGATTGATCGGCACACTGGCTATGAACACAACCATTGATACAGTCAGCAGGTGCCACAGTATAGTATGTTCTTATTGAAGGATGTTCCTCCATATCTATGTTTCATGCCAGTTTTATAAAATTTAAAGTCATGACAACAGTGAGCCAAAGGATATAAATTAAATTTGTTGTGTATAGCTCATTTTATAAAAAATGTTTTGCATAACAGCTGAAATAACAGTGAAGCATTAGAACCACTCAGTTATTGACATCTTCCATGTTTGGTTCTGCAAACATTTTGTTTCCCTCTGGGTCAGATAGAGAATGGACATAATGCGGTGACAGAAAAGAAATTTGTTCCAGAATTCAATACACATGGTTTGTTCTGTCAGCAGTATTGGAACATGTCCTCTCATAATTCTTACATGGAACCAAACCTTGTATGTCTTACAATTTTGCATTGAGGCTACAGTATATCAAAAGTTTTACTTACTTGCATAGCAAGTAGAGAGAAAAAAGAAAATAGGAAGAATGCAACAATAATTTTTTTCAATGTGCCTCATGAGGATTAAATCTTGGAGCACTTCACAGTGATAGGGTTAAATGTTAAGCAGGGAGAGGGGAGAGGGAGAGGAAAGGGGAAGAGAGAGGTGACCATCAATGCAGTCAAAGACGTAACTTTTAACATGGGATTTGAACATAGATAAAGTGGGGGTTAAATGGTTACTCCACACATTTCTGCCTAGCAGTGAGTAGGAACCTGGTTGGTATTTGATTCGTGGAACATTTCAACTGGTGTGAAAATCCCTTCAAAAATCAAAAAAGTAAACAATTTGGTCATTCAATCCATGACTGTTTGTGGGACACTGCTGTGTGCAGACTGGCTGCTGTGTTTCACCCACAAATTGTACAGTGATTTCATTTTACAGTATATTCTGTGAAGTATTTTACTATGTCTCGAAAATGCGAATAAGTTAGGGATAAATTTTTATTGCAGCATGTTAAAAAAGATTTTAATGTTTCTTCACTTGGTTATCAGGTTTACGTTTCTGACTATGATGGACAGACACGTTTAATTTTGAGGACTCCCATTCTTCCATCAGAGTTTGCCTCTATCCTTGCCATTTGACTCAAGATAGATCAGATCCAATCATGTCTTGCACTTTAACGCTGCAGATGTACAGAAACAAAAATTCTTCCAACAAATTTGCTATTTAATGGCTATTCAGCAACTGCTAGATTTCATCTTTTGCACTGCTGAATGCTGCTGAGCAAACACAGCAGTGATAATGACATGGTTAAGGTGCTATACAAAAGTAATTTGGTTGTTGTTTGAAATGCTAGTGACTCTTATTGGACAATTTTGGTAAAAAGCTGTGGATTAATGTAGGAACAAGAGGATGGCATTTGACCTGTGAAGCATTTGACTGTCAAGCCTGCTCCTCATTTATTAGATTACATCAGCTTCTCGTGTTTTTAATCCTATTCTGAATGTCAAAGAAAAAAAAATCCACATCAGTAATGTAATGAACAAGAGTGAAATGCAATGGAAATAATATTCAAAATAATATTACAAAATAATTTGTTCTGTGATAAAATATACCCTGAGCTTCAATATAACACAGGATAATATTTCCCTCAAAGGAGATGAGCAGGATAGATATTAGGTGAAATATGAATTCTGAAAGGAGACTGAAGGCGGAGAGATTCAAGCAATACTTTTTACATTAATTTTCTATAATTACAGAGAGAAGCGAGTGAGAGTGCAAGAGAAAGCACAAATGGGTTCTGCAGAGATAGATCTCACTATCATCAGGCACAAATCCAACTTGTTTGACAACATAGAGATGGATTAACTGGAAGAAAAAATATATTATGGGATATTTACTAATATCAGGAAAGGAAAAGCATGATATGTCTTGTCATGCACAGCGAGATTTCTCAATATGATTCTAATGAATTAATCTTGACAAAATGCCCCAGAAATAGCTTAATTCAAAACGGCAGGACACATTTGTGGCATTCCATATACCTCGTCAGTAATTGTAGCACACCCGTAGCATGTACCATGGAAAATTGTCGTATGGCCAGTATCATCAAAGAACCTAAGCCATAATTGCTAAAGCCAGTGTAAAAGAACACCATTGCTCATTGTATTTATGTTGTGTTTTCCCTTTAATTTAAAGGGAAATGCTTTAATGCTTATCAGCTGCACTCCAGCACCTTGCCTAAAATAGGGAAAGCAATTTATTATAATAATAATCATTGCATTTGATATAGCGCCTTATCACATCTTTGAAATTTCTCAAAGCACTTCACAGAATATACTATAAAGTGGATTGATTGTATATTTTGTGGGTGAAACGCGATAGCCAATTGCGCACAGCTGTGTCCCACAAACAGTCATGGATTGAGTGACCAATTTTTTTAAAGGAATTATTACTCCTAGAAAAGTGATCTGCCAATCGATTAACCAACTGGGTTCCTACTTACTGCTGAGTAAACAGGCGCCTGGAGTAAGGAAATTTGTCCAATGTTTCATCCTGCCAGTAATTGAACCCAGGCTTCTCACTTGCGAGGCGAGTCTTCTATCTATTCATAAGAGCATCATAATCCAACCCTATTCTGTTCTTTCCACCAAATTTCCTACCACTAATAACTCACATCATTCCAGTCCGTTAATTTACTCCACACAGAGACTGTCACCTCATTTATGAAGTATACTGCAACAGTGAATTTTTATACAGCACACTAACTCCATAATTATTCAGTGAACAACCTTATTACACTCTAGTGTGAATCATGTGATATTATTATTCAGCTTCATAGATGGCCCAGCCAGCTATTATACCCTTTTATTAATTTGATTGTAGAACTGATGCCAGATGTAATTGATATTCTCCTCAGTAGCAGGATACTAACTGCATCACCTACCAACCACACGTTTCGGTTCCAAGTCATAGTCATGATAGATGATATAAGGAAAGATTTTGAAAACAACGTAGGAATTTGTAATCACGTTTCCTTAAATGCTGTTGTGAATAACTATCACATGAATACACGAGGAGGTTGCAGTACTGTTCTGTGGAAAACAATCGAGCCGTAGCAAACTGCAATAACTTTCATCTAATACAGACAATTAGTGCCAAGTGGAAGATTGCACTTTAGGCAATATGAGTATTTTAAAGCGGTATTTCTGCCGCTGTACATTTGCTAATAACAGTTAACGCAGCAGTACACATTTACTATTAGGAAACTAAAAACACTAGTTTGAAGAATAATTGGGGGAAATGATAGGAACTTCAGTGACTTGGTAATTGTCTGATATTTAAACCACTTAGCATTACAAGACTGAATATTAGCACCGTTGGAGCAAAGTATATGGGTGGCAAGAATTGTTCAGGTGACTAATGTTGGTGACCATGTTATGGTGTATTAATAGGATGGAATGTCAGAGATCACACTCTTGTCTTTTTCAGTGCTCGTTCTGGCATTTCACTAATGCCAATGTTTCAAAAAGAGCTGGCATTAATGATTTGAATGACAGGAAAAGTCTTTGTGTCTTTGTGTGTGTCCACTGATTACTATGTACTGAACCATCCGGATTTATTCTATTGCTGGTGCTTAGTCAACCTGGATTAAATTCAATTGCGAGTGTTTGTTTATAAATTTAATGTTCTGAAAATATACAACGCTAACTGTTTTGCAACAACAATTTATCATCAGGATTTATGAATCCACGTGGTGCTTTTAAAATTAAAAATGATAAAATCAAGGAAATGGCATCACATTATTAGCACGACCACACACCACATACAATTCATTCATAAGATTGTTGCTGCTGTTAATTCCCATCCTTAATATTTCAGAGGCTCAAAGGCTGAATTGAATGCCTCCTTTTGTTCCTATGACAATAAACCAAAAATCTCTAAATGTAAATACAGTACTACTAGTTTAAATACATTGCGTCTTCTAAATTCACATAAATACAGGATCTAAAAAAACATGTATAATAATTAATGATCCTTGTGTTTATTTCGTATTGACAGAAAATGTTGATAAGCTGTGAAAGATGTGAAAAGCACTTTATCAAATGCAAGGATTATTATTATATAAATAATGGTCAGGTAGAATTGTATAAAATGCCTTCTTGTCACTCCAAGTCAATCACTTTCAAGTCACACTTCAGTGGGAGCTCTGGTGATGATTATCACAGATAGTTGCTGTTGAATGTCATCCTATTAGAGAGTAAACATGCTGCTGTCAGTTTTCTGATGGACAGTGTCTAGTGGTTTTGGTTGGTACATTCAAGTGGGGAAGAAAGTGGAGGATTGCTCAGGAGTACAGATAACGTGTAAATATTTTGAGAGGTAATTAATTCCACTTTATATTTTCCATTTTTTTTCAGAAGGCCTCTTAACAGGGTTCAATTCAGAACTAATTAACGAAGGATATGGAAACATTCTTTTGTCACCGCCAGACTAAATGCAATTGAGTGTCTATTAGTGTTACTCCAGTAACTGTAGTGAGGGATTAGTGAGTTTCATTCCTCAATTATTCCAGTCATCTCTGCAAATGGGCATTGCAACTTTCCAACAACTTTAGTCAATGAACACCGTTTGATATATCTGCATAGATTTTGCTTCCAGTTCAGCCGAGGTTTGAAATGTTAATCTGTAAATTCTAAAATGTTATTCTTAATCTGTAAACCCATTTTGTATTCAAATTTAAATTCCTGAAATACTTTGGAAAAATCTCAGTCATAATTTGGAATCCGATTCTTTTTTAAGATCAGTGGTCAAACAGCTTTCTAATTGAAACTGAATTCAAGAGTTTTCATAATTCTGGTAATAAGCAGTAATTCAAAACAAAGTGGACTTGCAGTCTATGATTAGGAACATAGGAACATAATAATAATAATAATAATAATCCCTGCATTTGATAAAGCGCTTTTCACATCTTTCACAGTTTATCAACATTTCAAAGCTTTTCACAGATTATACTGTAATGTGAATTTACTGTATATATATGGACGAAATATGGCGGCCAATTGTACACAACAGTGTCCCACAAACAGTCATGGATTGAAAATGATCAATTTTTATTATCGTGGTATTTTATTTGGACGGATTATTATTAGGCATGTAGAGTAAGGAAACTTGCCCAAGCTTTCGCCCTGATGTGCCTGGATTTGAACACAGGTCTCATGCTTGTTAGGCGAGAGCTCTCACCACTGACAGAAGCTACTGATGGTTCACTGACCTACAGTTACTCCACATAGGAATAAGGAGCAAGAGTAGGCCAATAAGATCATGGCTGATCTTCTAATCTAACTCCATCTGCCCGCCTTATCCCCATATCCCTTCATCCCTCTATCCATAAGAAATGGATAGCAGTGATGATGATAATAATAATAATAATCCTTGCATTTGATATAGCGCTTTCCACATCTTATCAACGTCCCAAAGCGCTTCACAGAATATACTGTAAAGTGAATTGACTGTATATATTTGTGGGCGAATCGCGACAGCCAATTGCGCACAGCAGTGTCCTACAAACAGTCGTGGATTGAAATGACTGATTTTATTACTGTGTGGTTTTTTTTTGAAGGGATTATTATTAGACATGTGGAGGAGTAAGGAAACTTGCCCAAGGTTTGGCCCTGACCTGCCTGGATTTGAACACAGGTTCAAGACAAGTGCTCTAACCACTGAGCCACAGGAGCTCCACAAGAGCCCAGGAGTTCCTGAGCCACAGGAGTTCCTGTTCCACTGGCCGCTCCATTAGTTCAAAGAACAACATTGGTGTAACACTGAATAATCAACTCTGGTTTGCAGAGGATACCATAAGTAATTTATTAAGCACTTCACAGTTGTTTATGTGAATTGAATAGTTATTATAAACAGTTGATGCATTACAACAACGACAACAAAATTGCACTTATATAGCGCCTTTCACATTGGGAGAACTTCCCAAAGCGCTGAACAGTCAGGTCGGGACCCAAGCGGGGTGGGGGAGGGCCGGGGTAGTGGGAAGGAGAATGGGAGAGGGGGAAGAGTTAGTGGAGCAGCTGAAGATGCGGTCGAAGAGGAAGGTCTTGAGACCGGCCTTGATGGAGGAAAGGGAGGAAGCGAGGTGGAGGGGCTGCGGGATGGAGTTCCACAGTGTGGGAGCAGAGAGACTGAAACCCTGGCCGCTAATGGTTGCGCGATTAGGGCGGTAGATGCAGAGCAAACCTGAGTCTACTGAAAGGAGAGGACGAGCAGGCTGATAGGGAGACAGTCTATTACCAATAGAAGTACACACATCTAGACCAAATTTTTAAACACTGGTTTAGTGGAGTCAGTTCAGATACATGGGTTTAATTGCGAGCTAAACTGTCTATATATAATATATATGTGTGTGCGTTCCCCTGGCATATAATATAATTCATAAAATAGGACAATAACAGGACATAACCAAAGGCAATGAATGAGAGAATAACTTGCTCTAGTTCTGACAGGAGAGGTTCCTAATAAGCTTACTGAACATCACTTGAATTGACAGAATCACTGTTACCAAGGTAGCCTCAGGTAACCGTATTTTCTATCTAATTCTGTATTTATAATATCACATCACAAACTACACCCTGCTGCAAACTAACTTGCAGTATAAAATATGTATAACTCTATTTTACAAAAAAAGTTTTTAATACATGTACTATTATATAAAGTTTTTGTGCTGGATGGAATATCAAATTGATTCCAATAAACGCTTTTCACATTTTGTGAGATATAATTCAACCTAATACTGCAGAGATAGGTGCTAAAACTGGGACCAACTGGTTCTATATGTCTCAATGTGGAGTCCTGTAGCTCGGTGTTTGAATCCAGGCAGGTCAGGGTGAAACCTTGGGCAAGTTTCCTTTCTCCACACACCTAAGAATAATTCCTCCAAAAAAACACAAAACTGTAATAAAATTGGTCATTTCAATCCATGACTGTTTGTGGGATACTACTGTGCGCAATTGGCTGCCATGTTTTGCCCACAAATATACAGTCAATTCACTTTACAGTATATTATGCGCAGCACTTTGAGATGTCTAGAAGACGTAAAAAGTACTATATCAAATTCAAGGATTATTATTATATTGTAATGTGACTGCAAACAGTGGCTTTACCAAATTACCATTTGAGAAATACTACTCGATTGTTTTCAGTGTTATCAAAACAATTGTGCACATACCAGCAAGGTTTTATTTAGTACAACAATGCTATAAATATTGACATTATTTGAATAAACTCATTAACTTAGTTAATTATTTGGTGGTGAATTCATTTGATTAGTTATCTCATTATAATCTCATTACCGATAACTTGTACCAATGATAAGTAGGACAAGAAAGGATTGCTTTTAAAGGAGCTAGCATAGACACAATGCATTTTACATTTTTTTTAGGAAACCATCAGACAACATCACTTGCTACAACGCTCAATTTTGTTCCTTTTTTTCCATTTTGTTTCATTGTGAGGGCACTGACTTGTAGTGAGGTGCAGGAAAAAATCTGTTGACTCTATGCTCTGTTTGTTTAGTTTTACGATGAATAGCACATTTATCAAATGAGCCTTTACATGAGTTGCTCATTCGATATCATTACCTATAGACAATATATATTTCTATATAATAATTGGCCTGCATAGAAAGCACAGGCTTCTAATGACTTCTGCACTTGTGATTTATGAGGCCAACAGAGGCTCTCGCATATGGTAATGTTTTATAACATACTCCAACCCAAATGTTGTAGCGAAATAAAACCAGAAGCACTAAGGTAGGTAAATTAGACCCATTTGGTTTCTCATTGAAATTATTGATTCCAAGAGCCAAAGAGATCAAGCTGTTCTTCGTCTTAAAATCAATGTGTTATTCACTAAGCTGATCTCAATTTCTAAGAAGCTTCACGAATCTCTAAGAAACGTCACAGTTTTCATGCGAGTCAGGTATTTAGCAAGGGGAGACCTTTGATTGATAATTCAAGTTCATAGCTTCAGTCATTGCAGTGAGGGCAAGTAAGAAACCCATAGAAAACTGCAATGGAACCAAACAGTTAATATAATTGGTTCTAACGTGTCTTCTTAGTTCACTGTGGAGAAAAACTGAAGCCTGTTTGGTTTTGTTCTCTCACTGCGGCATTCAGTAGTTGTCTACAGTTGGCAACAGTCAAACATATTGCACACATAATGAGAATTATTTAGAAAATGTTAAAATATTCTAAAATGACACATGCTGCATAATTGCAAGCCAGTCAATGAGTAGAAGCAAAATAAAAATATTGTAACATATTGGCTTAAGTATTGGCACCACAAGTAAAGCTGCTAACAGGATAGGAAAAGTATATGCACACTAACCTTGTATAATTTTACTCATTTACCTTGTATAATTTGTCTTCAGCATAATCAATGAAAACTTCCCCTGAACTGTTCTTTCTCCCCCACACCTGCGCCATGACCAGCACTGCCTTCCACCACCTCCGCAACATTGCCAGGCACTTGTCACTGCCTCACCCCTCAGGCTACCAAAACCCTCACCCATGCAATCGTCACATCAAGGCTTGACTACGGAAACTCCATCTGCGTTGGCCTTCCTAGTTCTTCCCTTCACGAGCTGCAGGTCATGCAGCTCATGTCCTCTCCTGCACCAGGCTCCGCAACCCCATCACTCCCACCCTTGCTTGGCTCCAGTGGCTCCCCACCCCCCAGAGGATGAAATTCAAGATCCTCATCCTCACTTTCTAAGGCAATCCACTGTCTTGCCCCCTTCTAACTCTCCAACCTGCTGACTCCCTACCAACCTGCCCGCCCCTCCATTCAGCAGGCTACGGTCTGCTCCACATCTCCCGCCCGACCCATCTTACCATCAGTGGCTGGACTTCCAGCCTTTCTGCCTCCACACTCTGGAACTCCATCCCACAGTCCCTTCACCTCGCTTCCTTCCTTGCCTACTTCAAAGCCAATCTCAAGACGCTCCTTTTCGATCGTGCCTTCAGCTGCCCTCTCACCTCTCTCCCTGAACATCCACCTGAACAGGCAGATGGGACCTTGGTTCAATCTTTCAGTTGTGATATTAATTTGATCAATCTCATGACACACCAGGATGGATGTGAGCAACTAAAATAAAAATGCCAATGGATTGGGAAGACAAAAGCTAAAGTGAACTAATGTATTAACATTTTCACACAAAGCTTACTTTACTATTGATGGTTTATCACCGTTTCAGAAGGGATTGGTTAGATTTTCATTGAACAAGGATGAACAAGAGATGAACAAGGATCCTCAAGCTGTAGTTAGATGACCTGAATAACTTTTACCCCCCTCATTGTTTCTTTTGTTGGCATTTTCAGCTATTTTCCTTTGTGATCCTTCAAGATGCGTCTCATGGGTATTAAAAGCATATTTTATTCTTCTTAAGTTTAATTTTCTTTGGCTGAATATTAAACAACATTTTTGAGAAGCGAAGAGATATATCAAGAATTTTAAAAGTATCCTACACTTACAATAATTTTTCAAGCAATAAGAAACTTAAAAATATTTTCAGGATTCTCCTGAGTTCATCTGCTTTTTAGTCTTTTCCAAACAATTTGATGCAGAGTGATTTGATGTAGAATATTACCATTGCTAGGTACTGTAGAGTACCCACAATCTCAATTGCGCTGATTTTGGAGGTGACAAGCAGAAACCGGTCTTACCCTGCAGGAGGCAAGGAGTATTCTCACCCAGCTGGTCTCTGTGACCTGCTAAGAATAGTAAAACACATTAATTGCATACTACTGTACTGTACTTGACCCAGATCTCTGTTGCAGAGATGCATGGCTGTCGTGCAATCTATGTGAGGAGAAAAATGGTTCAAGAGAGTAGAAAGTACAAAACTTTAAAATATTATGGAAGGGAAGCAGAGAGCATTTTCAACAATTAAATTTTATATCATTTTTGAACTTGATGAAACTCCGGTTTTCTCTTTAATACCATTTCTCTAAATAGCATTAATATTTACTTATTGATGATTATGGAGTCCTGTAGCTCAGTGGTTAGAGCACTCACCTTGCAAGCAGGAGACCCAAGTTCAATTCCAGACGGCAAAACTTGGGCAAGGTTTCTTATTCCACAGGTCTAATAATAATCCACTGATAATAATCCCTCGAAAAAAAACAATAATAAATTGGTCTGTGGGACACTGCGGTGTGCAATTGTTTCACCAACATACCATATATATATCAACTCACTCGACAGTATATTCTGTGAAGCGCTTTGAGATGTCTAGAAGAAATGAAAAGCACTGTATCAAATTTAATTATTACTATTATTTTATCTCTTCCAAGTAATTTATTGGTTCTAATGAATGATGGGATATCTAGGAAAAGGTGAGCTTAAAACAATTGTAATATTTTCTGATGTATTGGCTCCGTTGATAGTTGAGTTAACTAATTTCTGTTGAGTTAAGCTGCAGCTACTTTTCCCAAGGTCCTTGTACCATTTTTACTGGTATTGCGGTTCCAATAATCAACATTCATCCAATATAATTGTTGCTGTAACATTATAAATGTACATGCATAGTTGCTATGGTAAATTCCATTTCAATATTCACTGCTTAAACATTTGAAACCAGAAAGTGCTACAGTATTTCCTTTCAGATCACAAGCCACCTTTAGCTTTTTAAACATTAACAATGTTGTCACTCTGCAATTTGGAAAGTAATTAGAACAATACTTGCTGCAAATTGTATTACAGTATTTTAAAACACTTTTGACCTTAGGCTACATTGTTGAAATAGTGATAGACCTGACACAGTAGAGTAGCTTAATTGATTTAATTTTGTTTAATATCTACCCATTCCACATTATTGAATTTCTGTCCTTACTTTCCCATTTGATTCATTGATGGGATGCTGTGCATAATAATACTGTACATACTGTGCTCTATTGTACAATATATGTAATCACAGGAGTATCCTTGCTTCAAAACATCTCGAAGCATGTCATAGGGTTTTCTGTAAAATATAGTGACACTATATTCATCGACAAATCTGACGAGCGATTTGCACACAGTAATGTGTCACAGTGGTAAAGTGATCGATCAATTTTTTGATAAATTAGGGGATTGTTAACTCTGAACATTGAGAGAAACTCCCTTTTCTTTTCAAATCATGCCATCAAATAAATAATAATAATAATTTGGTTGCTTAATCCACGACTATCTGTGGGACATTGCTGTGTGCAATTGGCTGTCGAGTTTCACCCACAAAAATAACAGTCAATGCAAATTGTTCATGAGCTATGAAGAAGGGATACACATCGTAGGATATATGACATTCATTGGCAGAAAGATAATAAGATAATAAACACCAGCTGAGTTTGTGAGCGTGCAACACAATGTTATGCTTCACCTTGTGAAATCATTATTTGTTAAAATTATGGAGTGTGGCCTGTATCATTGTGATCAATAATGCCCAGCTCTGATGAGCTTCTTTCATTCCCAAAAAGTGATTCACATTTCAGTGGGGAGCATACAATTTTTCTCTGTGCTCATCATTTCCTAGGAATAATTTATTTTCCTTATTTCTCTTCCCATGTATGTATTAACGCGAGCAAAATATTCCTGTGAAAAACAGTTATGAACATTGCTTCTTTATTATCTTCTAATGACTCACTGCCCAAGGACAAATGTGAAAAAGTCAGTGTGAAAACGAGGATGTTGGAATAATGATATCAAAATGTTCCATTATTAATGAAATGAAAGTGAACATTAATGGTAAGTAAGTTCTCGCATTCTATAAACATATGTGAAAGATTTATGAAAGGTTGTTCAATATATAGAGTTTAGGTAATGATCCTTTTACAGTATTCATAACAGTAACAGCAAGATACTAAAGTCTGGTACTTCTGTTGTGTAGCTTATTCTGGTAATGAGACTAGTGTAATTCACTTTGATGTTTGAGCTTATTTTTTTTCTTTACTTTAGTGAGTCGGGATCTAATTGCAGCAACAACAACAACTTGCAATTATACAGCACACTCAAAGTGCTAGATAAAGATGTTAGGGTAAGAAACTGCTCTTACTTCTTTACTATCGCCATACTTAACCTCCTGCTACCTTCTGCTCAAATGTTCTCTCACTCAGTGGTCTCAGTTTAGATCTTTTCTACTAATGATGGGGCTGAGGGTTGGAAGACAGGAGTGAAGGGAATTATCGACATTGCTGACTGCTGTGCTACAATGGGATCGGTCTCAAGCTCATTTTTTGCATTCGGTGACTTTGCCTTTGGTGAAATGACATTACAGAATCTGATGCCGTTCCCACACCAGTGATCAAAATAAAATTCATGAACAGAAATGAAAGTAAAGAAAAATAAGATACAAGTGGCACAAACAGACCGCTCCATTGAAGGTATTGGTAGTGAAGGTATTGGTATTGGAGCGCGAATTTTCTGCACCTGAATGTTGACAAGACGGAAGCCATACTCTTTGGCTCTCGTCATTGTCTTCAGTCACACGGCTCTCACCTACTCCACCTACCCGACCTGCCCCTAAAACTCTCTGAACCGGTACGCAACCTTGGGGTCAGGTTCAACCCACAACTGGTCCCTTCCTCCCCCATATCCGGTCCCTCCACAGCACTGCTTTTTTCCACCTGTGACGTATTGCCCGTCTCCGACAGCACCTTGTCCAAAAGCCCCTGAAACTCTGTTCCATGCCTTTGTCACCTCTCGGCTGGACTATGCAAATGCACTCTTCGCTGGTCTCCCCTCTACCACAATCCATAAAATTCAGTTCATTCAGAACTCTGTAGTCCACATTCTCACCCGTACCAAACTTCACTCCCCGATTACCCCTGTCCTTGCCAGACTTCACTGTCTACCCGTCCCGGAGAGGATCGATTTCAAGATCCTCACTCTTGTTTTCAAGTCTCTCCACTCCTCTGCACCCCCTCCTCTATGACCTCTTCTCTCCCCAATACAGCACCTTCGCTCCTCCACTTCTGGTCTCCTCCTTATCCCCCGAATCCTCTGCTCCACTATCGGCGGCCATGTCTTCAGCCACTACGCCCTGAAGCTCTGGAACTCCTTTCCTCACTCCCTTCTCGTCACCCCCTCTCTTCCTAGTTTGAGGACTCAGCTGAAGACCTTTCTTTTCGACCGCGCCTTCGGTCACCATTTTCCCCCTCCCACTGGCTTGGGCCTAGGATCCGTTATTGTGAGGCGCACTGAGGTGGCGTTTGGCGTGGAGGGTGCTATATAAATCAAAGTTGTTGTTGTTGTTGTTGTTCAACTTTCATTCAAAAAATAAATATTTGACTTGATTATTGCAAGATTATTATTATTATTGGCTGCTCTCTAATATTCCCTGACAGCTATATAATGAAATTGGTAGAGTTCTGGGAGCAGCAATCCAACTGGAACTTATCAGCCTGAGTGTTGTATGATAATTATTTTGGAATTCATACTGTATCACTTTATAACAACAAAAAGATTAATGTATCACTCGAAACTTTGTCTCCTAACTTTAGCTATTTTTTTTGACGTTGAATTCCCAAAAGTCTTTGATTGCACTAGATCCCGCATTTGCATACATAACAGTGATCAAAATAAAGCCTTCACCTGACTCTCTTTTTTTCTATAGAGGTCTTTCAAGAGTGCTACTAGCTGCATAACATGCTTTTCAATAATAACCTCACCAACAATGAATCTTATACTATTTCAGACAAACGGAAAGAGGAAACTGTGTGGCATTGCAGTTGGGCTAATCCATCTGCATTATCATTTGCTGACCCCTTACAATTAACAATAGTCATGTCATTTGTTTGTAATCCAATACTCTATCCCCGGAATGACGCATCAGTCCCGTTCAACCATATCAGTATTTTGAACACACTGTAAGTTAGAAATCATAAATGTCAAGGCTAGAATGTTTACAAGACACACCCAAAACTGATACGCTTTTAAAAAAAATTCTCAGCTTTCAATATTCCTGGACATAGATTTAAATAATAATCCTTGCATTTAGGTACAGTGCTCTTCACATCTGAACTTTGCCTCAGGGTGCTAACAGGATTTATTGCAAGGTGTAGTGACTGTGTATTTTGTAGGCAAACAAAGCAGCTTAATTTGCACACTGCAATGTTGCCCAAACAGTCATGAAGTGAACGATCAATTTTACCGGTGGATTTTTTTTGGCAACGAACGAGGTACATTATTATGTGCACTTCCCCATAGTCATTTATCTGACAGCACAGCTCTGATTCCCATATCCAAACCACCTAATAAGTGTAACCAGGATCTAGTGCAATGCTTCCTTCAGCCATTGAAAAGTAACATGAAAGCCCTCTGTACGTGACGCATTGTTCGAGAGTTGTTTTCTGATGAGGTCAGTTAATGAGGAAGCTCGTTCCATTGTTTGAAAACAAAGTTTAATTATTTCCAAGGGAATCGAGATAAGATTAAAGCCCTTTGTGAAATCTTGTCCAGCTTGCATGCAGGTTTAACCCTGCTTCCTGCAATCATGCCAAGATGTCAGTGATGTGAGCACTACAACTGTACACCCCACATGTGCTGAGATATGGTAGTGGCATTTATACACCTCTCAAATATCTTTAGGCTTCTTATTGTGCAAACTCCACCAGCTTCTGCCATGTGCCTGATGAATTTTTTTATCCCAAATGACCATTCGTACTTGGAAAATTATTAACTGAAACATTATCAAACTGCACTAGTCCCCAATGATTCTTGGTGCTGGCTGCAGAAAATGTCTTGTAGCTCTGATGTCTTCATACGCTGGTGTCTTGGGTACTACATGATAATACTGTTTGTACTGCAATATAGTGCATTATCAGGCTATTGGATTGTCAGGATCATTTTGAATGAACGACTGATCATGACTATGGAACTGAATATACTGTACAAAGGTTCTTTTGGCAGTTGTTCATGACACAAAGTGTTTTTTTTCTTGAAAAAAAATAGGTTGGATCAGAATTTTTGATTTGCTTCACTGCTCTTTTCGTGATCGGTTTCACAATTATCTGCTAATCGACGGTAGTGGGCAATAGTAATATTCGAAAACACCCTCCCCCCAACTCCGACACATATACACGCATACACCAACACACACAGCATATAGTGAATACCATAAACCACAGCCATTTTATTGCAAGGTTCTTGTAAAAAAAAAATTCTGCTTTGGCAAGCTGCCATAGATTGAACAGAAGTTTCCATGCTGTGAAAATGATCACAGTTTAATTTTGAGCTCATCTCTACCAGCTGGATCCAGCGAGCGAGACGGTATAGAATGTATTTGATTCTATCTGTCAGTTGTTGGTGGTTGTGCATCATTAGAATAACACACATTAGTGTCAAGAGTACAATTAAATAGTTTTAAACTATGTTTTCGGAGTACGTGAGAAACAACACCCCCATAGGTTAAGGAAATGCCTAAACGTTGAAAGATTTCCAACTTCAGGAATTATGAAACATTTAGGAACCAGTGGTTAACCATGATAACCCTCAATTACTGTCAATATTCTGTAACATATAACATCCGGTGAATTCTTTCATCTGGTTCAATATACTTTTCGTTGTTTATTTTGAACGGTTTAGATTTTCATACAACTTTTTACATGAATTCCACACATTTGGGAACCAGTGGTTAACCATGATAACCCTCAATTACTGTCAATATTTTGTAACATATAACATCCGGTGAATTCTTTCATCTGGTTCAATATACTTTTCGTTGTTTATTTTGAACGGTTTAGATTTTCATACAACTTTTTACATGAATTCCACATAGGAATTCACTGCAAAAGGGTTTTTGGTTTGGTTTCAGATCGAAACCGTGAAATATCAAACTACCTATAGTAGGTTAAACTGTAGTCTTTCAACAAGAACAGAAACAAAGAGCTGGATAAATTAAATCCAAACCTACTGGCATTAAAGGAATTTTTTTGTCATTGTGAATGATACCAATGCAAGTTCATCTGCATAATGTTTGATTATATTATTAAAAGCGCTTTAATGTAAGAAAATCAAAAATGAATGTTACCTTGAGTTTGCAAATGTGGAGTGCGGTAACAGGCTGAATCAATGTGACAATGTGTCGTTGGTTTTGTTTTTCATGAGTATTAGGACACCCAGGCTGTCTCACAAAGATGTGTGGATGTGTTTCAGGATCATTATCAGTTCAGTGGGGACATACCATAAACCCAAAACAAACTGAAGGTTGGGGTAAAATAGTCATGGGCATATTATATGCACTAACTGTGTCATTTCAAGGATAGATTATCACTTGATAAATGTGTAATATTATGTCAAAGTCACTAATCTTTTAGTGCAGATGCTATCACACATCAAGTGTAGAAAACATTGCCATTACATTCCCATTTTTTCACCCATCGCGCAGAAAACAAACAAAATAAAACCTACCGAAAGCCCACACTATTTGATAGCAACAACATATTAAATAATATGGGAGTCATTTCAATGGAATATTCTCATATGGTTTCAGATCATTGTATGAAACACTTAAATCTGATTTTATGATTTGTAATGCTTTTTTTTGCACCCTTTTAATAATGTCTTAAATATAGCATTGCATTCATTTCCTCTGACAGTAATTGAAGATGTGTGCATCAGTATAATTGGGATTAGATGTGCAAGAAAAATTGCCCTAAAAAATTATCTTATCAAGCTTTGAAGCCAAACTCCTTAAAAATGATTATCTATCCTAATACAGGTAATTACACAAGGAGTTTTATCCAATAACAGCAGGTTTCGATATTATAGAGATTCAACTATTTTTTAAAGAGGGAAATATATAACATATGGCAGTGTGAAGCAACAGGAGCCTTAACCTCAACAAGTCAGGATTCCAGTCAGTTCAAAATATGGAAATGGTAGTTCGCCACTTCTGATTTAGTTTGTTTTATAGTGATTCCATTCCATGTTTTCCTTCCATCTCTTCATTAAGATTGTGCCTGAAACACTCAGCATTGAACGTTTAATGCCTAAATTCCACAGCAGATAAATTCAAATTATTTAAATAAGGACTTTATTGTTCCGACCATAAAATAGTTCATGCAAAATCCCTGCCTTATTCCCACAGGCGGTAAAACCTCACCAATCCAGCTTTTAATATATTTAGGAAGTATATTTTAGTGTGAACATTACAAGCAGACTAATCTAAACAAATGGAATGCAATCGCTGCAATGATTGCTACATTATTTCCTTGGAGATACAAGTGTGGGTCAAAATCACCATGGTGTGTACTTACTAGTGAATAAATAGGAGAAATATTCCAATCAAAAGCCTCCCTTTGGCTATGTTCCAACCTGAATTTGCCAGCAGTCAAATATTAGCTCCACAGACAAAGTTTTGGATATTAGATCAATTATTTCCATAAATGTTTTATGAAGGTCTACATTACGAACATTATAACCGCATCGAGAAGCAAAGCAAAAGGACATAATGCCCGGAACAAAATATTTCCCATGTTATAATTTAATGAGAAACGAGACATCTATATTCAATTACTGTTTTTAGGAAATTTGTTCTCATTATTAATTTGGATTAACATGCTATAATATTTGCAAGTGAAGGTTTAGTTTATTCTGCATTGAATTAGATAAATATATAGTTTGGAGCTGATAAAATAGACATTAAGACAACGTTTGTGTTGTATGTGAAAACAATATAATGTGAGGACATATTGTGAAGACATATGCAACCATGATAAAGAAATTGGTATATGATTATAAGTGAAGGCTTTTAAAACATGCAATAGATTGGTACCTACTGCAATAAATGTAGAAAATATAATTTTTTTTTACAAACTGGATAGTTGATTAAAAAAATTTCAAACTTTTTCTCTAGATTTCAGTGATGCTTACAACTGCTTTTCGAGGTAATTTTCCTTGCTCTAAACTAAGAGCACGGAGACCAACTCTAATGTCTACCACCTTCACAAGCTAGCAAGTAATTCAGCATATATAATGGTTCAATCACATTGGATAATGTATTTAAAATGTAACACCAAAACATCACAATAAAAGATACTTCCTAAATATATTAAAGGCTAGATTGGTCAGGTTTTACTGCCTGTGGGCAGTAAAAAAGGATTTCTCCTAGTGTACAAACCAAAAATCCCCAGATAAAAATCATAGAAGTTGCTGGGAACACTCAGCAGGTCAGGCAGCATCTTTGGAGAAAGGAAAGTGCGTCAACGTTTCGGGCCCAAGACCCTTCATCGTGGACCCAAAAGGTTGACTCACTTTGCTTTCTCCATAGAAGCTGTCTGACCTGCTGAGCGTTTCCCAGCGAGTTCTGTTTTTGTTTCAGCTTTCTAGCATCTGTAGTATTTCGCATTTTGACCCAGGTAAAAGTGATAATTTGCTTCATATGTGTGGGACAAATTTGTTGTTGCATTAAATACACAGTCACTACACTTTGCAGTATATTCCTATGAAGTGCTTCGAGATATCTTCCTGATGTGAAACTTGCTACAAACAAATAATACTATATTAATAACACGCCTTATATTTAGTATAGTTTTTTCACTTCAGGAGAAACATCTCAAAGGGCATTGCAGGATATACTGTAAAGTGTAGTGACTGTGTATCTTATAGATGAAAAGCGGCAGCCAATCTGCACAGTGTTGTCTGCAAACAGCTATGACATAAGTGACCCATTTTATTCTTACCCAGGAGTGCAAGGATTGTTCTTATAACTGCAGGACTTTGTGGAGTCATGCAGCTCAGTGGTGAGAGCACTCGCCTTACAAGTGAGAGAGCTGGGTTCAATTCCAGGGTGAAACCTCAGGCACGTTTCCTTACTCCATGTACCTCATAATAATCCCTCAAAAAAGAATTGGTCATTTCGATCCATGACTGTTTGTGGGACACTGCTTTGCGCAATTGGCTGCTGCGTTTCACCCACATATATACAGTTAATTCACTTTGCAGTCTATTCTGTGAAGTGCTTTGAAGACGTCTAGAGGTCTGAAAAGCGCTCTGTCAAATGCAAGGATTATTTATCATTGTTATCGTTAGACAAATGCAATACATGGAAGGAGGGGAGGGGGATGTGAGAGAGAGAGAGAGAGAGAGTGAGTGAGAGAAAGAAAGAGAGAGAAAAAGAAAGAGAGTCAAGGATCCGGCAAACCTGATCCAAAACCCAACTCCAAAAGGCTGAAATGTAAGATTTTACATTTTACAAGTGAATGTAAAGGAAAAGGCATTGCCTCTTTAAGAACATGATTCCGTTCCCAGAACAATAAATGTTGGAGGCCGTGCCTCCGGAGGGGGAAGTGACCTGGTTTGTTCCAGAAACAAAGTCCAGTGAAGTCCTCAACTATCTGTCATAGCTGAGAGTTTGGTGGGGAGGAGGAGGATTGGGGGAGAGAAGAGAGGGGAGAGAGACACCCAGAGACAGAGAGGCACACACAGAGAGAGAGAGAGTGAGAGTCCACTTTACTGGGAGAGGAAAGGAGACAACATCTTTCCCAGTGTTTAGAGAGAAAGAAAATAGATTGTTTTAAGTAGTACACATACTGTATATATATATATATAGAGAGAGAGAGAGAAAGAGAGAGAAGAAGAGGGAGAGAGCTAGTGAATCCCCCCCTCCACTTCCCCTTCCTCCCCCATCTCCTTCCTTGAGGAACACATTGAGAAGAACTTTCTTTATCTCTTCCCTCCCACCCACCACTTCTCTCAACAACTCAACCCAACTGTGGAAAATGGCGGCATGGACTTTTCAGGATAAATGAGGGAAGGGGAAAGGGTGGGGGAAAAAAAGTAGGGGAGGGTGGGGGTGGTGTTGCCCCCCCCACCCACCCACCCCACAGACACACACACACAAAAAAAAAACCCAACCGACAAACAAATAAGTTGAGGAAGAAGTTTCTGCTGCAACAATGACTCGTTGGGTCCCAACAAAGAAAGAGAAGTACGGAGTCGGTGAGTTGGGAAGAGTTTCACCACACATACACACACATACACACACACACACATACATAATACATGCAACACATAACACAGACAACACATAACACACAAACATCTTTTGCATGGGGGTGGGATGAGGGGGTAACTTAGCATTTAACTGTGGAAGAGTTTGGATTATTTTGTTTGTTTATCTGTGTTGTGGAGAGAAAATGTTGTTTTTACCCCCCCCCCCCCCTCCCCTCTATCTCTCTCCTCCCCTCCCTTACCCCCCTGTTGTGGGTTTTTTTAAGGGGGAAGAATTTCTCCTTTTTTAACATTGCAATGATTTTCCAAAAATCCAGGCCTGCTTTGCTTTTCTCTCTCTTTTTTCTTCTCTCTCTCTCTCACACACACACACACTGTCTCCTTCCTGTCTTTCTCGTGAAACCCCCCCTCACCCCCCAAAAAAACAATCATACACACACACAAAACGTGGCTCAGTGTGTGTGTGTAAAAAAAAGAAACGTCAAAACTTCTGTTTAGAGGAGATGTTAAAATGGAAAATGTACTGGAATTAGAAATAATTAGGGACCTCTCTCTCTCTCTCAGACATACACTCCCTCTCTCCACTCCTTTTTTCTCCACTCCCTTGTTCCTCCTCTTTCCTCCCCCCACTGTCTTCTTAAACACTGGGAATCTCTCTCCCACTCATATTCCCTCTCTCCTTCCCTCTGCTGCTTTCTCCTCCAACACTGGGCTGCTCCTTCCTTGTCCTACTCTCCTCTCTTTCCACCTTCTCCCTCTCACTTAAATACTGGGAATCCCTCTCCTATTCTCCCTCCCTCTCTCTCTCTCTCTCCCTTCTCCTCAAATCCTGGGATTCTCCTTCCCTTCCCCTCCTCTCTCTTATCTTACTCTCCTCTCTTTCCTCCTCCTCCCCTCTCTCCTTTCCCTGTATGAATGAAATTTGAGAGGGTTTGAGGCTCCACTTTTCCCAACTCTTTGAGAGGCCTCAGTCTTGCCTTCCTCCACTGCACTATGTGAGTTATTGGGATCATTCCCCAAACTTCAACCGGTGGCTCCTTTACGTTGAGTTGGGGACACTCTCTTTTGATGTAGGAATCAAACCTGTTGAAATCCTACAATCAGTAACTTTCTTTCTCTCCCCCCCCCCCCCCCCCCCCATTAAAACTCACTACCGTTTTGAGTCCTAATGTGATGTATTTGTCCAAAGACACAAACAAACAGAACAACCTGATGTGAACAAATGTTTTATCAATTGGTTCCTTTGTTGTGATTCAACACTGACTGACTGACTGACTGGAACTCGTGTACTTTTTAAGTTTCTCACTAAAAACAATGTCCCCCCCCAAAAAAAAAGAAAGTATTTTATTTCACGCCAAACCACTAATACCCTATAAAATTGTTTTATATAGGTATCCAACTTTATTTGGGGGAGGGGGGTTTATTTGTTTTATGTTGAAGGAGGTTACAGCACAGTATATCCTGTTGATAAACACAGGCTACATTGTGTCCAGAGAAGGCTATTGCAGTGGATATTACTGTACTGTACTGATAACTCTGGCTTAACTTATTAAGTCATTATGTTGTCAATATCCTGGGCCACATTTATTTATGTATTTATTTATACTCGCGCCTAACTCGCCACTCCGGATAAATAGCCGCTGAGCCCTTTGCCTTTGGAGTGACGAGTTGTCGGGAGTTTACTATGGTTACCTAAAATACCGTAACACCGTCAGTGGTATTTTTTTTAAAAAAAGATATGTGCGGCTTTCAAGCCACAAAGTGGGGATCTTCAACGTTAATGTCGGGATGGGGCAGTGTTGCATGAAATCCCAACTGAATGTGGTGGAGTTAGCCACCACGTTCAGTTGGGATTTCATGTCGGCCAAATGAGTTGAGCATCGAAGATTCTGTGGCACAAATTGAGTCCCCCCTTCAAAAAAAAAGCTCTTTGTGGGACTATGCTGTGCAATTAGTTGCTTGGTATTCTATACCAGCGGTTGTGTCATATATTAAATTTAAATTCAATGGGGAAAAAAATGTATTTCATTGGTGGTCGAGATTTCAGCATCTATTTCCCCACACTCTGGAACTCCATCCCGGGTTCCCTCAGCTTCACCAATCCCTTGCCTGTTTCAAGTCTGTCTTAAAAGACCTTAATCTTTGACCATGCCTTTGACCGCTTTCCCACCTCCACCCAACCTGCTCTCCACTCCTCTTGACCCCAATTCTCAGTTTGGATCAAAAAATCCCTGACTGTTCAGTGTCCTGGCACATTTTTCCTGCATGAAAGGTGCAAAACAATTGTAATTTGTTGTTGTTAATCAGATTATTCTGCCTTTTATTGCAACTGTAGTACCATCCCCCCAAAACGCCACAATAATAGAAATTGGTCATTTCTATCCACGACTGTTTGTGGGACACTGCTGTGCGCAATTGGCTGCAGCGTTTCACCCAAAAATATACAGTCAATTCACTTTACAGTATATTCTGTGAAGCACTTTGAGATGTCGATAAGATGTGAAAAGCGCTATATGAAATGCAAGGATTATTATTATTATTCAGCAGAGTGAAAATTGTAAAGGATTATTTGAGCAGAAACCTTCAGACTGTTTTCAAACAAAGGTTGAAAACCACTGCGCTGCAGTATACGGTGTATATATATATATATATATATCCTGTGAAGTGTTTGATGAATTTAATAAGGCACTACATCAAATGCAAGCATTATTATTTATTATAAATGGAGTAGTACTTTATTTCCATAGCACACCATTGTTGTTGGGAGTCTGGCTTTGGCTTGTATGTGATGGATAGTGCCATGTATCCAGAGAGATGAAAGGCTTAATCATAACTGATATTTTGCTGACGGCTGCATCAGTGAAGAAATATATAGAACTGACTTATTGCAACTACTTAGTGTTGTAGTATCAACAACAGTAACATTAACAAGTGTTGAAGCCCCAGGCACAGAACAAGGGACCTTGTAGACAGACTGGCCCAATTCTACCTTCTACTCGTCAGAAGGTGCAAATTGCTCAGGAAATAATGAGGTCTAATAATAATTAATTCTTGCATTTGATACAGTGAATTATCATCATTGAGATGTCTCAAAGTGCTTGATAGGATTTACTTTAAAGTGTAGTAATTTAGGATTTATAGATGGACACAGTCTGCTTGTGCATAGCAATGTCTTACAAACAGCCATGAAGTACCAAATACATAAATTGAGCTCTATTTAAAAGCCTCATTGTGCAATATGTATCTGTAGTGTCACAGAGCCTGTAATATTCCCGAAGAACATAGTGTGTGAATCTTGTATAGCTGAATAATATATATAAAACAAATGTGACCTTTTTAACTTTTCCAAAAAAGAGAGAGAATTGGAAATTATTCATTTAGCTGCAGTTCAGTCATTACTGCACACGCTACACTAATCTCTGTGTGAATGGTTCTTTGACAAATCAAAATAATGGCTCATGGATTTATTTAGACATGTTCTGGTACATAGTGCAGGCCTTTGAGTTGTAAGTTAATCTCTTTGTTCCAATTTGTAACTTTTTTAAAGCTCTATGCTTCCACTTTTAATTTCTCTTTCTGACATTCTACTTGGTAACCGCCTTATTGCATTTCATTTTTTTTTCTACCTTTGGTTAATCGGTCTTTTTAATACAGGCATTATTTGTCACACCTACAAATTGACCACACTTTAATGGGTGTGTTCCTTGCATGTTGAAATGAGTACTGTATATACAGGTCTGTATTAATGTCTAGATCTGATTATTGTCAGCAGCTTAGCTTCAATTTAGTACATTATGTAAAATAGGATAGAAATTTGTTTAGAATTTTTGATGTGCTGCCATTGTGGTTTGTTCCAGGATAGTGATTAACGAAAGAATACTCTGAAAGTAACTTGGGTTAAAAAAAAGTCATTAAATATTAACTGTGGTAAATACGCATGCTTGCGTGTTTTGCAAATTACTGAAAAATATTACATTTTCAAAATCTGTCCTTTTGATATTGCACCTTTTCATATTGGAACATCTCAAATTGCTTCAAAGTTTGTGATGTGTAACGACAGTTTATAGATGAATAACTTACAAATGTATTAAAATGTGTTATATTTGTAAGTTGCTCATTAAAAATGGCTGTTAAAGGGACTTTGGCTGCTTTATCCACAAAATACTGTCACAGGACTTATTAGCAAATGCAAGGATTATTATTATAAGATTATTTTGTGGCAGGAAGGGATGTATCATTGGTACTGTCTCCAGGGATAACTGCAGGCGCAATTGTACAGTGTGCAATGTAAAAAGCAGCATCATAGAAATCAGCAAAAGTACTGAGTTGTACAATCTTGAAGCTTAATACTGTAAATAGTTTCAGTAAAACCAAAAGTTTAACCCAACCTTAGTCCTGTAGGACAGGGTTCCTAAACCTTCTGGGGCACAGGGCCCCACCAGGGTTGGGTATCAAGCCATTTGCCTCCCCCCCCCCCCACTGCCCCCACCACCCACCCTGACAAGAGGTGTCCTGACTGAGGGTCCCCCCATTCGGGCTGCACAGGCTCTATCCCCCTTCCTTCCCTCACAACCTTCACAAAATTTTGCCTTTAAATCTTTTAAGTACCTTGCCCTGGAACCATGGGAACAAGCCTTGCTCATCGTTCCTCAGTCAATGGCTTTGTACTTCTGGTGTGTTTCCTGGCTATATGGCTCCCATCCCTTCCTCTAAATGACTTTGTGTGCCCGCAGGTGTCTGCAGATCCCAGTTTGGGAACAAACCCATTGTGATAGCAAACTACAACAAGAATCTTTGGCCACAAGGTGGGAGCACTCAAGACATGTGCATCCATCTATTGGGAAAGTGTCCAGCCATGCAAATGCTCTATCAAGGGGGTTGAAAGCTTGTTTCTAATCTGTACTGAGCTGGCTGTAATATTGCTGAAGCTAATTGTATTTACCAGTACAGCGTTTATCCACTTAGGGCAGTCTTGTTAAATCTTTGGCTGCTGGGATTGAGGACACATCTACACCTTCCAAATCTCATTAATGAGCCAGATAGTTTAGGCAACCACCAACAATGACTTTGATTTATCATACACTGTCCTGAATTTTACCAGACATATCTTCCCCCCCCAACCCCCCTGTCTGATAATCGGCCAACAAAGCCACCTGGTATCCCCCCGCCGGTTGGTAGCAATGTGGTTGGTTATTGATATTAAATTGGGCATGTGACTTTGGACCATGATAACTAGACATATTTTGTTGCAGCACCTATAGAGCAAACCCTCTGAGGAATTTCACTGGTGGTGTTCATTGGAGTCCTGTAGCGTAGTGGTAAGAGCATTTGCTTCAGAAAGTGAGAGGACCCGGATTCGATTCCCAGGCAGGGTGTAACCTTAGACAAGTTTCCTTGCTCCATATGCCTCTGTTTACCTAACAGTAAGTAGGAATCGAGGTTGTTAATCGATTGGCAGATTGCTTTCTGGGGATAATAATCCTTCAAAAAAAGTATGAATTGGTCACTCAATCTGACCGTGTGTGGAACACTACTGAGCGTTATTGGCTATCGCGTTTTGCCTATAAAATATGCAGTCACTACACTTTACAGTATATTCTGTGAAGAGCTTTGAGACACCTTGAAGACGTGATAAGGCGCTGTGTCAAACGCAAGGATTATTATTATTGTTGAAGCTTATTATATTTTGACTTGAAGAATAGAATGTCGGGGGGAAAAAGTGTTCTTACTGATAATGTGCACCAATGTGGTCTCCTTCCCCTTGAAACATGAGTGACAGCCAAGTCATTATAGGTAGATCTGATCAGAATTGGACACTGAGTAGATAAATGGCCTTTTTGCATTAGTGCTTAAAAGATAATCAGCTGTGAAGGATTGATCATGATTTTGCCTTTACAATTCTCTCTCAGGCACAGGTTAGCAGACTTTCTTCGGTTACAAACTCTAAGCTTCTTATTTTTGCAATCAATCTGGTCCATGCTGGAGTAGAAGAATGGAAATGAATATCGGAAAGGCTGGTAGCTGGAATTCTCAAAGTTCAGTCTTATTTATCATTGTCACAAACTTACATGTCGTGTATTGGGCTGGTGATGGCTGCTGTAACTATGTTCAGTAAACTGCAGAGAAAACACTTCATTCCTCCATCACCTTCCTGGTCTCACATAGAAATCAAAGCTGTAAAGGCTAGTTTTTTTAAAATATTGAGGTCTCTGTGCTAGATTTTCTCTCTCCACAATACTGGAAAAAGATTACCAGTCTTCTATAAGGCCCCAAATAGGTGCTACAATTAAACTACAGTTTATTTAAAACTACAGCATGTTATTTTAAAAAAATTATGTTTAAATTAGGTTCATGTTTTATGGAAAAAAATCAGTGGAGTTAATGCAGCTCTACTTCGATTCTTGTGTGAGAAATACTTGGGTTGATGATTCACGCCGTCTCTCTTCCATTTGTAGCTTTCCTAAACGTGCTGGAGATTTGTCATTGTGCAGTAGTTCAAACACAATGTGTGCAATTACCCATTTCAGGATTTCTGAACCACGCGCATTGGGCTGCAAAAAATCGCTTGTTTGTCGATCCCTCAGTGTTATTTTTCATCCACCAAGTTCAAAATTGTGTGGCATATTACCTAGCTGCCATTACCTCTAGTTGTTTGTTATGCCACTTACTATTTCCCCCAAAGATCGACCCTCGTATTCTTCATAACGCATTCCGGAATGTAAGTGGGCAGTGTTGAGTTTCATGACAAACAGGTTTCGGATTATCTGGAACTAAATCTCAATGCTTTTACATTCTATCAATTTACACATTGCAAGTGAGAGAGAGGGAAGAGACACTGCTGAACAATGCATCAGCTTCCATTGAGTTTCGACAGATTAGGAGAGCTATTTTGAAAGCTATGATGAAGTGTTCTGATCAACACCTTCACCATGTCTCTGAATTACGCTGATGTTTTCTCCACTTTTCAAACAGTTTATATTTTATTTGGGGTTCACAGCTTGAGAATTCCTCAAATAGCCTGGCTCCCTGTGAGCTTCCCGGTAGACAACACAGCTCAGCGTGAAATGTTTGAGTACATTGCCATCATCTTCCTGTCCTGAGTTTGGACCATTGAGTGATGGTTCCCCTGGTTTGAGGGGCGGAGTTTGCAACTGCTAATCCCTCTGTAAAACAATCAAGGTGAGTTCCAGGTGCTGGATGAACGAATGTGTCTTCATAGATTTCAGATAATCCCTTCCAGCAGCTATCACCCCAAACCTCAGAGTTTCTTCAGCAGCTATCTGGCGGGCATCTGCCTTAAAAACGATAGGTGGCACCTTGACAGGACAGTTTGTGACATGTTTACTTAACACCCGCTACTTAATCCAGGTTGACAAATAGAATTGCTCACTCTGGTGATTGTAATTTTTAAATAAAGCATTGTTTTTTCCTTGCAAGGAATTGTCCCCATATTTGCCCTTTCCTCCATCTTGTACACGATATTTGCTCAGTTGAGAATCCATCTCTGGCAGATCTGTTTCAGCAGATGATGTATCACTCACATGATGTGCAAGTTTATACAAACTATTGACTGTGTAAATTGGCAAGAACTGTTAAGTTTTTTTTAAAAAAAAGCTATTGGTGTCGCAGGGAGAAATGAAAAAAAAAGTATCTTCTTAAACATCTTAAATTATTCCTGGTAATGGATCCAATCAGTTCAAACACCATCACATGAAACCCTTTTCTTCATGTAGTCCCCAATATATAAATGATTCTTATTATCAAAGATTCTTAATTGATACAGAAAAGTTTATTTAATGATCTCAATGGACTAGTACACATACTGCTTCTTTGGGTACATTGATGAATTTGTGACTTGCACGATGCATCCCTGACAAAGATGCCTCATTAAAGCTTGGGGAAGCCTAGGATTGCTTTCAGTATGACATGATGTCTCACAGATGCTTCAGAGATCGAGATCTAAAGTTGGTTATAGTTTGAAGTTGTAAGTCTGGCACCCATTGATGGCACATTATTTAAATACTGGCTTGACAGTGGAGTGGATTAAGAATGTTAGCATATTGTTGTTCTGAATTTGAAATAGTTTGGAGAATTTTTAAAACAGCCTTTCATCATAATTGGCTTACCGCAGGCACGATTTGAGACTGAAAGATTGTGGAATTATGCATGTTTTGGCAGCTAGCTTAGGGGTGGGAGGAGAGGACATGTAAGTAAGATGGAATGTAGGAAAATATTTCCCAATTTATAACTGGGATAGATTGAAACAAGTGTTTTTATTTGCAGGGCCTTTTTTTTTGTAGGAACTCTTATTTCGCTTTCAACCATTGTGTAACCCTGGATTAAAAATTAATATGACTATACAGTCATTGGGAATTTGTTGGAAGGTTGAACAGGAAGAGAATCTGGGAGTGACAGGAAAGACACAAGAGTAATGCGAATGAATCGGTGGTGCACCATCAATCTAAAAACATTTTATTCTAGCATCATAATCTAAAACACTGTTCTTGAGCAAAAGAATGTTGAGGTACTTTTATAATTTATTAGGTGAATAGAGAGTTAAGAAAACTTAACACTTTTGATGTAAGAATAAAAATTACTTTGATAAAGTATTTTAATTCTAGAAAGGATACAGTAACTCAGAGCTCTGAATCGTGGAGAAGCAGACTGGATTCCTGCTAGTAAACTACTTTTATCAATGAACTGCAAGTCCTTTAATGAGCTAGAGGTTGAAACATTCTTGTGTGTAATTTTAAAAACTTGCAAAGCAAAGGGTCTAAATTTTCTATATCAAATGCAAGGATTATTTTTATTATTTATTTGTGCCTTTCTAAATATTTTACAGTTCACTGTATGTTACATTGATCAATAATATAATACAAAGCTGAATGCTTTGAGTACAGTTTGATTGAATCTGTCAAAAAGATCTCCCTCACAAATAGATGAATTCTGTTTTCTTCAGATTTCACAGTGTTTTCATTCTTGGGAAGAGTATGAAGCATTGTGCACACAGATAGACACATCTAATTGTATTGTTGTGGTGTCACCAATGAGATGTGATGTTTTCAGATTCTACCAAAGATGCTTTCTTGATTTTATTATACAATACCTGGAAATACTGAATAAAATAAAGGCTATAGGCTGTAACTTTAGCTTTAATACCCTAGTTCCTCTATTGGGAACTACATTTTTTGTCCTAACAATTTATCATTGGGGAACTGGTATTGTGTTGAGTTTTTCAATATTCAATCCGTTTTCGCAGTTTGGTCAAGCTATTGAAGCCTGTCTGTTCCTTTCTGCGATCTAATGTTAGTGAAGGTTGATATTTCACTCTTGAAACCTTTCAGTTTAACTCTGAATAAAATGTGTAGAAGCAAAACTCTAAGCGAGCAGTGATTAAAGTACTCGCCTTACAAGTGGGAGACCTGGGTTCGATTACTGGTGTGGCGAAACCTTGGGCATGTTTCCTTATTCCACATGCCTGATATTAATTCCTAAAGGAAAAATAAAGTAAGCATTTGGTGACTCAATACATGACTGTTCCTGGGACACTGCTGTGTGCAATTGGCTGCCGCATTTCTTCCACAAATATACAGTCAATTCACTTTTCAGTACATTGTGTGAAGTGCTTTGAGACATCTAGAAGATGTGAAAAGTGTTATATCAACTGCAAGGATTATTTTTTATGTACGATATTTTAATGTGTTGATTAATATTGTACATAATTAGCTAGTGTAAAACAACGTGGAGTGGAATAATTAATGGTTCTGCGATAGTACACCGATAATAATGTAAGAGTAGATTAATGTAAGGCCTTGTATGTGTCATAACTTGTATAACACAAACATGAATTGTAAGAAAAAGATGTTGAAATCCTTAACCCTTTTTTAAAAAAACAAGTTTGTAGTACCTGATGTGTTACTGTGTGGAATTCAGCTGTTTTTTTTTAAAAAAAAGTTTATCTTTTTGAGACATCTACATTAAAAAATAATAATAGATTCATCTTTCTTTCCTATGTCAAAAGTCCAAATTGGTGAATCAGTAGGCAGCTTCGGAAGTGGTCTGAATTGTTGCTGAATTCTATTATATAACCATAGCCTATCTTTCTTAGACTCACTTTGGCATGAAACTTACTTTTAGTCCTTTTAAATTAATTAATTTTCCTTTTCAATAGACTCCAGTGTATTCCAATGGGGGATGATTAACAGGCTTCCAAAAGACAAGATTTATCTTCTGACCTTTTTCCCTTAACTTAGGATTAGGAACATTAGTTAATGTTCCATCTCTGGTACCACCCCTGTGCCCAATGAGCTGTGAAAAAACGCCTGTCATTTCTACACTCATTTCGTTAAGTACTCTGATATGTCCCATCTGGTGCTGATGCCACATGAATATCAGACGACTCCAGAAGGCATGAGAACTAACATTTGCTTTCCTCAAAACTTGCGAACAAAGTACACTCAAAATGTAAGCTTTGTTGTTTGCCTCTACAGTGCCCGCCTAGTCTCAAGTTTCACTGTTTTCTTACTGCTAATGTACTCCAATAATTGTATTTTGATACTTAATTGTATTGTCTGTTTATACCCTTTAGCATTCCTTTTCATCCTGAGTAAAAGTGTTAAATTTAATGTATAACCCATTTAATGAATGTTACCTTTTTGAACGCGAGTGTGCAATTCAGCAACTGAAGTTGTTTTGAGTATTTGTACAGCATTAGAAATGTTTAAAAATGACATTCTAATGCATTTTTGCAATTGGAGGTGGCATCCGCGAAGAGTTTATTGCATTGTTTACCTGAAGGCAGATCATTGTCAGCAATTGTATTGAGTCACGATATTGCAAATAAATCCAAATTGGTTGAAAAATGTTCCGAAATAAATATTTGTGGAAATTCCCTAACCCTTCCCACAAGCGTAATGAAAGTTCAGGTTATCAATTCAACCCATGTAGTTTTGCGCTAATCGAGAGAATGTTTGAATATCTGCACTTATTTTTATAATTATGTGGTAATCCTGTTCTGAAGTAAATCCTGTATTTCTCGACATCTTTATAGTAGAAAGTGCTCTAAGACGCCATCTGGCGTAGAGGGCGCGATATAAATCCAAGCTGTTGTGGTTGTATCTACTTTTCTAATGTCTTTTTTTGGTATTCTAATCCTAAATATACAGTGCCATCCATTTGATAAATTATTGAGACAATCTTCAAACTTACTCTTTGCCCTGTTAGTTTCATATTTTAATTCTTTAATTTGTTTTCTATGGTTCTCATCATTTCAAGTCTCTTATCGTTTCTCAAATTAGAATCTATTGAACTCAACAAGCTTCCTCAAAGTGTTGGTGCTTGAGGTCTTTACATTGTTGTTCAGCAAGGATTATTATATATTATATATATAATATATAATAATTCTTGCATTGGTATGGCCTCTTTCACATTTTTTAGACGACTCAAAGTGCTTCACAGGATATACCATAATGTGTATTGATTGTATATATGTGGGTGAAACGTGACAGTCAATTGCGGACAACAGTGTCCCACAAACAATCGTTGATTGAAATGATCCAATTTTTATTTTTAGGGATTATTATTAGTTGTGTGGAATAAGGCAACTTGCCCAAGGTTTCACTTTGCCTGGAATTGAACCCAGGTCTCTCACTTGTAAGGCGAGTGCTCAAACTATTGAGCTACAGGACTCCCAATATATTATATTATTCCAATGCATACCATAATAATTGCAGGGAGAGCCGCAGCTGAATTAGTGAATTATGGAAAGTTTGAGATTTTGATCCGAATTGTTTTGTTGGAATAATTTGTAAAGTTGTTGACGATACCAAATTATGGCCTTTGAAAGCTAAGGAAGCATACAGTATGTATGATGCTGGTATTTAAATTTGCACCTTAGGTGCTACCTTAGTAGCTCAGCTATATGTTGGAGTCAGTGATACTTACTCGTAATGTCATCAAAAAGATTCTCTCATTCTATAGGCCAATAGTTGCTTGGAGTCTTCTGATGAATAAGTAGAGTTGGGAATGCTTTGAATCGGACCCTTTTCTGAACAAAGTATTTCTGCACTTTTCCTTCTTGGATAATATCTGAGGATTTTTTTTCAGGCACTGGGATGTTGCATTGTGTTTTGAGCAGATGTTTTTTGTCAACATTGCAGGAAGGAATTTCTAAATTAACAGGAAAGCTTAATTTTAAGAAGGCATGGCATAGCACGTGTTCAGGAAAAAAATGCTGTGGCAATGTGTGACATGGGCAGGATGTATGGTCTGACTGAGGTTTATATAGCAATAAGTGGCTGGCTGAACACCTGCAGTATGATTCAAGAGGAAATTGGATAGCTATTTGGCGAAGAAATCGATTTGAGGTTTATGAGAAATAGATTGGTGTGATTTTTCTTTTCAACATTGGGGCTGGCCAGATTGACTGCAATGTTTTTCCCTTCACTATGTTCTATATATAACCGATGTCTGAGTCACATCTTGCTGTTTTTTAAAAAAACGACAGTTATTTCAAGTGGGATGCCACATCTCTGCCACATTGCCCGCCCCAGAACGTACCTTACCCCAAATACAGCCCATATCCTCATGAATGTGTTTATCACCTCTCGCTTAGATTAATCCCAATGGATTCCTCCCCAGTCTCCCTAGCTCCACTATTCAAAATATCCAGCAGATACAAAACTCTGTGGCCCGCATACTGACCCGGACTAAACTCTGTACCCACATCTCATCAGTTCTGGCCAGTCTCCACTGGCTCTCCCATGACCGAACGGATCAACTTCAAGGTCCTCACACTTGTGTTCAAATCCACTCACTTGCTGGCACTTCCCTAGCTCTCCAACCTCCTCACTTCCACAATCCACCACCCTGCACCCCGTTTGACTGGCACCGGCCTTATTTTAATCCCTCACACCCTTCACCTCATTGTCGGAGGTCATGCTTTCAGCCACTATGCCACCAAACTCTGGAACATTCTCCTCAGTCTCTTCCCCCTTTTCAAGTCCCGCCTGAAAACCTTCCTATTCGACTGTACTTATGGTCGCCTTCCGCCAACCCCACCTTCCACCCCGGATCAGGGTTAGGCTGTTGAGCACTCTGAGTTGCTACCTAGTATGGAGGGCGCCTATATAAGTGCAAGTTATAGTGGAGTCCTGTAGCTCAGTGGTTAGAGCATTTGCATCGAGAGACCTGGATTTGATTCCCAGCAGAGTGAAATACTCTACACGCCTTACTCCACGTGCCTGATTATAATCCCTCAGGAAGAAAAAACTAATATATTGGTCACTCAATCCACAGCTGTTTTTGGGACACTGCTGTGCGCAATTGACTACTGTGTTAATCCCCAGAAATATACAGTCAATTCACTTTTCAGTATATTCTGTGAAGCGCTTTGAGACATCTAGAAGATATGATAAACAACAAAATTACACTTGTAAAGCACCTTTCAAATCAGGAGGACTATATCAAATGCAAGGATTATTTATCTATTAATAAATAATAGTATTGTTGTTTGGATTCTTCATGGTAACATTGTGATTTTCTTTCCCCCCCCCACCCCATGCTAATTCCCACATCAGCATTCTTGTAATTTCTCTGATGTCTCTGTGTGAGTTTGATGTTTTTAAATAATTACACAAAGGACACTCACAGAGAGCCTAGTTGCTTTATTTTTTTATAGCATAAGCATGATTAGTCTTTTTTTTGGCGATTCATAAATTACTGTATATCAATAGAAATCTTCGGGGAGCAAATCCAGCATGCCTGAACTGAAATGTACTGCATTCCTGAATACAAGAAGCAACATGCACTGTAATTTGGTGTATCATATTGCAGTTGTTTGGGGAATCTTGATGAACTAATTATCTATACAGATCTCTCTGTTAACAAACCTGAATGTTTGCTATTTATTTCACTTTTAAAGGCAGAAAAGTAACCCCCTCTCCCAACCGCTACTCAGCACACCATATTTACAGAACCCCCCCAAAAATGTTCAATGAGCATTTTCTTACTTCCAAGATTTGGCTGCATATTTTTCCTTTCCTGCCACCTCCCATCGGCCATGACAAATCTAAACTATTTTTCTGTCCGCCATGAATGTCCCCTTATCGAAGCAATCGTGGTTGCGGTGTCTGCCTATTAAATGCAGATTGAATCATTTTATCAGATGACTCTTCCTTCCAGTGGCCTTTTATAATGTCAGTAGGATAATTGAGAGTCAGGCTCTCACTGTGTAACTACCCAGGAAGGAAATCAGAAAACCTCTTGTCAGCTTCACTTGATTTGATTTTTGTTTCCTCCCCTTTCCTTCCCGTCTCCAATTTTCAGTTGATTTTGTGCAAGATTGATCTCTTTCACATCACTGATTGACATTATCTTCACTTCTTATTTGACACAAAGTAGTAATGCCTTTCACCATTCGCCATAATATGCTTTTGAAGTGTGTGGATCTACAGTCCCTTGTAATGCTTGGGTCCACCATTATTTTACAACTGATTGCCTGTTGGTTCTTTTACAGTGCATCTGAGACCCAAGAATTTGTAAATTGCAGTATGTGGATTTTTTTTTAGATATATCCATTAACCATTTTTTAATCCTACTCTTCCGTCTTTTGTGCCAATGGTGACAAGTTGTCTCGCAGGGATCTGTAGTGCCTGTTATTGATTCTTAAGTCTTTTATCTTCCACACCTGAAGAAGGGAAGACTGATGATTGAAAATCTCTTTGCTCAATTGAGCTTTCTTGATTAATGGGACCCTTTTGCTAAGGCCTGGAATTGAAATAATTGTTGGCAATTTTTTTGATTTATGGTCCTCATGCATTGGTTTTTTGGTAGTGCTGTGAAATTTTCTAATTTTGCCCGATATTTGTTTCATGCTCCACTGATCATAAAATCTGCTCTTTCAATAGATTGATGAGGTTAAACTCTAGGAATCTAATTCTTTTTGAGATGGTGTGAAGTAGAAAAATAACTGCGATACAGTTTTGGTGTAACAACAACAACTTGCATTTATATAGCATCCTACACGGAGGGTAACATCCCAAAGTACTTGATGATGGTAGAGCACGATGCCGAGCCGAGGAGAGGTGACCATAGGCACGGTTGAGGAGGAAGGTTTTCAGACGCGATCTGGAGATGGGGAAGGAAGGGGCAAGGTGGAGAAATAGAAGATGAGTGCTCCAGAGAGCGTTGAACTCAAACACAATTATATACAACTTCCAGCTGTGTTTGTTTGGCAACCAATTGTGCACAGCAGTGTCTCACAAACAGTCGTGGATTGGAGAGACCAATATTTCTTTTTGAGGGATTATTATTAGGCATGCAGAATAAGAAAACTTGCCCAAGGTTTCGCCCTGCATGGGATTGAACACCGTCTCTCACTTGTAAAGCGAGTGCTCTAACCTCTGAGCTACAGGAATATACTTGATAGTAATAATTAATACAATAGAACGTTAATCCAACATTCTGAAAGCTGGTAACTTCCTAAAACTGGAAAGATTTCAAAATACATACAGTGTTAGATGTGGCTTCCCCAGCCACTTCCAGGTAGGTTTCTAAATACCGGCAATCTCTGGGTTATCAACATTCTACAGTATAATAATATAAAATCCTTGCATTTCTTATTGTGCATTTCCCATTAGGAGAGTATCTCAAAGCACAGTATACACTGTGAAATATAATGAATCGTGCATGGGATCTTTATTGTTCATGTACAAAGGCAGACTGGACCTTATCTGAAGGGTTGACATCAATAACAATGCACACTCCCCCAACACTGTACTAAACTTTCAGCCCAAACTAATGAGTTCAAAGTCCCGACTTGGGGCTGAAACCAACAATTTTCTGACTTGGAGTTGAGAATGATACTAACTGAACCAGGCTAACACCTGCATGAAGGGAACTTGAAAGCTGACTTGAAGATTGAACAAGAGTTTCTGAAATTGAAAACCGAGACTGGAATTGTATAGCAGGTTGATTAGAATCTGAAAGTGAAAATGGATTAACATTTTGGGTGTGATCTTTCATTCTCTTTTAGACGCCAACTGTGCATTTCTGACATTTTCATTTTTCATCTTAGATTTGAGTGTGTAGCTTACCTGAGTTGGCTATGTCTCCAGCTGCTCTATCATTGCAGCTTGCACTATGTGATCCAAAACTGTATGCTTCAGTGTTCTGTTCATTTTTGCTCTGACATATCGGCAGTTCTCTCTGATATGCTAATGGTATGGTGAAGGATGTGACACAAATCTGTTAAGATACTTTTCTGCAAGTCGGAAGGGGAAAGAAAGTTAAGAGGTAAAAAGGTAAATAGAGTAGGCTGAATATATCTGTATTAAAAATTCAAGGATGGGTCCTCTTCATGGCTCTTAATGAATTGCTACGTGGCGTTGACTGAACTCAGCTGCAGTGGATCCCTCTGGGCCAGAGCAGAGAGGGTCTTGATCATTATTCAGTGACCTGACGAAAAGTCCCATTTACAACACGGTTGTCTGCGTCCATTGCCTCAGAGGTTTGTTATAACAAAGTGCAAAAACTGGCTGACGTCCAGGTTGTTAGGTCACCACTGATATCACTTGAATGTAAAGGAAGGCTCTAAGAGCACAGGAAGTGGCATCTGAAATTCTTCCTGCTTAAAGTGACCGTGTGTCTTAACATGGGAAGTGCCATCAGCGGTGACCTGAGCCGGTCGGTCACCGACCAGCTGTGGTGACCGACCGACTCAGGAAACCAGCTGAGTCTGGTTTCCTGAGTCGGGAAACCAGCTTATCAAAGTTAGAGGAGAGATGGAATAAATAAAAATAATAATATTAATAATCCTTACATTTGATGTAGCGCTTTTCACATCTTATCGACGTCTCAAAGCACTTCACAGAATATATTGTAAAATTAATCGACTGTATATTTGTAGGCGAAACATGACAGCCAATTGCGCACAGCAGTGTCCCACAAACAGTTGTGGATTGAAAATGACCAATATTTATTCGTGTGTTTTTTTTTGGACGGATTATTATTAGGCATGTGGAGGAAGGAAACTTGCCCAAGGTTTTGCCCTGATCTGCCTGGATTCGAACTCAAGCTTGTAAGGTCCTCTAACCACTGAGTTTCAGGAGCTCTTCCAGCAGATTGTGGGTCCACTGTGGACCTACGAACTAAGCAACGGGAGTGTGTTATAGACCTGTGTGAGTTTTGTTTTTCTTTTATGATGAAATAGTATGCAGTTGTTGTCTGTAAAACAATATTCAACATGGATTGCTACCTTCTGGAGACGAGGGATTAGGGAAGAAAGTTTAGATGAGAAGAGAAGATGAACAAAAGTAAGGATATTCATGTGAACAAGATTTTTGAATGTTCCCTTATTACCTCTGTTTTCACTGAGTCAGATTAGATCCAGGATTAATTGCATTGGTCTTTTTCTGTATTCTTACACACATTGGAACAGGAAACCTGAAAATTGTACTATAATAATATTTGCATTTGGTCTAGCGCCTTTCGTGTAGGGAGGACATCCCAAAGTGTTCGCAGGATTTACTGCAAAGTGGAGTGACTGTGTATTTGCAGGCAAATCTGGCCGCCATTCTGTGCACGTCCATGAATTGTGTAAACACATTTTATTTTGGGAGTTGTTGGCCACTATTGTGCCAGTCTGACAAAAATACACTAATATATAATATTATAATACATATTGCATGGCGAGTTTAATTTTCTTGTCTTTTGTAAAAAAAAATTCAGGCTGTAATTCAGATTATATATTCATATTGTGTATTTTAGTTAGCTTCATCTTGGTATCTCCACAAAGATTGCAAAATTTCATTTTCAAATCCAAATCAGAAGTGTAACCAGACTATTTTTTCCATTTAAATTTTTAAAATCTGATTTTGCTTTCTGTCGTGGAAATTTGTGAGTGTTGCAAGAGATATAGTTGGCAACTGAAAATCCCTTGAATAAACGGCAGGTGAAATCTTTGTGAGAACAAAACTACTGTAGGATGCAATGTTTCCAAGCAATTAGTTCTTGCTATGTTGGCTGTGAGATTGTGTGCTTATTGTCAAGGTCAGGTTAAGCATTTTAGCGGATGAATGATATATGATTATCACAGTGTGAAAGTTGTGTAAGAAAGTGAGCGTAATATGATATGATTATGTTGTCAGTAGAGTGTCAGCTGCAAATTGTGCCATTGGTTCCCACTGCAGTGTTCAAAATTGGGTACAAATATTACAGAATATCCCATACTTTTCAGAAGGCAGATTTGCTAAACTTTTAAGCCAATTAAACCATAGTACTTTTCGGTACTTTGATTAAAAAAATTACGGCAGCCCTACTGAGCAATTGGCGGTATTTTGGGGCTTTTTTTTTACCTATTTGCACTTATTCAAATAAGCATGTCATGGAGTTGGAGAGGGTGGTGAGGGGAGTTTTGATCATTTTGTAAATCGGTACCACAGAAGCAAACTGTTTGTGCACTGCATGGTCTTGACTGATATAAAGTTGTAGATAGTGGTAAATAATAATAAATTGTTCACTGAATCCATAGAGACACTGCTGTGTGCACACTCCCCAAACACAGGGGATACGTTCCTGAAATCCCCGTGGTTAGTAAAACTGCGGTTGGCAAATACATGGCCCTATGGAAAACATGGGGTTAGGGGGAGTAACTTGCTTGTTCTTTTTCTAAACGCAAACAAAATACACAATAACCTAACAAAAACAATAAATGTTCAAAGAACACAATAAAAGATAATATAAAAAACAATAAATTCATGTTATGTACCTTAATCCTAAGAGAGAAGTGACGTAGTGGCTGGTTGATTGCGACATTGCAACTGGGTCCTAGCGCCCAACGCTAGTGTTAAAACCTGTGGATATGCAAAATTCACTGCTGCGGTTGGCAAAGGTTGTCGCAGAGAGGAAACTGTGGATACGTGAAATCCGCGGTTGAAAAGACTGCGGTTGGGGCGGGGTACCTGTATTCTGTGAATTGTTTTGAGATGTCGAGAAGACGTGATAAGGCGCTATATCAAATGCAAGGATTATTATTATAGGCTTATTAATGATGTATGCTGGTTAAACAATTTTATACACATTGTATATTAGCTTTCCTTTTTCTTGGTCAACATAAATGAATCATGGCAATGACGGGGTATTTTAATTTGTGTCCCCATTACAAGTTGACACTCATTTTTCCACAACCACCAGCTTGATGTGAATTGAGTATTAAATTCACTTTATTGGCTTAGCTTGCTTTCAAATGGGAGTCTTAAGCTCCGAGGTGAATATTTGGTTGCAAAGTTCCTTTTAAAGACTGCTTATTAGTTCTGAAGGAAAAAGAATGCTGCTACTCTTTGTGCACTGTCCATGAACAATAAGTGGTACATTTCCATATACTGTTGGAGAGAAGTATGATTTTATTTTCACTCACTATTCTCTGCTGGGAATCCTGCAAAGTAAATACATTTCTGATTCTTGATTAATTATACTGCATTTATTTTTATTTGACCTTATTTCTCTTATTCCTTTTTTTTCCCCTTGCATCTGATTTCTACCCTTTCTACCCCTGTCCCTGGCTCGGTCCCGGAATCCGCTATTGTGAAGCGCTCTGAGACGCCGTCCGGCGTGGAGGGCGCTATATAAATCGAAGTTGTTGTTGTTGATTTCATCCATTTTCTCTACCAAAACCTGGGCATTTTTTCTCACTTGCATTCTCTGCTTACAAATTCGCACGTAGAACATGTGCACCCATCATTCCATGGAGAAAATCAGTAATCTTTATCCTGCAGTTTGAGATCCATCAATGCCTCCCCTGCTAAACTGCTTTAAACAGTGAAAATTATGTTGCCATAAAATACTGTATATGCAAATACATTCCCTCAGACTTTACAGTATTTGTCTTTAGATGGGAACACATCTAAATAGTTTTTTTTTCTGAAAATTCAGCACTCCATATTTTCCTTCGATCAATCTCACTTCTTTTTATATCTAATAGCCATCTGTGCATATAACTCATTACAACCTATGATTTTGTTTGGAGCACAAACTAAAGATTTGCGCTTGTGGTGAAAACATACATTGGAACTCATATGTGATTGCAATTGAATCTTGTCTATGCTTCTCTGCTTCATGTGCAGGCGTATTGTAGTGGGGAAATGATGGGCATCTGTTTTGGTCCTTCAGTGTGCACTGTATTCAGAATTCTTCAGTATATTGCACATACACAATATTCACATTTTAATAGAGTGAGATTGAACTTTTGTACGTTAGGCCGGCTCATCAACTGAGGGAAAATGAGACAAGAATGGAGTTAAAAATGCAATGCGTTTGAGGCTGCAGTTTTTAAATTGACTGGCTTTTTCAGAGAATTGTACAATCCTGGCTTCTTGAATCTGGATATCCACTGTAAAACTTCAATTTGAACTTAATTTATCTTGGCTGAACATTATTTTGCCATTCATTTTACCTGCCTGACCAGAAAATATGTGGTTATACTGTTCCAAACCAAGGAACCGTGTGTTGTAATGTGTGCACACACATCTTGACAGTGCACAGATATGAATTAAACAGATTATATATTATTGCAGAAATCCAATTAGAATTTTCAGCAGTGCTTGCTACTGAGTTTCTCACTTCTTTCTTTAAAGGAGCTGAAATAGTTTGGTTTGGAGAATGCTATCAACATTGTTTTATTCAAATAAAATGGAATCATGAAAGCACTTGAAATAAACTGTTTTAGCAGGGAGAATGGGGCACAATTCCAACGTTAGAATGCTAGATTATTCATTATAAATCAAAGTATTTTTTAATTGAACCCATGTAACAATGAAATATTGCGATTGAATTGTTTCAAATTGTTGCTTTATGCGAAATAATCTTTCCAATGTGCTTTCTGTTGGATTTTTCTGGTGGCAGTGTAACTTTTAAGAAAATAAATTAATATAGTGCAAACAATGGTGTAAATCTGACTGGGTAAAGACCAGGCCAAGAAGTTTGAACTTTCCTCCCTAAAACAATTAACATGTCTGACTTGTAACCAGGTTGCACATACTCGCGAGTTGCTGATACGTTGATTGTGGTACAGCATCAGGTTTAATTAACAGTCTTTTGGTTGCTAGGTTTAAAACGTATTGTGCAAATTCAGTGATGGGCCTTTCAGTCTTTCCATATGCTGTCGTCACCTGAACTATCAATACAGCATGTTTATCTCTACCTGGCATGAGCTGCATGCAATGATGCTGCTCAGATGCAATCTGATTCAGCCCATCCATATTCAAAATGCTACAGACACACTTATTCAACTATTCCATTTACCTGCCCAAGACATGTGTTCGAATTCAGGCAGCTCAGGGTGAAACCTTGCGCAAGTTTCCTTACTCCACACGCCTAATAATAATCCCTCAAATAGAACAATAATAAAATTGGTCTTTTCAATCCACAACTGTTTGTGGGACACTGCTGTGCGCAATTGGCTGCCGTTTCGCCCACAAATGTACAGTCAATTCACTTTACAGTATATTCTGTGAAGCACTTTGAGACGTCTAGAAGATGTGAAAAGCACTATATCACACGCAAGGATGATGATTATTATTTCCAATGATATGTTTCACCATACATTTTCGTTTATATGGTCATATTGTCTATGACCATAGACAATAATGGAAGGAAAGTAAAAACAGACTTTGATTGTTTTCACTTTAATATTAGGTTGAAGCATCAAAAATAACGTACAATGGTTTCCTTTTTGGTACAATTTTATGAAATGTTCAATACTGCAATTTATAAATTTTATCTTGAATTAAACGTGCGTTTACAGTAAGTTGGTGCCCAGAAACAAATCATGTCGTGGAAGAAAGGCTTTTTATTACAGAAATTGATATAAACCAATCCCAAGTAGAAGATGTATTCAGTGAAATGAAATAAAAAAAGAGAATGCACATTGCAACAAAATGTCGGAAAATTGATTTGCTGAATTAATTTTGCTGTCCTCTTGTGTTGTTTAACACCTGAAATAAAATACCCAATAAAATAGCTTCAATCCTGTAATCAAATCTCGAAGGATTGAGACTTCATTCTGCAGTAGTCTGAAATGTAAAGTTCAACCTTGAAGCTCATTTTCATTATTTCTTTAGGCTCTTTCTCCCCCCAAACTATTGTTGCCTTCAAAAAATGCCCCTCCCACCAAAAATAGTTAGCCATAAACATTTTGGAGGTTGCTTTGCATTGGAAATTTTTAGATAGTGCTAAATAGAGGAAGGAACTTACTTACTGATGATGAATATATTGAAAAAATGCTATGTCGTAAACTTAGCAAATACAGACTTAAATGTCAAATTTTCTGCTTTCAGCTATATACAATTATGACTCCAGAGAAGAAGTGGAACTCGCACTGGAGATCGGTGATACAGTGCACATTCTGGAGACCTATGAAGGCAAGTACAAATGCTGTATTTGTGGTTTGCACCTATACGTGGTATTTTTAAAAGCTTGGGAACATAAGCCATTTGCTGTTCTTCGTGATTGAATCTTGTAACTTATCGAGACACTCAAAGGATCAAACTGACTTTTTGGTTTCCAGAAATGTTTCCTTCTCTTTGCTTTATAGCTTGATGCTAAACATAACAAGCTATGAGTTCCCATCTGCAATATTCTACTTCTCAGCTGCAACTGCTCTGCTGCAGGCATGTAGAATAGAGAGAAGGGTTATCCTAGATCTTCACTCACTCTGCCTAATACTAGCGATTGAGTTCTACCAGGTGGGGATTGATATCAACCAATTCTCTGGAGAATTTTAGGATTGGTCTTGGGATCTTCTGGATGTGAATGACTTGGCTTCTCAGTCGGTTGGTCTGTTGGTCTGTCAGTCAGTCAGACATTTATATAGCGCCTTTCACATCGAGAGGATGACCCAAGGTGCTGAACAGTTAGGTAGGGACCAGAGCAATGGGTGGAGTGGGCAGGGTAGGGGGAAGGAGAATAGGAAAATTGACTGTATATTTGTGGGCAAAATGCGGCAGCCAAATTGCGCACAACAGTGTCCCACAAACAGTCGTGGAAGTGGGGTTAGGGGAGAAAGGGGGTAAGAGGGTAAGGCGAGGAGTTGGGGTAGGGGGAAGGAGAGCAGGAAAACCAACTGTATATTTGTGGGCGAAACAAGATCATCACAAGATTTCGACTGGCTGAAGTATCAGGGAACTTCCAATTAAATATAATGATTTCAGAAGATTCCTGTTGAAATCAAGTGAAAGTGGCTATTTCTATTATGTACCTCTTGTAAGGTTGAAGTCAATTAATTAACAAATTCATAGAGAACATCTTATATTGTCCTTTGGATGTGTGACAGTTTATTTAGAACACAATGGGTTATGCATGCTGTTTATTCAGTTGTTCTGGTGTGGAACACTTGGTGGAACATTAATCATGTTCTTAAATTTGGGAATACTGTGTACTTCTGTTGACTATTAAGTGTTTCACAGGGCTAAATTCATTAATTTATTATTTCTCACACCTGAAACATTCTGCGGGTAGCACATTTAAAACCCAGCCCACACAACAATGCACAATTTTGAACATCTGCTTATATTTCATGTTAAATTTGTAAATTTCTTTGTTTCTAACCTGAGTTGACCCATAATTGAATAATGTGAGAATGCTCGTTCATAACAAAAACCCCCATGGACAGTGTAGAAACAGTGATTTATCATGCTTTCATCCAGAGCCAGAAGCAGGCTCTACCTTCTTTGGCTCATGTTGTTTATCTTCACATTGTCGAGCAATAAACTGCGATTGATGGATAAGATACAACCTGGCATGCTTAATGCCCAGATTCTATTACTTGTAGTTTGTCTCCCGAAACTTAGTTTTGAAACAAAACTGAGCAGTGCGTTCCCTCATTTGGAGAAGATTTCAAATCTCACTTGGTAAAACATCATTGCATACTATGCAAAGTTGAAGCTTAATATAATTTTACTATTTTGTTTAGGCTCTGCTAAATGCGACTTAAAGGATATTATTCCTGTCAAACCGTTTAGCATTATTACGAGGCATGTAAAATTTGCCTAGGGACGCCCATTATGACACTGTTATGCAATGATCTATTCAAATGTCTGAACTTCCAGGATAAATTTGTCGAAATTATTGTCACTCCCAATCAATCCGCAGCATCTATAACTTTAACACACACATTTCTCAAATTCTAAATGGATCTTGGCAGTGTGCCCACTCCAAATGTGTCCACATGGCATACTAAGTAGCGCAGAGATGTCTGTTTTGTACTGTGGTGGTGAACCTGTATTTCAGAGTCTTAATTTATCCCTTCCGTCTCTCCCTGAACCAGTATCGTGCTTCATCCCAGCCAAGAGTGTAGGCAGAGGACTTGTTCCCATGCTGCCTCAGTACTGCTGCTGTATTTTGTCTGCAAGAAGGTTTATAAAAACATGTCATTGTTTTTTGAGAGTTACATTCTTATTATAACCCAATCTCTTGCTTCATTGTGGGTGTGGGGGGGTGGTGTGGGTGTGGGGGGGGGGGGGGGGGGGGGTCTAAACGAAACACCTGGCTTCTTTCATCTCCCTGGCAATGCAGCTGTGATCATGATGACTTATTGGTGGAAACATCCTGTGCCAAGAGTGAATTTGGAGCTCATGTGCCATTGTGCCGTTCTTCATCATGACTATTTTAGAATTCAATATGCAGAAAGAATCAATAACATCAAAAACCATTTCCAACTGACCCGCCTCCCAAGCGATGGAGAGTCAGACACTGTAAACTGAGCATCCTCCTCTTTACTGCCACGTTGTATTCCTGGCAGTATAACCATACAATATGATGTCTGTGTTGTGACTTCCCTAGACTTTGACCTCATGCTAAAGATCCTGTTCTTACACAGAATGTTAGTTTTACATAATTAATAGCCCAAGAATGCATCCAACTTCAAAAGAAAATGTCATGTTTTTTATGCTTGAGAATGAATATTGGTAACAAAGAACTGACCTTGAAATGCTTTATTGAGGGCATGGATCAGTCTGGATTAATTTTAGCAATTAAATGGATTTGAAATTCCAAGCACATTTTGAGAATGCTGGACTGGACATGGATTAATAGGTGCTTTTACGCTAATGACATGCTCTACATGCTGTTTCAGAATTTTGTTTCTTTCAGAAGTATTCAGATTTATTTGTTGTTTTAAAAATGTAATTCTCCATTTGGGATGTTAAGTAAAGATGTGGTTTAGTGGAGTACTTTGCACTAACTTTTGACCTTGGGTGCTATATTTTGTTCTTTAATTCATGAACGTAATAAAACACATGAAAGCTGAGCTTGCAAACAGCTGGCCAGAGTGCTCTCCCATTATGGAACAATTCCTAAGTAGTCAAACCTGCCTGAAACACTCTCAAGGGACTAGGCCAAAGTGGCCTTTATACAAGGGTGGCAGCTGAGTAACGGGTTGTTGGTGTGTGAAGTGAATGCACACTGAAGGGGCTGTTTCAGAATAGTTGTTAACGGGGTGGTTGCTGTATGGAAGTGGTCGCTTGTCTGGTTTAGTATTTGCTATTTTTCTGAAAGAGAGAATTAAAATCCATCAGCTCTTTGTTGTCATTTATTTCTTGAACGACATTAGACTTGACAGTGGTTCATGGTGGAATTCTACACTATTAGCCATTTTGACTCACTGCACTAATAAAAAAAAGACTGTTTATGAGACATTATTTCACCACTGACATTACTCGCTCCTTTGCTCGTGCACCACACAGAAACGTGATGTCAGTGGTGACCTGATGATCAGGAAGTCAGGAAGTTTTTTTTTAACGTAGCTACCAGTCTGTGGTAGCTACGTCTGGCAGCAACCGTACACAATGGATCCAACAATCACACCCCAGTTGCCCATGTTGGAATTTTAAGGGTCACAAACACTGCATTGTAACGTGACTCCATTGTATTTTGATGATTGATAGTGATTCACTGGACATTGCTGAGCATGGGACAATGAGGCAATGTTATGTTTGTGTAATGTTGGATAAATAGGGAAGAGAAATGTGGAGCCAGGATAGAATTGACACAGAGCTGCATAAATAATAACTGAGTAAAGACGGAGCTGGAAAAGCAGTGAGCTTTTCTGAGTTTGATGTGAAGCAATGGGTTTAGATCACACAATGAAGCAATATGGGCAATGGAATCTGCTTTAGGCATTCAGAGTGTTCTCTTTGATTACGTTTCAACCATTGCCTCAAGCTAGAAACTGTAACAACTGGTATAGAATCTGAACAATCAAATCCTATTTGCCTTTGATATTGATAAGTATTGAGGTGCTTTGTACAGTGATGCAGTGACTAGTTGTGTAGGGAAATGTGTAAATTAATCTGTGCCAGAAGTTGCAATGGGTATTTAATTGTTTTTGGTGAAAAATGACAAATGGAAAACTATCTGTTTTTCAACATAATCCACCGGAATAGGGGACGGAAGCACATTGGTGTGATTTTGCGAATTGCTTTGGGAACAGTTCAGTAACTGAAATTTTGTCTCGGTTTCCAAAGCTGGTTGAAATTAAAGGTAATTTTATCCAGCTGTCCAAGAACGTTTTAAAAGGAAGACTTTGAATGTGGATAAAGAGCCTGCTAATGCGACAAACCATAGAAAGTATTGCAAATACTCTTGTCGATATAACTTGGTTGCTGCTCAGAATGAATATCCTCAAAGGAGATTTATTAATTTGCAAAAATAAAACGCCTTTCACAAATTATGTTACTATTGATAAGAATCTTTGTACTGGGACTCCTCAATTAATATCATGTTCTTGAAAAGTGCGACTTTAATTGAAATGACGTATAGTGAAACCTAAATTACCATAGGCCCCAATGATATAAATAGGGGTTACGTTCCTTCGGTACATTTCTGGTCCACATTGTCTTACACTAATATTAAATAAAGAGCACAAGCCACACTACTGGTATTGAAAATTAAAATATTTTTTTTATAAATATAATAAGGTAAAAATACAATTAAGAGAACACTTACTGGAGGAGATGGTTGATGTGGTAGTGGGCACAGGGTGCAGTGGAGAGGACGGAGTCATTCATTTGAAGGGATGGGATTACCAGAGAGGTCCCTCCCTCCCTGCATCGCGCCGCATCACAGCCGCCAAACAGCTGATCGCTGGCACGTGTTTGCACTTTCTTACATTCTTTCTAAAGTTGTCGAAGGAGGGGCCTCTGGTAATCCTGCCCCTTCATCTGAATGATTCCGCCGCCTCTCTGTCACCACCCGCTGACCGCGTCAACCATCTCCAGCAAGTGTTCTCTTAATTGTATTTATTATCTTATTTATATATTTACTAAACAACTAACATAAAATGTAATCAGCTAATATCCCTTCAATTAATCCAATTTACTAATTATTTTTTCCAACAATTTATTAATTCATCAACACCGTATAATGAAATCAATCTATATCAGGATGATGTTCCAGTATTTGATATAGTGCTTTTCATGTCTTCTAGACATCTGAAAGCACTTTACAGAATATACAGTGGAATCCTGTAGCTTGGTGGTTAGAGCATTCTCCTTACAAGCATGAGACCTGTGTTCAAATCCAGACAGGTCAGGGCAAAACCTTGGGCAGGTTTCATTGCTCCACACTCCTAATAATAATCCCTCCAAAAAAAACTACAATAATAAAATTGGTCATTTCAATCCACGACTGTTTGTGGGACACTGCTGTGCATAATTGGCTGCCGCGTTTCGCCCACAAATATACAGTCAATTCACTTTACAGTACTGTAAAGCGCTTTGAGAAGTCTAGAAGATGTGAAAAGCGCTATATCAAATTCAAAAATTATTATTATACTGTAAAGTTAATTGACTGTATATTTTGCCTGTGGAATACGGCAGTCAATTGCGCAAAGCAATGTCCCACAAACAGTCATGGATTGCTTGTGGTGGCTCTGTCACTTTTCTCTCTCCCAAACGCCATATGATCTTTTTTGAGGCGGTCGAAGGCCAGTTGATTTATTCTCCCAGCAACTTTCAGAATGATTCTTTTCCTACAATAAATAACACAGAAGAAATAAAACCTAATTTTATATTGTGCTTTCAAGGCCATTCTATTGGAATCTTCCCTGAACTTTCAGGTTTCATTTTTAAAGCTACTACAGTTGTCACATCGGCTCTTCAATAGTATTAAAAATGGGTTTGTTATGACTGGCCGGTGGAGCGCGACACATGACTTCAGTTATGGGGTTGGAACATCCATTCTCGTGGCACACATTCATGCTCCAGTAACCTTTGTGTCATTACTTATGACGCAATTTGAAAAAAGACCTGAAGGTGAGGAGTTTGATCTTTTGTCCTATTTTCTTTTTGATCGAGCAGCTTGTGTCTATCCATCTTAGGGAGGGTGGTCCAACAGAGCGAGTAGGTAAGCAGAATTCTCCTGGGGTGAAACATGTTGCAAGGTGACATACATCTTTCTGAAGCTGTCTCAGTTTTCTGTGATTGACTATGATTCAGTGACCATGTCCGCAGTATTTTAGGGCACTGTTGATTGATCAGCCTGCTTGGAAACATGGACATGCCATAGCATTTTTCCCTCTCATCTCCTCATATCGCTGGAAGCCTGGAAGAGTGTTTTTTCCCCTCCACCCTCTAGCTAGAGTTTGCGTACTCTGGAACTGGCTAATTCTCTCCTGTGACATAAAACCTTTAGGATAACTACTGTAATACAAATGAGATAGAGGAACAATATTATTTTGACCAATTAATGAACATCAATGTAAGATTCAACAGCAAATGTGTTCAAGCGTAGTTGTATGCATAATTACATAGAAATACTGTGGTTGAAAGCACCAAAACTAGGCTCAACCTCCTGGAATACAGTCTTGACTTTTTTAATGAAGTACGTGAGAATTGTGTTCAAAATTTTATGATAGCTTTAATATATATATTTTTTTGCTTCTTGTTTTAGTCTATATTAGGAATGTAGAGGAAGGAGACGAAGATGGTAGCTGGCCTTCTGACTGATTCCAAACATTTAGCTGCTTTTTATGTGTCCACTTGATTTATATATTGTTTTAAAAATCACAGAATTGGGTAGTGTTGTTTGCAAAAACATAAGTAAAATATGCAAGTTTGTAAAATATATATTTTTTCTTTTTAAGGTTGGTTCAGGGGCTACACACTACGTCGTAAGGTGAAAAAGGTGAGTGTTTTAAAATCTGTTGATGAATTCTGTTGATGACTAACATAGAGTATGCTTTGCTATGAATTTGATGCCATGTGACCTACTTTTGAAGTGAACCAACAGGTGATCCAAATAAAATGGTAAAATGATCTTGCAAACTAAAATATTGCACGAACAGAAAAAGGTAAGAAGAATAAGAAGAAACATGCTTGTCCTATCGGTCTTTCCTTGCCGCTTAAGTATTGCTCAAACCATTGTTGTTTCCTATACCAAGTACTTATCCTTATTTTAGAATGCTTCATCACTATTTCATATCACTGTGCCCAGATGAGAATTTATGGTTCCTTCAAATTGTAACCTTATCTCTTTGTGCAGCACAAAAAACATCACCATATTTACCCAAGAGATTCCCTTTGTGGTTCTAAAACAAAAACCCAGTAACATATTGAATATTTAAGTTTATTCAAGATGAATTGCTGAAAAGTATTCTAGTACATTTTTTAGAATTAGTTTTGCAATATTTTGTGTATAATTATGCAGAAATTAAGCAATAAGATATGTGGACAAATAATTGAAAACACACAAAATATGTTTAGTATTCATAAACTTTACTTTCTGAATTATTTAGTCGTGTCTACTTGAGACCCGCACAACCTGGACCTAGCCTATATTTTGTAGAAATAGTTCCAGGGGAAATGTACATTTGAATATTCTGTGGCATGTTTTTTTTCTTTCAGTTTCATATACAATGCTAGTTTTAACTGGGATTTTTACGTGTTAAATTATCCTAGTTAAATCCTCCAATTAGGTTGCCAGCCACTGGTTCTGAGAAATCAAACAAAATTCTGATATCATTCAATAATCACTACTATTCACAGTACTGGTGATGGTGCAATACAAGTACTGTATTTTGTATAGAGAGGTGTGAGATAATTTATATATTTTTAAAAAAAGTTAAAGTTGCTATAATTAAAAATAACCACATTAAGCTCTTGACAACAGTTATGACTATTTGAAACTTAATTAGTAATAGTTTCTGTAGGTAGAAATAAATTATTTTCACAGACAGGCTGGAAAACTAGTTATATCTATAAATATGTGCTGATCAGCTCAGTCAGTTAGGATGTGGGTATCCATATATATTTTATATTGTGCCCCTTAGAGGCATTCAGGCATACCTTGGGCAAGTTTCCTTACTGCACACACCTAATAATAATCCCTAATATTTTTTTAAAAAAATTGGTCATTTCAGTCCACGACTGTTTGTGGGACACTGCTGTATGCAATTGGCTGCAACAACAACAACTTCGATTTATATAGCATCCTCTACACCGGATGGCGTTTCATAGCGGATCCCGGGACCGAGCCAGGGGTAGGAGTAGAAAGGTGACCAAAGGCGTGGTCGAAGAGAAAGGTCTTCAGCTGGGACCTGAAGCTGAGAAAAGAAGGGGCGAGGCCAAGGTAGTGAGGAAGGGAATTCCAGAGCCTCGGGGCATAGTGGCTGAAGGCACGGCTGCCGAGGGTGGAGCGGAGGATTCAGGGGACATGGAGGAGGCCAGACCCAGTGGAGCGAAGGCAGCGGGTGCTGGTTTGAGGAGAGAGGAGGTCAGAGAGGTAGGGGGGTGCAGAGGAGTGGAGGGATTTGAAGACAAGGATGAGGATCTTGAAGTTGATCCTCTCTGAGATAGGGAACCAGTGAATTCTGGCAAGGACTGGGGTAATGGGGGAGCGAAGTTTGGTGCGGGTGAGTATGCGGGCGGCAGAGTTTTGAATGAAGGCAAAAGGCTGCTGCCTTTCGCCCACATATAAACAGTCAATTCACTTTAAGGTATATTCTGTGAGGCACTTTGAGATATCTAGAAGATATGAAAAGGGCTATATCAAATGCAAGGATTCTTATTTTCATCTTCACATATGTTAAGGGTTTTTTTTGACAGAAGAATTGGCTACATTTCCACCAATCTTTTGGACTGAATTGAAGTGAAATCAGATGTGAAATTTAAGGAGATATAAGTGCAAATTGTGGTTCTTTTTTTTTAAATGGAGGATTAGGGAGTCCTAGTGTTACATACAGTGCACATGGGTTTTTAAATGTGAGAATTACAGTCAACAAAGCTGCTATTGCTTTTCGATGCAAAGAAAAGTCAACAATAATGTGTAGTGTCAAAATGATAAGTAAATTTAAAGGCTGGTATAGGAAATGATGAACGCAGGTCATTTGAGACATTTACAATCCTACATTATAGTTCATTAGTGTGCACATCTTAGCTAATAGGGCTTCCTAAATGTCTCTTCAAGTGTGTCTTCAAGCAACCATCAAGAGTTACTGAAATATCTGTCTTTGTAAATTGCTGTCTTTTTGGAGAAAGTACGTTTTCGTTCAAAGTATTAGCCGAGTGCCATAATGAAATTGTCTCACTGCAGCTTTGAAGCATTTACTCTGACGTTTGATTAATTTGATGTCTTGGTTTGTTAATGATCACATTCATGTATATGGATGGAGACAACTGCAATTTGTTTTCAAAGGCTAGATATTATGCATTCTCCAAGCACAGATCCCAACAATTTTTTGAAGTATCATTTAAATTAAGAGGTGATAAAACGTCTCTTCTGATTAAGATATTTTTGTTCTTAGGGTATTTTTCCTGCTTCATATATTCACCTGAAGGAAGCAACTGTCGAAGGCAAAGGGTGAGTTATACAATCCAAACACGTAACAATGTTTTGTGTGGTTAGAATTGACTTTCGCTATAAAACATTGAAATCCTGTCAGTTGTTATTATGTCATTTGTGGGAGCACACACCCCTAGCTGCAATAATGATATCATATCTTTTTGAGGTTTGAAAGTCGAACTACAAAGGATATGTTTTGTAGAAATGCAAATTAAGTGATACTGACCACATAAAGGTGAATATTGTATACATAAAGTATAGATGAGTTGCCAAGTTGTTTATGATTTTAACTGTACCTATTAGAACCTAAGCGCAGTAAGTTAGCGTATTTTCCTATAATTTTGCACCAGAGCTGAAGGGATGAAGTTCTCCTATGTTGATGAAATGAGTTTGGACAGTTTCAATACTGTTCAGTGTGTGGCTTATAGTGCAGAACTTCTTAGAATTTTAGCACCAAATTGACTGCTGAGTTCACAAAGGGCACAATGGATGATGTGAGAAATGAAAAATGTCAAACTGTTTGCAGCGACCAAAGTCACTTTGTTTTGCGGGCAAAGAATAAGGATTGTGTGCTGCTTCAAACCTACACTGTACAATGCTCAAAACTTTGTGGCATTATCCTTCACTATAAACTGGATAGGTATATTCCCAGAAGCAGCCTTATTTTAAAAAAAAGACTCTTAGGGTAAAATTTAAGGAGTAGTACTGTAAAACAATGTTTGTGGACATTGGTTCATCAGAGACTAAAAGCAGCATTCTAGTGGGAGAGTCTTGGGATTTGTGGAGCAGCTGCTGTATTTTTTTCATGTAATTGCCTATATTAGACATTGCTAATTACATCCACACATTGATCTTTTTCAACGTAGATCTCAACTGATTTAATCATCTAAAATGTGTGTTTGCTGTAATTGTGGAAGAAATCTTAGACTTCTCCCATTAATAACGGATTGTTTTGAACAAACATTTTTTTCTTTCTCCCTGCCCCTCCCCACCCCCTCACACCTTAATTCTTAACTTTTCAAGATTTGAGTACAGTAGCCATTTCATGAGAGCCTTCAAGCACTTGTCTTAATTTCTGATTACACAAAACACATTTGAGTCTAGAGTCATCTTTCTCCCATTTCCACACATTTATGAATTTTATTGGAACTGAGAGCATTTCACTCTCGGCCTTCTCAAGCTCCAAACACATCTTCGTATGCACTTTTGTTTCCTTTATCTTTACAAAAATTGTGAATTTCCTATTTTCATTCTTTCTCGGGGTGTAGAGATTGAGAATCATTGGCTCCTACTTAAATTTAAATGTTCTATATATAATCCATCTTCCATCAGCCTCAGAATTTTTACAAACATAAACACTTAGCTACTGATTCTTGAATTATTTTCGCATCAACCTTTCCCCAGCATAGTTTCTAAATTGTAAATTAGTTCCTATGGACAAAATATACTTTTGATGGAGCACAGCTATCCAATGTTCATTTTGATTGCAATCTTATACTGTGATACGTTGTGAAATAAAAGGAATGAACAGCACAACGCTAAACAATAGGAGCAGTCTGACTTGTTTCTTATCTCGCACCATTTCATTGTACGTTCCGTTGTAATTTGTTGAAAGGTATTGACAAAATTACATACACACACACAAAAATTCAAGGCTTTGGTTCAAGAATAGTGCTATTTATTGGTAGAAATATAATGGAATGTTTCATGCTTTGCAATGTGTATATGAACACAAATTAAGTATTGTACCACCTTCAGTATTTTTAAACCGGTATATCTATTTAGCTCTGTCTTACTCACAGTGTTGAAATGATTGACCTCAGTTCCCTGAAGAGGCTGTTGACTTTCTATGCAATTGCACAAAATGTGCTCTGCAATTATGTATAAATAACTATGTGAACTTGAGATAATCATAAAGCACAGCTTCATATGGCGCGAGGCATAAATTGCTTAACTGTTGATATAGGATTCCTTTGCGATTTGGTGCTGATGGCTCTTTGCCTTCACCCATTGAATGCCAGTAAAGTTCTTCTGGAAGAAATTATGTAGGCAGGCAATAAATAACATACTGCTCACCTAATTACCTGGTTCTAAACTGGGGAAAAATAACATGTTAACTGTAATATCTTTACAGAATGGTATCAAACAGAAATAATCCTTAGTCCATTTTGGGTGCCTCAGGAAAAGTGTAGTAGAAATTGCATCACCTGATGCACTTGTTTCTGTGGTGACCTGTAATTTTTTTTATTCACAGAAAGGAAGGCCATGACAACGGTTGCATGTATGCTCAATTTTATTTTCATTGAAATAGTAATGTTTACGTGAATGATTCTTAGCATTAACATTGTGCAATACCGATATTCGGTTCAAAATCATTTGTCAATTGGCAATGATTGCTTGCGTATTTGTAAGTGAAATGCATGTGCTTTGAGATTGTGGGCCCGAATTACGTTTTCTACGATTGCAGAAGAATCTTAAAACTTCTTTCATAATCATATACGCGTTCAAGTTTTTTTTTAATGAGGGATTTCTTTTTCTAACTTCATGCCCTGAAATTTAGGTGGCTAAATTGTCTTTGTGTATTGGTGTATATGTTCCTGACAGTAGTGAGGTCTTGGATCTAGATAAATATCAATCAGTGGACTGTTAGATTTAGGAAGATCATATGGGGGTGGGGGGGAATTGTTAGTTCAGAATTCAAGTTGTTAGAAGTATGTTCAAGGTAATACCATCCCTTTTGTAAATGAATTAGTTTATTGTTTAGCAATGTAGTGTCAGTTATTTTATAACTTGGAGGCAATAATGTTTTGTGAAAAGTCAGTGCAAATATATTTTTCCAGATTTGTTTTAGAACAATTGGGAGCTATTGGAAATCTATTTTCAGTTATGAATTTTTGAAATAAATGCCTGCTGTCGTGAGGCATATTTAGTCTTCATTATGGAAGAATTACACTTTTATTTTGTGTAGCTCTTTTAATTTGCTATCTCAAATTACTCTCACTGTCACCACTTTCTGTTTCAACCTAGTCCATTTTCATATTGCAAATTGAAGGACTTGATCCAATCTTTCTTCCTAAACTACAATCTATAAATTTACATACAGGTTTAATACTCACTGGTAGTTCCGTTTCACCAGTCATAAAGCAACAACATGATATTGCACCCACGATACACAACATATAATCAATTTGATTGGTCAGATGTGCCATCAATACTATAAATGTGTTCAGCAGTCTCCAAGGAGATGAGTGACCGATGGCGGACTTTATTTGCAGTGCCACGTCATGTGGAGAGGGAAACTTTGAAATTGTTGATTTCTAAAAATTCGAGTATCTTTTAAATATGAAAAAATAAAATGGCAGCTGCATATTTTGTTATACTAGAATGCAACCATATGTGTGGCTTTGGATTTGGTCAACTCTCTCTGTGGCCAATTTTGTTTATGCAAATTCCTGTTTGCTATGAGGTTACAGCCTCAGTATTGCTGTTGTCTGACTATTAATGATGCTGATCATATTACCAAAGGCATCTATTAAACTGCACTCATTGAATGAGTACTTCAAGTCATGAATAGCAAAGGACAAGCACAAAGTTTCAAACAGACTGTCATAAACCAGCGGCACCAATCTAAATGTAGATGATGTCAAAACAAATTTTGTCCAAGTGTAAATGCAATAAATTCTGGATAACTCAACCCTGGTTTAACGTGTCACTGTCACTTAATCCTGTCAATATCCTGGTTGCTTTCCATGAAAAATATTAGTGAGTGACTTTATTGTACCTGACACATTTCACTTAACACGTAACTTGATGCACTCTAGGAATTCGTCTAAAAAGATGGTGTTTTGCATCGCATAAGCCTCTTGTCCTATCCTACGACTGTTGCAGGCGCTCGCTCAACAGTGGTTGGGATCGCATGCTCAGGTGCATCGCAGAGGTACCTGATCTATTATTGGAGGACTGCTCTGATACCTACATCGCCTCTACCGGGCGATAGACCGAGGGCTTTGTGATGCATCTGAGCATACACACCCAATCTCTTTTGAGTGACTCCACCATTCACAGCATTATAGCACCCCCTTGTGGCCCGGGAAGACTTGTGCCTAACTCGCCACTCAGGATAAATTATATCTAAGCCCATTTCCCTTTAAAGCAGTGGTTCCCAACTTCGGGTCCCAAATCAGAGTGGCGTAGGTCTTCAGTAGGGTCACGAAGAAAAAAAAAAGGTGGCTTTTTTTTTTAATGCTGAAAAGTGCCCGAGGCGACACCACCGACCAATTTGCATGAAAGACCATACTAGTGAGTTGCGCTGAGTCCACAAAAGAGAAGAAGATAACGCCTTGACTGAGCTTCGCTTCAGTCCTGCAGTCTCCCCCTAAGGGTCGGGAGGACCTGTTGGTGGCCAATTTAGAGTCACAGCAAAAAAAGGTTGGGAGCCACTGCTTCAAAGTGATGAGTTATCTGGTGTTTCCTATGTAGATTGTGCCAGTTTTGTTTTAAAAAGAGACAATTTTCCACCCCTGAACTACTATACTACAAATCATTAAAAAAAAATCAGTTGGTTTATGTTTAACAATGAAGGCAACCAAAACTAATTGAAACATTGTAGGAAAGGCTTTTTATGGTTTCAAAGTTTTTTATTCCATCTATAGTTGTTTGTTCTATCAATGTATCCATCAACAGCTAATATAGTGAGATTTCCCATACTCATTCAGTGTTCTGTATTCTAAAGTTTCCTGTCAGTTTTTCATAGTAATACTTTATTGCCTGTGAATCACTTTTTTCCCCCATTACATTATCTGTAATGGATGCACACACTTAGTATACTGTGATGAATGATCCGTGACTTGAATTTATCAGTCACAGCATCAACAGTTCAGGCTGCACTTGTATTGCAGAAATGTATTTGAAAGGCTTAAGTCCTGGTACTGGGGCAGATTCTCCAATAGCTGGATCAGCTAAAGAATTGTGCATCTCCAAGCTCAGACACATGAAAACAGGAGTAGGCTTATTCATACCCTCAAGTCTGTTCCGCCATTCCATAAATGTCTGTAAAATGTTGTGATTTGCAACAGTTTTCCTGACTAATGTGCATTTCTGTGATTTAGTCAGATTTATACAGCCAGTAATCAAGAATTACAGTTTTTTCTCCTCCCCCCCCCCCCCCCCCACACACACACACATACACAATATTGTGACCTGCAAATGTGGATAGTGGACTTTTGGTGTCAACTGAGATCAAAAGCATGACATTTGCAACTGGATTCACAAATATGGAAGCCAACTGGTGATGGGAAAGCTGCTTTGATGCAATGCACTCCAGCATGATATATTTCTGGTTACTGGCAGGGTTCAATATTTGCACATCCAGTTGTGAAGAATGAGTGTTTGTGCCCACTGTTTTATTGCAGTTGGGATGTGGAGTCCATAGCCTCTAGCGGTAGTATTTATCTGATTTTAGTCCATGGTGCTGCTGTGAAAATTCAAGGTTACCATATGGCAATGCTATTAAGTATGTCCGTCGTGGTTTGGAATCCGACTAGGGATATTTGGAAGCGTCGCTTTAAATTTATCCAAATTTCTTAACATTTTAACTCATTTTAACATTCTTGAAGATGAATGAAGAAGTTAGGAGTTCAAAACAAAAGGGAAGTATGAATATAAATGTACTGATTTTTATTTTCTTCAAGGCAACATGAAACGGTTATCCCAAATGAGCTTCCACTGGTTCAGGAAGTCACAACAACCCTACGGGAATGGTCTGCCATATGGCGGCAATTGTATGTGGTAAGTAAAACAAACTATCTTATGATGAGTCTTATTTCTATGCTGATTCTATGCTGATTTAGCGATACTCCAATGCAATATATTGTTGCTGATAATTACATTTGCTACAGCCCTTATAACTTTGAAACATCTCAACATATTTCTGTTTTACTGTAAAGTGTATTGATTATACATGTACACAAGTTGACAATTTGCATACAGAAATGTCTCACTAATAGGGTTATATACACATAACAAATGTATCCTGTGGAATTGTCCCTCAGGACATCAGAGAAAACTACCTTCCCATTTTGTGTTGCAAGATCTTTAATGTATGCCCAAACAGGCAGGGGTGTGACTTTGGGTTAAGGTCTCATCTGAAAGTGCAGCAACTCTGACAAAGCAACGCTCCTTCAACTATTGTGTTGGAGTTATCCATCTGGTCCGAGACGCCGTCCAGCGTGGAGGGCACTATATAAATTGAAGTTGTTGTAGTTGTTGTTGAATTCAAAGCCCCGACATATGGGCTTGGAACACATAATCTTGTATTTTCTGAAATGTTTTGGTCTTCTTTATTTTTCTTTGCAAAACCCTCAAATGTAAGAGAGGTAACACCTTCCACAGTACATCTAGATGATGTGAAAAGCACTATATAAAAATGAAAGGATTATTATTATCAGAGTGTCTGGCATTTGCATTCCAAGATAATTTGGAGTGCACTTGTTGCATTAAAATGATCTTGTGGATGCTTATGATTTTTGGAGAAGATGCAGGAAGTTTTGATTTGTCATTTGTAGAGTATTAGAAACTACCGTTGGTTGTATTTTCCTTTTAATAATAATCCTTGCATTTGATATATCACCATATCATGTTTTCAGACTTCTCAAAACTCTTCACAGAAACTACTTTTGTGGGTGAAACGAGGCAGCCAATTGTGCAAAGCAGTGTCCCACAAACATTCGTGGATTTTTTAAGGGCTTATTACCGTAAAGTGAAGGGAGTGAGGATTTTTCTTTATATCCATTGTTTCTTTTTCTTCCAGTGTTTGTGCATTATCCAGACCTCCTCTGTAGGTTTACATGCTGTTCAACATTGTGAAGGATGTATTTTCAGTTTGAATTCTGAATGCATTGCTTGTTCTGAACTTCTTTGCAGCTCCTTACTGGATTGCTTTCATGTAGTACTTTCCAATTCCTTGCTTAGTAACAACAAACACAATGGATATTCTGTCCCTTCCCTATCTTTGCACTAGTAAGAAATGACAGTAGTTTCTCCTGGGATGATGTTTCCTAGCTACAATATCGGATGTATTGAGGTGAGTTGTCATTCCATGCTGCTAAAATCTTGCATATAAACCCCTTCACAATTTTACATTGAGGCAGGGCAACTCTGGACTTCTACAAATTAAGTCATCTAAATATAAATTGCAGCACCTTTACCACCTTTCACCGAATGTATTGCTTGTTTCCTTTCAATGTGTTTTTGAAGTTTTATGCAAGCACGTCTACATCTCTTATTTCAGAACGACAACCGAGAGATGTTCTTCCGGGTTAGACATATGATGTACGATCTTATTGAGTGGCGATCACAGATACTTTCTGGAACACTCCCGCAAGATGAGCTGAAGGAACTAAAGCAGAAAGTCACTGCCAAGATAGATTATGGCAACAGGTCTGTTTGACTGTGTTCAATTAATGTGCTAATTCAACTGAACAATTATTACTTCAAATGAACGATATGGTTCTTTAGGATTGCTTGTGGAAGTTTGAAGTGTGATTGCCTCATCATTGAGCTTTTAACAAGATAAGGAAATGCAAGAGGCTGACATGAGTGTTAGTTTCATAACCACATGCAATTTTGTTCAAAAAATAATAGAATTGCTGTGTATGGAATGGAATTCTACTCGTTTTTGAAAAAGATTGGCTAGTGATCCGAGATGTTGCCCTGCACGAAAGGTGCTGTATAAATGCAAGTTGTAATTGTTGTGCTTTAATCATTATTCCTCAGATTTTTTGTTGACGTGAATGTCCTCAGGGAGGATATAGCAATGAGAGTACTTAAAACAGGAGAGTATTTGCTTCTCTTCCATTTTAATCAACCATACAGGGATAGTGTACCTTAACATTCATTCAACAGTGATTGCAATACTTTTTGAATTAATAACCCACTGGCCGCCGTTGAACATTTTAAAACGTCAAAACAATCCTTTCATAAATGTGTGGGTATATTAAGATTGGTGATTATAACTGACGCATTCCAGCATAAAAATAACCAGAACAGAATAAAGTGAGATGGTGGTAGAATGGATAGTTCTCAAGATTAGGAATGGAGTGGTACAAAGTAGGTCAGTTTCAAATAAAGACAAGTAAAGAAACAAGATAGATTATTTGGCATTCCATCTATAATTCTGAATATAATTCTCTCACAATGCAGTGGTTTTGAAATCTGAACTGGCAGCATTATAAGAAATTTCCTGAGCTATTTGAGTTTTCAAGGCTTTGGATTTTCCAGAAAACATTTCATCATCAAACATTCTGATTGGAGACAAGTGCAGATCATGTCCCAACAGGTGCACACTCAATATGAATGAAGGATTCACTGTTTGGGTGAAAGGAATGAACATGGAGCCAAGAATTAAGTGTTGGTGTATTGTGAATATTTTGGCACCTCATGCAAAGTCGGACTATTTTCATAGTTTGTGCTATTTCATTGATTGTTTACCATTTTGCTGGTTGATTTTTAAAACGTATGTCATCTTAATGTTCATGTATTGAATTCCAAAATAAAGGTCTTCCAATTGTTACCAAAAAAGAGTCCATTGATACCATTAAAAAAAAATGTAATCAATAATTTATTCCTACATTTTAATATTCATAACAAAAAAAAATGTGGTCACTTGATCCACCACTGTTTGTCGGACACTACTGTGTGCAAGGATTAATATTATTATTTAAAACTATTCTTTAATGTGTATAATCATTGAAGCACAAATGACCATGGTTAGCAGCCAGGTTTTCCTCCAAACCACGTATGCAATTTTGTTTTTGATCATTATTAGAATACTGATATCCCAGTCGTACAATAACCTTGAGAAATATGCAGGGGACAGGGATAATCTCATGTCTATATAGCTGTGTGAAAAAGCTGCTTTCAGCAATAAATTTACATATTAACAGTTGTAACAATGAAAACAGACAAAAATTGATTAAATACTCTTTGGTGGTTTTTCGGAAAATGTTCAGTGAAAAGCAATAGAATACACAGGATCATTCCAAAAGTTAGGAACATCCAAGACTTCGTTTTAAGGACTGTGTGTTGCATTATTTGTGATGTGGTGGTTTGTTTGACCTGCTTATAGAATATGCTTGATTTCACTGAATAATATTCAGAGGGTGCTTTCAATGGCACAATTAGTGCAAGTTGTTGTCTGGGATTGTTAAAGACACTCTTTACTTTTTGTTGAGTCTTTGTAAAACAAAGAGGGTTTCAACTAGGTTGTCTTTCTCACTGAAGCTATTTTAAGCATAAATTGTGAGTTGCACATGAATATTATGCTCATGTGTTTCTCAGAAAGTGAGCAGAAGTTCTAAGGAACAATCTTGCCTGAGCAGCTAAAGGTGCGCTTAGCTGGACATGATGTGCATAACTATGTACTGTATTTTGAATAAAATAACAACATGGGAGAAATCCAGATTAATAATGCATTATTTCTGACCAATTGATGAGTTTGCGCAAAACAATATGTGAGTAGATTACCACAACAATGCTATTCTGATTTAATTTCCAGAATTCTTGATCTGGATTTGGTGGTACGAGATGAAGATGGCAACATATTAGACCCTGATGAAAGCAGTACCATCAGTCTATTTAGAGCACACGAGATGGCCTCAAAACGAATAGAGGAAAGAATACGGGAAGAAAAGGTAATTCAACTTTTGACTTCAGATGAGCTGTCTGCAAATTTCCAACTGATACAGATCAGCTGTGATCAACCATAGAATGGCTGAACAGACTTGAGAAGCTGAATGGCTTATTCCTGTTTCTATATTTCTATGAACCATTTTCACTTGGAAATAAGGGAATCAGAGTTATATACTTGGTATTGGGGCATGCAGAAATGAAAATAGTTCATCCAATTTCCTGACATCAATATTCTTCACAACTCCTTATCAAGGCCCTCATAGTAGCAGTATTGAAATATTAGTTTGCCCCATCAAGACAACTATATTTTGTGCAATAATATTTTTGAATTAAACTTATTCTAAAATATGTTTTTTTGTCCAGGTTTAATTTAGAAAGTTTTTCATAGGATGATAGGGAAATAAGGTGACTATATCTTGCTCATTTTGGGGTTCACTTCAATGTGTGACCATTTGGGCTAGTTCAGGGATCTAAATGGAGAATATTCATTAAATTTGGCGTTAGATTTAACACGTTTGCGCAAAGAGGTGATATGTGGAACGTATTGCCTTGCGATAAAGCTTGATGGTTTCTTTGTGGAGGGAAAAAAGAGATTGAATAGTTGGCATGCAGATATAGACACTTAGCTGTCACCTAAAGCCATTTCCCTAAGTATGGCAAGTGGATTCCCATTATTAAACTCTTGACTCCTTTCAAGGGAAAAAAAGTCATCCAATAAACTGTCCCCCGAGGTCTAGACCAGTTCAGCAAATGCTAAAACTGCTTTGTCTTTCAGCTGCACTTGAGGGCAAATCTTTATCAATGTGGCTTAATTCCTTTTTTATTGCAGGTTTTATTTGGAGAGCTGTAAAATCTCCGCTCGACAGTAGATATCAAATTTGCTGAGGCAGTAAATCTGTTTTAATTGTCACTGCCCGATGTGCATGCTCTAGAGTTGAGCCGTCTGATTAGTTTAGTAGTTAAGTATCCTCTTCATTGCTGCAATGATTTAATATATGTGGCAACCCTGATTAATTGTACAAATGCTAGAATTAACCTAGGTTTGTTCAGTTTAATTTTTCAGTTGATAATGAATTGCCTTGCTGATGCCCTAAAATCTGAATTTACTTCATTGTTTGGTGATGAGTAGGACTTGTTTTACAAAATAAAGTGTCAAAAGGTCTTGATTACTGACGAACCCTAGTAGATGGAACTAGCATTCTACCTTGGGGACAATGAAAGTTTGTTTGTGATTTTGCTCATCCCCTCCAATTTGTTCACTTCACTCCCTTTTCTGAAGAATCTGCCATCTGTAAAGGAACAGCCACACAATTGGTGTGACATTCTCCATTACTTTGCGCAAGATGCTTTTATAAAAGATGTTTTAATGGGTACTGACTGTCAATTTGAAAACTTAATGTTTGCAGCCACATTATGCAAGATCAGTAATGTTAAACTCCACAGTATTGAAAGCTTTTCAGATTCATGCAAGGAAGAAAGACTTTTTAAAAAAAAATGTAACCTCATCTTTTATTATCTCCATGGGATAGTTCTGGTCTTGTCTGCCAGTCTGTCTGTGCTAGCATAGTTTATGTAAATAAACTCTAGATTGCTACACAGATTTTCTGATGAACTGAATGAGTTCCTCGGAGACTGAACTATGTATTACTGGTTTAGGTTTGGCATGTTTTTGTAATCATGGGCAAAAATTTCTGGGTATTTTATTAATCATGAATCCATATCGCTACATTTTGTGCAGGTTTTAATGTGTCCTTGCTCACATTTGGAAGTAACTCTTGCTTATTTTACAGTCACAGAAGCAAAATATTGATATAAATCGACAAGCCAAATTTGCTGCCACACCTTCCTTCGGTCTGTTTGTGACTCTGAAGAATGTTGTCTGCAAAATAGGAGAAGATGCTGAAGTCTTAATGTCTTTATACGACCCTGGTGAATCCAAGTTTATCAGGTTGGTGACAAGATTCATATTGACAGATGACTTACGTCTGCCTTAAAATCTAAATCCTGTTTAGTTTATTGCCATGGTGATTTAGTATACAATAAAACCCAGGCTACCCAGACTAATGGGGGGGAGGGAGAGGCGATTCTGGGTACACGTATTTAGTGTCGTTACTGGTATTTGCCTGCTTTTATTCAGTGCTGAAAAATGTTAGTATTGGCAATGATTGTTTGAATCTTGCGAGCTGAAGATAGCAAATAAGGTGATATTCCTGGTAATTTCATTCAAATTAGCAAGCGTGGGTGGGGGAGAAAGCGGGGGAAACGCTTGCTTAAGACTTAAATGAAGAGCATTTGTATATTCTGAGTTTTTGCAGCAAGTCCTTGAAATTGACTGCATTTTGCTCTTATGCATTTCAACGGAGCATTGTTGAATTGACTGACACAAGGCTGAGGTAAAGCATGCTAACCATCTGAAATATGTAAGCTTTTCGGAAAGGGATCAACATTCAATGTGGCACAGGCATGATTACCATACGAGTTACTTCTGCGCAGAAATTTTCAGTTTCACTCTTCAGCATCAATTGTTTCTATTAACTCATTTGAAAATGAAATGGGAGTGGAGAATTACCTTCATTATTCTTATTGTTATTTTGTAATTAAACTCTTCAGTGTTTTCACGTAGGAGTTTCTTGTTGTATAATCGGAATTGCCTGGAATTCCAATACACGACAGTCTGATTATGAACATTATCATTTACCTTCAGAAATAAGTGAATATGTTTTATTTTTGAGACTTAGATAAATAAAGATAGCTGTTCAAGGAAAGTGAACGTATTATAAAACAAATGCATTTAGAGCAAATCACATTGCAATGTTTATAGGGTAGCCATCAGCCAAATGGAAATTACTCTGACCTCAATAGTTTATTTTAAATCTTTCAAAATATGATTGCTGGACTTTTTGCTAACTTCTGCAAACCATAGTTGTGTAGCGCTGCATAATACCTTTGCAAACTTTTCCATGGATCTATTGTAATTTTTGTGACATTAATTTTGATCTATGCAGTTTTCAGGTCTGCATCAAGGTTGCCCAGAGGGAAATTAAAATTGCTGCAGCATTCATTTCTCCCATTTTCCTTTTTTCAAATGATGCACATTTTTGATTTTTCAGTTTATCACCAAATAATTGAATTAGATGAAGGGCGAATTATAACCTGAAGGATGATGTCCTGCATTTAATATGTCTATTACATAACTTTAATGCAGCTTCCATTCTGAAATGAGCAGAAAAAATATAATCTGAATTTCACTGAGAAATCCCTAGTATTATTGATTGAATAACACTAATGGGTGGTCAGTCAGGTATTTGTTGTGCACATTTCAGCACTCATTTGTCTGGAACCAAAATGGTTCTTGACGTGTCAAAATCCAAATTAAAGATTCATTCACATTTAATTTAATTTACTGAAGGGAAGAGGAAACAGTGAATAGATGCAGCGACTGTTTATGGCGGATGAAGGCAGTACTGCAGAAAATGGCAACTATGTTTGAATTTGAAGCAATGTGTGCTTAAGCGACTGTTGTTTTTTTGCAGTGAAAACTACCTGGTTCGATGGGCAAGCTCGGGGCTTCCAAAAGAAATAGACCGATTAAACAACCTCCGAGCTGTATTTACGGTATTTAAAATTTATTTTTATGATAAATACTTTACATCACACTTTACCGCAAATGATCTAGCTGGTTAGACTCCAGCTGAATCCCAATCCACACTTTGAGGTCCCCAAGCCTTAACTCTTGCCACCCTTCACCTAATGCTTTCCGGAATTAGGCAAGTAGGATTTGTCCCTGCAGAGAGACAGTGCACATTGCATTCCAACAATCTATCTCTGGGATTTCCATGTGTAGGTGGAATGCATGGAAATCTCAATTTGGTTTTGGATACTCTTAAGCATGGTCATGGGTTTCTGCAAGTGCCAGACACCCCAGTTGAACAATAAAAAAAAATGTGTCTATGAGTTCTGCTTTTTCAATAAAAACGCTTAGCTCTGCAATTTTTAAAAAATGAAATGTTGTATCATTTAAGGTAAATGAACTGGAACATGTCCATTTCTTACAGGACCTTGGCAGCAAAGATCTTAAAAGAGAAAAAATCAGTTTTGTGTGCCAAATTGTGAGAGTGGGTCGGATGGAGCTGAAGGACAATAATTTGAAGAAATTCACTTCTGGCCTGCGAAGACCCTTTGGAGTAGCAGGTAAGAAAATAATCATGAGGATTATTTGAAGACTTAACTAAATAGTCATTTCCAGTTTCTTTTTCCAGGCATTCTTCAAATATTCAAATTGTAGAATAAGTTTCTAGACTGAATGGTATATAAAGTAAGCGACTGTTTCAAGATTTCCATGGATGGGAAAAAATTACATGTCAATCAATTGACTGGGATGGTCATAGATGTTCCTGCTCACATTGCTCCTTCTACTCTCTTTTCTGCCCAGAGCAGTAAGTAACGTAACAGGCATCGAAGGCTTTAAGATTGAGGGTTGAAAGAAGGTGTGCTTCAATTTAATAATCTGATAATACTGTAACAAAAGAAGGTTAAAAATATGAAGAAACTAAATTGCTCTACAGCATGTAAACCAAATCAAACATTTATCTGAAACTGCGATAAGCACCTCAGCATATTTGTCTAAAAGTGAAAGCTGCAGTGTGTTCCATATTTTAGTGCAATTTAAATAGGATATAAGATGCCTCGAGGTCTGAAGTTGCAGCAGGTTTTATTAAGCAGCTAAAACGATCTATGAAACCATGTCGACAGATGCTGAGGATTATGGTAGAAATTCTGACACCTCTAAGGAGTCAAGTAGAAGTCTTGCACTTGTAACCTTGACTAGCTAGAGACAACTGAACATAAATTTATCAAAACTTCCTCAAGCTTTTCTTGTTCAGAATAAATTCCATCCAGCATCATTTGATTCAAACAGAATAATGTTTTCCTACCGTCGCCCCCCAAAACCATTCAGTATTCAATAATATAACAGTTTGGATTTGTTATTGTTTTAGGATTTGACTTAAGATGCTCATCATCTTAGTCTAATCATAACCAATCAGTTTTTATGATAGTTGGACTTGTATAATTTGGTTTCAGGAAGGTCTATTTAGCCTCAAAAACCCACCAATTCCATAGACCATCAAAGACCCCATCATAATCATAGCCTACTTCATCTATTTCATTTCCAAAAGTACTTCTCTGTGTAAGTGTTCCTAAATTGAGCAAAATTAGAATATTGATTCATGTTCAATATGTACTGTACTGCCAGCAAAAAAAATTTTAGGCAAACGTTATACATAGCTGTATCCCATAAACTGCCATGAAGTGAACAATCAATTTTATTGGGGAGATTGTTGGCCAGGAAACCAAGGGAACTCCCTTCCCTTTATGCAGTGCTATGGGACCTTTAACGTCCATCTGAAACAGGCTGATGAGATCTTGTTTTAACATTTTTGCTAAAGGGCGGCACTTCCAACAATGCAATTTACCCTAAACATGGCATTGGAGTGTCAGTCTGGACTATATGAATCGAAGTCCTGACATAGAGCTTCAGCACACAGCCTTGTGACTCAGAGGTGAGAGTGCGACAATTCCTAATTGTAATTAAAATTAAATAAATGGATTGCAATTAGCTGAATGTAGAAGTACACTGGGATTTAAAATATCCTGAAGCAGTCATTTTTACTTTTTGTAAAGAAGGCAGTTAAATTTGTCTTCCCACTTTTTGTTAATTTCAGTCATGGATGTCACTGACATAATCAAAGGCAAAATTGATGATGAGGACAAACAGCACTTCATTCCATTCCAACCGTAAGTAGCCTAACGTCTGGGTTGATCAGGGAGTTGTCAGACATTCTACTGTCAGCAGAAATTATTTGTTTTGTTCATTAATCTTTGGAAAGAGATAACATCTGCTTACATTTTGTGGCTACTTCATCTAAACCGAGGTTGGATACGCATGTAGGCTATAAATGTGCTAACTCCCAAAATATCTCATGCAATTTCTGAGGGTATTTACAGACCTCTTCGAATTATGATGGCTCCAATCCATTCTTTAAATGCCAATTTGCCACAAAGGAAAATGTGATGGATATCATGATTTTAAAATTGTACACAAATCAATTATATTTTTAAAGAAAAGTATTTTGTACTGCCCTCACCTAAAATACTGCAGCTACCTTTCTTCAGAATACATGTTTTTTTATATAAGATGATGGATTACGTGCAAGTACAGTATCCTAATTTGGTACAGGACTCTTTCTTTAGAAGTTTCCATCCACGCCCCCCTTTTCATGCATTATCCCCAATTGAGAGACCAAGCGGAAAATCCATTCCCTGGATTCTGCCACACTTGAATTAGCCACTGTAAGACGTTTGAGTCCATTAACAGTAACTCCTTTCAGTTTTAACCAAACAAGTCGCATCTCTCAGGGATGCATTTGGTCTTCACTTGCCGCTTCCTGAGGGCGAGCTTCATAAATTGCAGTTGATAATTCTGGACACAATTCTGTGCTTTACAACCACTGTGCAATGAGGCATACACTCTGCATTCATGCTGCCTAACTAATAGCGTTTTAACTGTTTTGAGAAGTTCGGTACTGGTAGATTAATTACCACTACATGCAATTCTGATCCCTTTGAAAAGAAGCTCATATGTGTAACTCTTATGTATGCGGCATGTTGAAGCAAGGAGTTCAGCACAGATTGGTTTTCACAGATCAGTGAAATTCCCAATTTGTTTTGTCCTCACTTCATTTTGTTCAGTAACACAAAAAGATAATTCATGAGTTTTACTTTAGCACCATGGGAATCAATCAGTATTTTTTTAAACCACTAGGGAGTCCTTCCACGTGTGACTGACCGACTGATTCACAGCAGTTATTGAGGTGTAGGGGCAAGGATTCAAGGCACAAAAGACAAAGATTATCTGCAACCAGCAAAATGCATTTACAATTTCTGAATCTAACTCAGATTTACAACTGTTAAATTATTGTACAGTAAAAGCTTGTTTATAAGGCACCTAACCAACCGGAACGCTCAACCAACCGGTCCCAATACAATTCACCATTTCAGCAAACGGATCTCATAGCAGAGCCATCCGGGACACTCACGAGTTTGCTCACTTATTAAACTTAACAAATGCTGGAATTTTTGTTTCACCATTCATTTTACCAAGTGTGCTGGAATGCTTTATTGCTAAGTATCCATACATTATTCTATTATTATTTAGTCTATTATTAATATGGTATGTTTTAAAATATGTTCATTTTTGGTGTAGGATTTTCGGCAACTTGCTCGAATATCCGGCATATTTGATTAAACAGCACCGGTGAGGTCCTGAGAATGCCGGATAACCAAGCTTTTACTGTAATAAGTGACTGTTTCTATTGTTGCTTGGTATTATAGTGGCAGGGTTTTGTCTTCAGATAGGCCTTGAAGATCGTGGTGTTGTTTTAAAAGACATATTCACGTGCACACACACTTAGTCACACAGAGAGACACCAGACAATCACAACAGCGGGGCCTGAGGGTGAGCGAAACTTATCTCCCGTTCTCGCCACACAGCACATGTGCCTCCAGACCCGCTCCACCTACAGTAATGGTGTCGAGTAAACAGCCCGGGGCAGAACACACTGCATTTTAAGTAGAATCAATCGAAACTAACAGGACAACAAATCATTTGTATTCAAATTACAGTGATAAAGAAAAAATAAACTTGCATTTTTGTATTGCCTTGAAGCATAGGCGATTGTCTAGTGAATTTCTAGTGAAGGCGATTGTTGCTGGACTGTTTGTAGTGGAGGGGTGCGTGTTTGTGGTGGAGGGTTTGTTTCCAGTGGAGAGGTGGTTTGTAGCAGAGGGGATAGTTTATAGCGACTTCAGTGGAAAAAATAGCAGCTGCACTTTTCTATTGGCCCAGCTAATGAGGTAAGGAATCTAGAATGAAAGGGGGCTGCTCTCTGAAAGATGAGCTGGTTGAACTGAATTCTGCTTCAATCAGATTCCTCACAGCCACCTCCATCATTGTTCGCAACCTTTAACATTTCTGGTATGGATTGGTCCTGGCACTTCAATGAAATCTTTCACTTCACAGCCTGTCAAGTAAGGAAACCACACTTTCTTTATAGAAATCTTGGCGCAAAGCATTTCGAGGCATTCTTTCCGTGACAGTAGAGTGATAGAATGGTCTGCCTTTCATTGCCAACCAGACCCACTGTACTGTGTGCCTTAGGCATGTTTCTGTTCTACCAGTCATCTGTCGACTCACCTGAAGTATTCTGAATTTGGATTAATTACTAGATTTATGTCTACTGCATCCTTGGCTAAGGAAAGTTTTTGAACAAAGTGAATGCACATGGGAAATGAGGAGCTGTATTTAGATGAGTTTCTCTCAACTTGTTCAGCTTTTTATTGGGTATGGTTTGTCCAAAGCAATCCTCCTACATTGACCTGGCAGTCACCCGGGCTGTTGTAGGGAATCGAATTATGTGCTGCAAAATATTATTTTGCTCTGACTTCCAAGTTGTTCCAGTAATAAGTCATGGATATCCACAAAATGAATGCTGTGTCAATCTTCCAGGGTATTGCTATTTGATATGAATAAAAGTCCAACCATTTCCAGTTCAGCCAAAGCTGCGATTTCAGCTCAAGGATGTATTCACCCATGGTTGAACATCGATAGTGTACACTTGTAATTCAGGTAGTTGTCAATCGGTCTATGTTGGCTTGCACAGTTTCAGCCATCTGGTTTGCTTGCACACTATCTTTGAGGTAACAATTTCACATCAGTTGCCTGTGTTACTAGTTAATCGGAGATCTCTGAGTAACTGGTGAATTTGGGCAAAGTTAGCAGATACTGTGGCAGAAGCAGTACATCAACAACTTGCATTTATATAGTGCCCTTCACACAGCTAGCATCCCGGAGCGCTTGACAGTGGGGGAGTCTTAACCCGAGCCAGGTGGAGAGGGAGGCGGTACCTAGCGGCCATGATTTCTTCCTCTTAATAATATAAAATAATCCTTGCATTTAGGAAAACTCCTTTCGTATCAGGAGGATGTCTTAGAACACTTTTATGGGGTGGAGGACAAAAGAGATTCAGCATTCCTGACATTTTCTAAATGTATGTTAAGCAAAAGGCATATTCCGACAATACCTCACCCCAAAAGCTGGCAAAACCTTTTTCTATGCCTATGTCACCTCTCGACTGGTCTACTCTTAATGCTTTCTCTGTCTGTCTACCCCCTCCATATTCACAAAATTCAGGTCATTCCAAACTCCGCTCCCCGAGTTCTCATCCACATCAAACTTCCTAACCCAATTTTCTTGCCAAACTCCATTGGCTCCTTGTCATAGAGCAGATTGACTTCCAAGATCCTCACTCTGGTGTTTAAATCCCTCCATTCCTCGCACCTTCCTACCTCTCTCTCCTCATAGGAGTACCTGCTCTCTAAGTTCTACTGGGTCCAGCCTCCTCTTTGTCACCCGAATCCTCCTCTCCATCATCGGCAGCTTTGCCATCAGCCACTAAACCCTGAAACTTTGGAACTCGCTCCCTCAACCCCTTTGCCTCATCCTCTTCTTTCCCATCTTCAGGGTCACACCCGAAGATCTTCCTCTTCGACTGCACCTGTGGTCACCTTCCCCCTCCCCCTTGCTCGGCTCTGCCATTGTTAAGCGCTTTTGAGATGTCAGCTGGTGTTGGAGGGCAGTATATGAATGCAAGTTATTGTTATTGGTGTATTGTTAAGCAAAAGGTGGTAGTTGAATTTTCTTTCACTTCTAGATTGTCATGAAGTTATAGATTCTTGGAAACCTGCATGCAGATTCTTTGCATGCAGAGATTGAGGAAGGGAAGGACAAATGTCAGGTTACCTATTTTCTGTGTGTTCTTTCCAATAATTTGAAGTTCGAATGTAAAATTCTCTCCTAGCCTATCTGTGGTTCCCTACGTGACTTGGCATAGCTTTGAAGTTTTTAACATTCCACATGTTTGTGTTCTGTCAGTTTGTGGCTTCCAAGCTCTCATACATATTTTGTTGAAAGTATTCGTGAGGTATCCTAGCTATACATAATTGACTTCAGTATAGAGGACTAATACATATGAAAGCGAAGCTTGAATCAAAGAATGGCATGATGTGTTCGATATCACATTTTATGTTAATAATTACATTTTGCAAATATGCAAATAATTATCTGTTTTACATAATCTCCGCTTGACGCACTGTCAATTCTGTGTGCTTTACCTCCCCAATTTCTCTGATTTAGGATTTTCGCTTGAACTGAGATTTGGCACCTTCGCACTTTTGTGTTGCTTTGCAGTTTTTATTAATGTGCAACATCACAATTGCACATCAGGCTCAATTGAAACAGCTAAATTAATTTCTCAAGTATGGTTACAAATAATAAAGCAAGCTACTGATCCAATATTTTTTCTAACCAGAAAATATCTGAATTGATTTGTAAAGGCATTAAAATCAATTTAGATAAAGATATTTAGACAAAGATATCAAGATGAATTGCATATAAAAAAAAATTTAAACTTAAGATGCTGATCTCTAACCGGTGGCAACATGAATTTACTCACTTTCCATTTATTTAGAAGGAAAGAATGAAATAAATTGTAGAACATGAGATTTCAGCAATACAATACTGTATAATGTATTGTAAAATCCCATGTTAGGATTCACTGAAGATCTTTATTTGGGGGAAAACATTGATTCATATTTGAGTGTTCCCGATGCTCTTCCAAGTTATTGCTATGGTGACATAGACCTCTGAGTGATATCACTACAATAAGCCTGGGAAAATCACGGTGACTGCTTACAAACATCATTAGGCATTCCAAAATGTAAAGTTTCAGCCTTTCAAAACTCCCTGAGTAATTCTCTTATTTTCCACTTATAAAATCTAATCAAATAATCAAGCACAAGTCTGAATTGTTTGAATATTTAAAGCTTATTGGAGATTCCAGCATGCAGGATATTTACAAAATGCCACTCAAATAAAAAAAAGTAGATGAATCGGTCTACAATATTTAATGCACCCGAAGGGCTGCATTTGAACTGTTTCCTCTCCACCTGTGGCATTTATTTCATGCCCTTTTATTGCATGCCTCCGATGTCATTTTCTGATGACAAGTGCTATTTGATGAAGTGTTAATGTCTAGTGCAAATGAAAGGACGTTGGTCAGGGGCATAAAATGAAGTGTGTAAATTATTTATTGGTGAGGATGAATAAATCCAGGTTACCCATTGCCAAGATGTACATTCACAACACATGTTAGGGAAACACCTTAACTGAAACAGTCACACACGTTTGCAGTAAAATGCCAAGTAAGAAATTGGGAATGGGTAGGAGTTGTTGGAAATGCAACTTGATGAGATACCACGAATGGCCTCAAACTGTAAGGCTTCAGTGGGTCAAACAGTCTATTCTCCTGCCTTACTCTTTTTTATATTACTTTGTAATAATGGAGGAGGCACATTTAATGCAAGGCATCATATACAATTGATGAGGTTAAGTTTTTGATGAGAAATATCTTTAAGGAGAAAGTGTTGTGATGAGGATTTCCCAAATCAGATAACCTGTTCATTTTTAAATTAAGGATTATTCATATTCAAATTAAAGTATTTAAGAAATCTAGCATAGGATGAATAAAAATGATTCAAAAATTTCTACTCCCCTTCACTCTGTTTCATTCAGTGTCTCAATCAAATGCCTTGCAAGTCCGCACTGACCTTTTTTTTAAAATAAAAAAAGTCTTCAAACATAATATAGATATTGTATGGCAATGAGCGGCTAGATTTGATGGAAATTGTCTTTTGATCACAACTGCAGCTTTAAATATACAGCTGGTCATTCTGTTGGTTAAGAATAACTGGTGCCTCTTCATAACAACATATTGGATTTATGTGCTCATTATGGGAATTCTTCCAATAGCAAAGAATAATGCTATTGGTTAATTACTGTACTCAGTTTTGATGTATATATATATATATCATCTACCAATACATTTTTATTCATGTTCTTTTGCTGCTCTATTGTTATCGACATGTTTCAGTAATTGGGTATTTAGAATTTTCACCATTATCCTCATTGATGTTTTTTTTTTAAAAAGTCTCAAATCTATGCTTGCAATATAGTTTAGGTGTTGAGATTATTGATGTTTGCACAAATATTTGAGTTGCACAAATATTAGATCACAATTTAAAAAACTTTCAATATTAAAGTCTCATTTTTATTCATACATGGGTGATTAATAACTAGTCACCATTTAGTCCTTTACCACAAATGTATATTTTGAAGTTTTTAATGTGTATGCTACTAAGTCAATTATAGATATATTGTGCAAATCTATTTTCAATCTTTTCTAAAGTTTTGGACCCTTTAGAGTTGATAAGTATTTATATTTATGACTAGTTTCTTATCATCGGGCACATTCTTTCTACCCATTTCCTGTAGCTCTTTATTTTCTTGCTTATAATTTGTTTTTAAGAATCCCAAGAACATGGAGCACACTTAATCCAAATTACAACAGTAACAACAGTTACATAGTCTTTCAAGTATGCTGGTGTCTCAAATGGTTTCATAATCAGTGAATAGAACCCAAGGAAAGTGAGATGAGGGAGGTGGAGAGGGATGAGAGGTCAGGGGTTGTAGTTGTTGACTCGAAGGAATGATCAAAAGGGAAGGTTTTAAAGAAAGGTTTTAATAGCGGGAGGTGGGGAGTGTGAGGTAATGGGATTTGGGAAGGTAAATCCAGAGAGTAAAGGTACAGTGACTAAAACTTGGTCAGCTCAAAATAAATTTGGAGCATATCTACATATGCTCCAAAATAAATTTGGAGCATATGTAGATCATCCATTCAGGGTTTTTCCACTTGCAGCCTTTAAATTTAGAATTCTTACCTATCCTGGGGATGAGCGAGTCAGATGAATAATTGTGTTTCTTATGGGCACTGATCTTGGAATGGCTGCACTGCGATATGAAAGCATTTTTGCAACAAAGCAGCAATCCATTCTGATTGTACGTGCATATTGGATGATTCTTTTCTCCATATGCTCCTGGGGGAGGATTTTAAGCTTGAAGATTTCTGTGTTAATGATGCAGTTTTGCATATATTCTCGTGCATTCAGCATTTTCTTGATTAATCGATGTTCCTGTATCTTTCTTGTTAACCATCTGTCCTGTGTCGTATGTTGCTAATGATAACTGTTTGTTGCATTTATTGCAATGGTTTTCTGTCTTCCCTTGTACTGTGACTTCTGGTCCCTCTGTTCCCTCTGTGGTGTTGGTTATCATGTGCATCCTCCAGGCTAGCGTTGGATGAAGCCATTCGACACAAGCAGCTGAACATATCATCCCGTTTTTCACCCAGGGTAGCAGGGGAGAATGACTTCCTTCAGACTGTTATCAATAAAGTTATTGTGGCCAAAGAAGTGAACCACAAGGGTCAAGGTAAGTGGCATTGTTTTTTTTAAGGGGATTATGGGAGATTGTGCTGTTGCTGCATCTAATTCTGATCTCTTTTGGGGAAACTGCAATCTGAGAATTCTAGTTATGTGCCCTCTGAGATTAAACAGCCAGTGAAAAAAAGTTCTTCCAGCATAAATTCCTGTTCCTGTAATATATCCAAACTGTTCAACTTTCTTATTTCAATTACTGGTCTTTTAAAGTTCTGTGACCTTCTCTCCTGAGAAGTTAGACTTTTTAAAGTCTTTCTGATGTATACATTTTTAAACGTTTTGACGCCAAAACTTTTTAAAACCCTTTTTTATTTTGCAAGTAGTTTGCTGAAGACTGTAGGTTTTAGAAAGTTCAATCTGCTGCCATCAGAGTCATTCTATTTCTTTGCCGTGTTTAACTAACTTGACGTTATGCATTTATAAATAATGCACTTTTCTATGCATAATTTGTTCTGCAATTTTATTTATTATTTAAAGTTGCATTAGTGATTTACAAGAATTCAACAACAACTTTGGTAAGCTTGAGCAGAATGGCCTACATCAGGAAATGCTTTGCATTGAACTACTGAAGCAAAATAATTCCCTTATTTAGTTCCTAAATTTATGTAGTGCCCTATTGTTGTCACAAGATAGCCATAGAATTCTACATAATAATATTTTGAAAGCCTTGTAGTGACATCTAGTTGCAAGTACCTGGTATTTGTAACCATTTTGCTTTACATTGGAATAAAAGTCAAATTCACCCACTTTCCTCTGCATAATTTGTTTTCCCCTGGTAAATTGTGGTTGCTGCAAATGCTTTGGCACTTGTATATTAGGAGAGTGATTACCAGAGTCTTGCGTTTTTGCCAAAATGGCAATCATGTAAGGGAGATTTATAACCTGGAGTGATTAAACATCAAAACCTTGTTACCTTTCTGTTGAAATCATATATAGTTCATGACCTATCTAGTTGCAGCTAGTAATCCAATTAATAAGAAAGGAGGTACAGTACCATCGGCAAATTTCAAACCATTTTGAAATGGACCACATTACTCGTGGGGGTATCTATTGGATAGAGTAATGTTGAACAAAGCAGTGTTAGTGCCTAAATGAATCCCATATTCAAATTCTAGTATTTCTCAGTGCAGAGTACAAAATGTACATAAACATGTATAAACATCCCAAACAAATTCTGTTTATCCAACAGTATTCTAAGTTAATTTGCAATGGTAATCATCTGTGAAGTGCTCCTCTCATTCCTTTGGAAAGCCAGTGTCCACATACAGTGTTGTTAATAGACAGCTAGATATAGTATTGCACTTTCCAAAAGTTCTCAGATTATGTATTTGTTGGCATATGTTGCAGCTAATTTGTGCAATCAAATATTCCACAGTCATGAAGTAAATAACAAGTTTATCTGCAGGATTGTTGACCTGGATACTAAGAGTAGCCCCCTCTTCTTTTTGAAAACCATCAGTTTCAATGACCACTTGAATGGGTGGACAGGACTTTGGTTTTCTGTCTCAGTGAAATACAGAACCTCTAATCATGCAGCTAACCCAACCAACTCTGTGCTGGCCTATTTGCCTAGAATGGGAGCTCAAATTCCTGATACGAAGCTTGAAACCACAGCCTTTTAACCCAAAGGCAAGCAGGCTATCAACTAAGTCACACACTGACACACTGTAGTTTACTGCTTTGTTGAATCAATGCCCTACTCAGTGCATTTTATCATTGTGGTATTGGTGCTTAAGTCAAGCTGACGCACTGGAGTTTATTGCTTTGTTAAATAAATACCTTACTCAGTGCATTTTATCATTGTGGTATTGGTGTTTAAGAATAACATTCCTAAGAATACCATTTTAAACAGCACGTCTGCAGAATGTTGAAGGAAGAATGTTGATGGTAAGCACATCCTAGCAGCAAGCTATCAAATGCGTTTTGAAAACTCTCATGCTTCAGTAAGTAAATGTATTGCCTAATGTGGTACTGACTCTTTACGGACCTAGAAAGTCCTGGGTTAAGTTAGTGTCTTGGCCTTTTTTTAAGTAGCTGATCTCAGGTTGTGGCAATTATTGGTGTGCTACACTTGGTCTCACTGCTTCTGACTTGAGTGGAAAATCAACGGCCTTGTCAACGCTCCTGATTTCTATCTAGTGATCCTCTGCTGAAACCTTACAGCTACAGATGTAGGTCAGTGCGCGATCAAACTTGACTGATGATCTGATCAAGGCTAGTCTACTTACATTGCTTGGGTTGACAGATGAATAATATCCACTTCAGTGAGGAACAGGACAATGGAAGATTGACAGCATGTCTAAGAGGGAAAAATTGTGGTGGGAAATGTATAGTGTATCTATTTTTGTACAATTATATGCAATCTTTTTTAATTGCTCCTCGTTACTAGATCTAAGTATAAATGAAAGTTCAGTGAAGTTGAGTGAGAAGCTGTCTAAGGTTGAGATCAAATAGACCCTCACCAAAACCTTAAGTGGTCATTTGAAATCTGAATTGAGTTTTCTTCCAAAAAAAACCTTGAATGTGTGTGTTTATTTTTTGTTGCTGAAGCACAGTAACTTGGCTTTTTGGCTTCAAACTCATGAGGGTTCAATTACCATTCCTTCATATCACGATGTAGGCAGAAAGCATTATTCTGCGTATTGTTGCTTGCTGTGTGTTTTTGTGATATCTGCCCTCAGCCGCTCCTGGCTGTTTGGCAGTTCAAATGCAGATCAGCACCGCCCCCAGTGGACCTCTGTGGGTAATCTCTCCTCCCCGCCTCACTCTTTGCTTGAACAATTTGAAGCTTGGCTGTGTGCATTAGCAGTTTATAAAAGTGCTGATCCCAGCATGAAATGGCTTGGCAAAAATGTGTTGCCTATATTGCCACAGGAATTTCAAATGCAGTTCTTCTGCCCCTTTTCAATAATTAGTTTTTAGTTATGCCGAAGACAAGCGTGACTGATTTTGATATTGTGCTACTGGAGGTGCTTAATCTCACTCCAGTATGGCGGGAGAACCTTCAAACTGTTAAAGTATTTGTGTAATTTGTCCTCTCCCTATTGTATTACTTTTTTTTCTTCTAGGTTTGTGGGTGACCATGAAGCTACTCCCAGGAGATATTCATCAGATTCGAAAGGATTTTCCACATTTGGTTGACAGGTCAACAGCAGTTGCTAGAAAGATGGGTTTCCCTGAAATAATAATGCCTGGTGCGTTTTTAATCATCTGTTCGCAATAATTATAATAATCCTTGCATTTGATATAGGGCTTTTTACATCTTCTCGATGTCTCAAAGTGCTTCACAGAATATACTGAAAAGTGAATTGACTATATTTTTGTGGGCGAAACATGGCAGCCAATTGCACAGCAGTGTCCCACAAAAAGTTGTGGATGGAACTGAACAATTTGATTATTTTTTTTCGAGGAATTATTATTAGGCGTGTGGAGTAAGGAAACCTGCCCAAGGTTTAGCCCTGCCTAGAATCAAACTCGGTTCTCTCATTTGCAAGGCGAGTGCTCTAACCGCTGAGCTGCAGGAATCCACAATGGCGATTCCAATAATGAAATTCCTGTAGTGACTCACATTTTTGTTCACTATTTAAAAGCCCAATACGAATGCTGAATTAAGTGACGATTATGATTTTGATGTGTTATGAATAGTGGTAGCAGTAAACCTCCATCCAATATGATGGTAAACCTTTAAAGAGGTTAAAATATTGTTACAGTGTTTTATTTCACTAGGAATGAGATGGGGAAGTTGTTCTAAAAATGTTTGAGTCGTGCCAATGTTTGAGGAAGAGGAAAGTTGTTTTTACAAGTGAAGGGCTAAGAATTTGAGTCTAATGTGCACGAACTTAAAAGCTTTGCTGAGTCTATGCAACAATGAAAGCCGATTATTTTTGAATTTCCTGGGTAAAAGGCAGGTTTTGTTGCAGTAAAACCTCAATCTGCAAGCCATCTAAATATCTTGGGTAATTGGGACAGTCCTGGTGTATATAATGCAGTAGAATTTCATTTGCAAAGAGTGATATTTGGGTTCATTCATTTGGTAAAGGCATGGGAGTGTGCTAATTCTTAATTCTTCAAATGCCTGCTACCAGAACTGTCTTTCCTCTTCCCCACCCCTCTCCCATTCGTGAGGTTTGTTCTAACACTTTTTTGAAAGAGATACTTTTGCAACTCTTCATGTGGTCGAGGGAAATGAACAGGCAGAGATTGAGCTTGCGTTTGGATGCCTGGAGGACATTTTAAGTACATGTAAAATTTGAGGAGCATGTCAACGTTCTTGTTGCAGGATCCAACCTGTCTGATGTAATTTGTGTGAATATTCTTATTTGCATAAGAATTGAACACAGCTGTAGATCTAATGAGATGTTTCAGGATGACATTGAGAACTGAGTTGAAGGCAGTGCAGTTAAGTAATACCATTTTAATTCACACTGCAGCAAAGAGACATTGATCCGTTTAGCCTTTTTTTTCTTGATGCTGTTGTTTAGCTCAAATGGTATCAGAATTTGAAGAATATTTCAAACTGCTTCAGTTTATTTGAACTGTTTAAAAATATGTATGGAGACCACAATTTGAGTTTAAAACTCTGAACTTTTATTATAACTGTTCATTTCTGTGAGTAAGCATTCCTATTTCTCTGATACGCCCTGAGGTCTCTGATATGCCCTGAGGCTCTGGAATTCCCTTCCTCACTCCCTTTGCCTCGCCCCCCCCTTTCAGGTCTCTGCTAAAGACCTTTCTTTTCGACCGTGCTTTCGCTCACCTTTTTCCCCCTCCCACTGACTCGGCTCTGGGATCCATTATTGGGAAGCGTTCTGAGACATCGCCCGGCGTGGAAGGCGCTATATAAATCCAGGTTGTTGTTGAATCCTGGGAGGAAACTCTTCAGTTTTCTACTTTTGTGAGAGTACATTTCCATGATAAATGATACTATTTAGATCTCATTTTCCTACATAAGCAAATCGCGACTACAATGTAAATGAGATGCCATTTTTCAACTGTGCATTCTCAAACACATTTTAATAACTTAAAATGCAATTACATATTTTACTTAAAGCTAAGAATGAAGACTTTGTTGAGTTTGTGCTTGGGGCACCATTTAAAATCTAGTCAACATTAAGGAAGAGTTGGGTGGGAAGGCAGGAGGATACAAAGTAAGAAATTTTCAGTAATGTTGAGTTCTCCAATGGAAGGCCAAAATGCACTAAATTTAAACAGGAAAGGAAGTACCTAATAATGTAAATGGTAGAAGAGTCAGCAGTATAGATATAATTGTTTTCATATCACATGCTAGCAATTTTGGTTACCATTTGAATACTGGAATACTTTCAATTTTGAATGTAAACCTCTACTCATAGTCTGATATTGTTGACTAATTAATGCAGAAATACTTCTGCATTTGCTTTTAACTAATAATCAATTCCTTATTGACAATATTGTGGTTGCTCTGGCATATCTGTTCTTTTAAATTCCATGAAATGCTTAAAAGAATGTTTAATCCCTGTTCTTCTATCTAGGTGATGTTCGTAATGATATTTATGTTACGCTCGTGCTAGGAGATTTTGACAAAGGGAACAAAACAACATCTAAAAATGTGGAGATCACAATGACAGTGTACGATGAGGAAGGGAAACGTTTGGAGGTATGTCTGCCACAGATTAAATTGAGAGTTAACTGAACTGGAGATTTACTGATCAGTATGGGACATTGCATTTGTTTATTTGTTTGAGAATTCAGTCTTGAAGGTTCTGCTGTTTTTCCCACCTTCCATTATTTTATAAAATTTGGCTCTGAAACACTTAGCTAATCTGTGCCTAAATTGTATTGTCTTCCATGAATGTCATCTTTTAGGCATTCCAATAATTGTTTATTATTTTAAGTGTTTTTTTTAAAATTGGCTTCCTATTTTGTACTGATGCTTACTGTTTTTGTTTTAAAAAGAACGTAATTTTTCCTGGTGCGGGAGATGAAGGCATCTCTGAATATAAATCTGTCATTTACTATCAAGTGAAGCAGCCCCGTTGGTTTGAGACAGTCAAGGTATGTTGAGACAGCCATGCCGTGATAGGGCTCTATATTAAATGCAAGGATTATTATGCTCTACACTGTTAAATGGAATTGAAGTCAATATTTTCTAGGAGCATGGAATGTAAAGAAACTGGTTTAATATTTTATTAAATACGATTGTGACTGTATTTAATCGTGACTGGTTGCATTTTGCAGGTGGCAATCCCTATCGAAGATGTTAATCGCAGTCATTTAAAGTTCACATTCCGGCATCGATCATCCCAAGATTGTGAGTATTGTTACTTTGTACATAAAATACACTGACATATATATTTTTGTTTCAGCCAATATTGTTCAGTGCTTGTTACCTGTCTGAGTTAATATTAATTTATGGCTGTGCCATGGGTATCATGGTTCGGTATCGACTGGAACTTTGGCACGTATTTGTGGACTGGTATTTGGAAACTTTAGGCTTTAGAAGTTGGCTGATCTATTAGAAGGTGGTGTGCAATGGTTTGGATTTTTGTTGCGCGCTTATTATTGAGGAATATTGATAACCTCCTTTTGCATTCCTTGTTTCAGCCAAAGACAAATCCGAGAAGATATTTGCTTTGGCATTTGTCAAGCTAATGAGGTACGATGGAACAACTCTGAGGGATGGAGAACATGACCTAATAGTGTATAAGGTACTGTGAAACTTGTACTGATTTTTGTTTCAAAATTTTCTAACTACAGTATATGCATTGTGAGACCAGTGAAGGAGCTAATAATTTTACTGTTGTAACAATTTAAAAATAGACATTGATTTTTGCTTCATTATGTAGAGTCCTAGATCACTGACATTATTTTTGTGCACAGTGGGATGCCAAGAAGCCAGAAGATGCGTCGCTATACTTAAATTTGACGGCAACTAAACTGTTACTTGAAGAAAAGGGTTACACTCTGACTGGAAAGAACCTGCACAGTATTGGAAACTTTCCCATCAGCAAAGACTCGTTTCAGATTTCCACGTTGGTCTGTTCGACAAAACTCACACAGAATGGTAAGCCACGAGAGTTCCAAGACAAAATTTGCAGTGGAGAGTTTTTAAGACATTTTATTTGATCATCAAGATGTTCCTCAAACTCTAGCCAAAGTAGCAGGTTGAATTCGATGACAGAGGTGCAGTGCCATGTTATCGTTTAAAATCTAAAGTTTAGGAAAAATGTTCCTTGCAGATTGGAACCCAAATGTAGCTCCTCTAAATCAAACATATTCTAATTGCAATCTGGGACATTCCCAATGAGTTTGACTTTGAGGCACGGTATGTATTAGGAAATACTATATTTCTTCCTCTTCTCAAAATCATAATCGTCTTTAGAGATAGAAATTAACTCAAATCTAATTATTTCCCAAGCAGCCTACATATTTCTCATTTTTGACGATCATTACAGCATGTACTAAACATTGCTTTGAATACTGCTCTTTTGACAGCTGTTGCAAAAATATTTGCTCCACTGGCATTCTTCACTGATTAGGCTGTATATTTAATGTGTACTGGAGGCTACACAATGCACATTTTGGAAATGGAGACAATTTCACATCAATTTTAGTTGGCAGTAAGTAATAGATGCAATCATCATAGACACATGTCTGTTTTATTTCTGATAGTTTCCCTGTACTCTGAGTGAATCTTTTCCAAAATAAGCCAAGTTGATATTCTACCAGCGACTGAAAATAGAACTTAATTATTTTGGCCTTCAGCAAGTTGTACTAAGGTTATTAGTATTATTTCGTGACATGACTGTTTCCATTCCCATTGAGAGATTAATAAAAAAAAATGTTTTGAAATATCCAATATCCTCATGCAATACGTTTGAATGGTGCTGTGTGTGTGGACAAATTTGATTTAATGGACATTATACTGAAATAGTTACATCCCTTATCCACACATGATTTCAGATAACTTGACCTATGTTTAGTGTTTCAGATGTGTACATATCTTGAGTTAATAGTATAGAACATGAGAGATTCTAATGATTTTCATTCAATCTTTACAGAATACCAACCCTACCATTATTCCATTATAGCATCACACTGTTTCTTATAAGTGCAGTGCCCTGCTTTCAACCCTTTCTGGGAAGCTGTTTCAGCTGTTGATTGTTCTCTGGTGTGTATCCCAGAATCGCTCATTGCTACCTGTGACCTATCGAACTGATGAATTGATATATCGAAAAGTTGTATTCAAGGTTTAGAAACCAATAATTGCAGCAAAAGCCTATTAAGTCTAAGCTGGTGCTGTCTCCTTCACTGAATATATGTTTTAAAAAAATCATCCCAATAACCTGATTTTTATCCTATATTGCCTTATATTTTGTTCCTCTGCAAATGTTTATCTAACTACCTTCAAATGTTACGGTCTCCGCTTCGGTAGTTATTTGTGGAAATGTTCAGATGTTTCTTCCATGTTCAAATAGCCCTTTGTATAAAGACATTTCTGCTAACCTCCCACTTAACGCTGCCAAATGTAATTTTGTTGTTGTTGTTGTTGCCAGTGGCAAGCAAGTCTGACATTGTGCACCCTTTCACTGGTTTATTAATCAGCTGGAATAATCTTTTACATTTTATTCCATCAACACACTTCAAAATTTTGAAGACAGCTATTGAACTCCCTCTTTGCCTCCAGTGAAAACCTAGCCTTTTGTCTAACATAATTGTAGTCAAAAGCCATTGTATGTGGGTGTGCTCATATTGCAATTGGATGGTGGAGCCTGACTTTACTTCCATCCCTGAACCAATCTAGATGTAATGAAGATTCATAATGCTTGTGTTTCTTTTCATGAAACAACTTGTTTGCTTTGAACAAAGGTTTGAGAAGATATTATGCATTTCGTTGCAGTGATAAGATGGCTGTTTATGGCTGTTTGGGATTATATGAAACAGATTAGATTGGAGAGAAAAAATCTGTGTGATGGAGCAACTTTTAGTGTTAGCTATTGGATGACCATTTAGGATTTGGAAGCAATCTACTTGTTTACACGTGACTGTACTGTAATTAAAAAGATGAATGATTTATACTGGCCATGAAACATCTCATAAAATGGACACCAATCTATACAGGTATCCCTCAGATATGATTATACACTTTTGCTTGGCTTGAGGTTGCTATCCTTCAAGAGGCTGAAGACTTTTATTAGACATTTGTTATGATTATAAATCATAACAAAGATTATAAATGGTAATATATTAATGCTATGTAGTTTAAATTCCTTGAGTATACCCATTCTCTCAGCACATCTTACAGGCTTTTAGCTAAAGTATTGAATGCTGTAATCTTTCCAAGTTTTATAAGCAATCTTTTAACCTTTCAAACCTTCGTGTAAAATTACTGAGTTACTTACAATTGGGTATTACAGTACTTTTAAAATCAAAAAGGAACCCATAAAGATTCAGATTCCTGTTTTTTTTAGTGAAAAAGATAATTCTGTTTGTTAGAAGTGTATTAATCATATCTTACAATTTAAGCATATTCTAAACAGTTTAAGATTACTTGGAGAATATAAAAGGGTCAAAAAGGGTATTGGAATTTCAAAATGTTTACGTGAATTCTAGGAAAAGTGGATTGATAATAGTGTGGCCATCAATTTAAATGAACCGGAATGGCATAATTGTGCTCCTGCTTAACAAAATTTGCATATAATATCCATGTGAAAGCAATGACATAAGCAGGTACCTGACCACAATTCCCTTTCCTCTGCTGTTGTATCAATTTAGCATTATAAATACTTTCTTTGCTGACCATTAAAGGAGTTTAATGTTTGCATTTTGTTCACAGTGGATCTCCTGGGACTTTTGAAATGGCGGTCCAACATCAATTTACTGCAACAGAATTTGAGACAGCTCATGAAGGTGGATGGCGGAGAGGTGGTTAAGGTAATCCTATTTAATGATGTCTGATATTTTTGTTATTTGGTAAACAGTTAAAAAATATATTTCTAAAAAATTTCCATTTCGTTGACATGTAATTGTTTTCTACAAGGTCTTGAATAGTTCTATATAAATAAATCTTATCTTCCTATGCTGACAGACCAAAATAAACTCAATTTTGTTTGTAGAGTGTATGCCCCAATCTATGTAAACCTGCTCACCATTGCACATTGGCATCAGGCTGTCCTACATGTAGTCATTAACTAAACAATAGTACGAAAGGTGTCATATCTCCTGCATTTATTTTATTCTGCAATTATGTGGGTGTACAGCTATATGAATCATAGAATTATAGAAATTGCAACATAAGAGGAGGCTATTTGGTTCATAAATTAGCTCTACTTGGTCAAGTGGATCTAACTGGAATAGAACTGTAACTTTTTGGACACCTTCAGTAATTGTAGGCTACTTTCTTAGTTCTATTTGTTTCATTTGAAACTGAAGGTCACCAAAATCTCCGATTCACAAATAAGGGCAAAATAGACTTGTCTATTGAACAACCTCAATACAGTAGTGGGTTTTCAATGTACCCTCATCCCATATTTCTACTCATTCCATTTCCTATATTTAAAATAAGCTTATTCTAACTTTTTTTGAATTCATTTAGTATTTATGCTGTGTTTGCTCTCTTGTTATTGATATAGTAATGGTATATTTGGAAACCAGCTGTTCTGTTTGTTTATCTTCTCCATCTGTTTATTGCCTTTACTTTTAAACGTGTAGGAATACGCTCCTGTATTTTTCACTGGTCCGAGTTTATTTTGGATAAAATGGTTAAGATGGTGCCCTAGATTATTCTCTTTTCTCCTCCAAACTGTCACATTTGATTTATACTCATATGGATTGATGCTATAATTGCTGGCAACATTGCTGTCTCATCAATAATTTAACCTCAGTTTTTCTGTTGTGCACAAGGCAATCTCATTTCAGTGTTTTGGTGACAATACAGTAATGTACAAATCAATACGGTGGGGCATTTCATATGCATTCATTTTAATATTCCATATTTTTGCTCCATATAATGAATTTATAATAACTCAAGTCATATATGCTGCAATGAAAGGGAGTTTTGATGCATTAGAAATATATTTTGACTAGCATTTATGGAGATTGTAGTTTTCTTCGATTATTCTGTCATGAACAAATGTCACTATTTTCAAACAATCCATCATGTCACCTAATGATCCAGCTATTTTTAAAAGTTTTTTTTTTACGAGATGTTGCATTTGTTTGTAAACTGAAGTTGCATAAGATGCAGAGCATTATTAATTGCTAGTGAAGTTTAACAGAGGTCAGAGGCAAGGAGGTCATCCAAGGCTTCAGCAGAAGTTTAGAAATGCAGAAAACGAGAGAAGCAATAAAGAGGGCCACCAAGAGAGAGCTAGAGGGAGAACTTGTCTTATATTATATGAGAAAACTGCGTGACCTTTTAAAGGATGCAAGGATGGTTATACACAATGATTATGGATATAATAAAGGTTAAAGTTTTTATTCTAGTTTCGAACAGAGTTTAAGATCAACTAATTGTATTTCTATAATCGAGAAACAGATTGACAAAGTTGTTGAGGGGAAAATTGTCATTGTGAAGCATTTAAAAACCAGGGAATGCAAGTTTTACATATTAGAAGGTTATAAAAGGAGAGATCGAGCAAACTGTTTTCACCCAAACATTTTGGATGAGATAACTTTGCATTAAGTTATCACACAAGGCAGATAATACACATCAGATTAAGAGGTAACAAGAGGAGTTTCTGGAGAGAGAAGGGATTCAGGAATGTGATAGAATGGTGAAGGAAGAGGTTGATTGGGGGTGGGGAGCAGACAAGTCTGTTTGTCCAATGGCTTCTTTTACTTTTAAAAAAAATTGTCTGATCTTGACTTGTGGTTTCAAGAACAAAATGTACCAGAATGAACTGATATTCCATCAAAATAATTGATTCTCCTGTTAAAAGAAGAATGGTTGAGTAAAAAGAAAAAGGTGAACCTCAACCGGTTCATTTATATACGTTTATGTACATTTTTCTTCTAGCAGCTAATGGATTTTTCTTTCAGTTTTTGCAGGATACACTTGATGCACTTTTTAACATCATGATGGAAAATTCTGACAGTGACACATTTGATACATTAGTATTTGATGCTCTGGTAAGATCTTTTTATAAATTTAACTGTTGCCAATTCTTAACCATCGATTCACTAAATAATGCAATACTCATTGCAGTTAATAACTGATATGTACTTCAAGATGTAGCCTTTTAAACACCATTGAGGACTGGAAAATATGTGTTGTTCTATCTCAGAACATCTGTACAAATGACTTGCTCTAAATTTTCAGAAAGTAGAATTTCCGTAGTGCGCAGAAATCTGGTATATATAACCATTACTGAGTATATTGAAATTGATATGTAATGCAGCTGAAGTCCCCAAAAGATTAATTAGCAATGTAAATACGTCAGTAATTGCCTTCAGAATTATCTAATTTATGTACATTTAATTGAAATAAAGGATAACAGAACCTTTCGTAGCAAAATGGAGACCTATTCCATGGTATACTCTACTTGTATAGAGTTTCTATCAATGCTAATTTGCCTGAAACCTCTGGTGTTTATTTTTTCATAAAGGTATTTATTATTGGACTCATTGCTGATAGAAAATTCCAGCACTTCAATCCAGTTCTGGAAACTTACATCAAAAAGCACTTTAGCGCAACCTTAGCTTACACGTAAGTATTTAAAGATTAAATCTTAGTTCAACATGACTTTTTTTGTAGTTTGCATTGGCTCCTTTGTTGTATACAACAGCAGGGAAATCAAATTCTTATTTTTTTCTAATTCTAACAGTTTTGGAGAAGAATCCTTTTGGAAGTAAATTTGAAGCTTCAATATATGCGGTTTGGGGTAATATTCTAGATTTGAATGCCACTGACATCATCTCTTCTAATGATGCCCTCTTTGCTTCCGCGCCTCAGCATCTGCTCGTGGAGGCCTGAATCGGGGCAGATTTGTTCTGGTTGATTCATTCTCTGCCTCCAATGCCAATGGTTTCAATATGTGTGTCAATTGCCATGCATCCTTCATAGTGAAGGTTATCTACAGAACCAGCTTGCATAGGCTTTGAACTCGAGGTGCAATAGATTTGCTTGGTGGCTCTCACAAAGAGGATTTACAGACTCCATTTTTGGCAGTACAGAGTGAGCCAGAGTTCGGTGGTTTTGAGAAGTACAGCTCCTGGTCAGCTCATTTGATCTCATCATTCCAGAATACCCACTCGATTGACTTTCTGTCACAATCTCTGGCTATTTCTTTAGTTGAATCCAATGTCCGGGACTCTGCCACTCTTGTGTGCTCAAAACAAAAGTTAGTGGGAGGTTAAGGTAATATTTTTTAAATGGAGAAAGAAAAGTCCGGTTTAATGTGTGTGAATGGTCTGCAAATTTGCTTTGAAGATTAAGGAATATCTTATAATAATCACCATGGTATTTGATGTGGTGCTTTCTCGCACCGTTAAGACATCTCAAAGCGCTTCACAGGATATACTGTAAGTGCATTGACTTTGTGGGCTAAACACAGCAGACTGTTTATACACAACAGTGTCCCACAAATAGGCATGCAGTGAGTGACCAATTTTTTAACAGAGGTTTGTGTTGGCCAAGACACCCTCCCCAATACAGCTTTTTGAGTGTCATCTTACAATTCTGTGATTCCAAGTCCCGAAGTGGGGCTTGAACCCACGGTTTTCTGACTCCGAAGGTGGGAGTGCTACCACTGAGCCTGACTGGCACACCATCTGTGCAGAAACTTCCCAGTAGATATAGTAGTTGACCTGAAATGCCACATTGGTTTGTGACAGACCATCTGGCTTTTTGCTCTTTGCCTTCTTATGTTCTTAAAATATTATTACTGTTGGATTTTTTTTTGGCATCAAATGAGAAAGGTAAATGGTAAAGTATGCTCAGAATCATTTAGAAAGCAAAGCGAGTCAGATGGGCTAATTATTTAATTCCTCCAACAATTAAGTTTTACGGATTAAGGGATTGAATTAGACTTCCCTTTTACTATTTCAGTAATGAGATTTAAGAGGCTTTTTTTAAACTGCTGATCCTTTTTTTTATATAATGTCTTCATTCCAATTCTTTTTTTACCGACTCGTCATTTGAATTGTGCCTGTCATGATTAGATATTCCATTTGATGATGAATACCTCTCTAAATGTATTGTTCAATATTCAGTTCTGGTGATAAAACATGTTTTGAACTCCCCCGACTACACTAGTATCCATAGAGTAGGTAGACATTAACTATGAGTTATTCAGTGCAGTAATAATGAAAATGAGAACATTTGGGAGAGTGGAATGAGTACTACATAAAATCACTGGAGGACAAATTATCTTGATACTGTATTTTTTATATGGAGCCCCTTTTGAATTTTGCAGAATATCACAAGAACTTGTGTAGGCCTACATTCTTTCCCCCATCCCATGCTACTAATGGGGTTGTTTCAAACTGGATTGCTTTAATGGAACTGTTACTTTGTTTAAATATTAAAGTTTGAACTGATATAGACATGTTTAGGGTACTAATAAGATATTGCAGTGGAGCATTTCACAACATTTTCCATTTATTGTCTATTTTCCAGTCGATTTCTACAAAATTATAGTAATTTTTGTTGATTACCAAAAGCAGCATAATATATAAGTAATAGTGATTTATTCATTTTTTTAAATCAGGAAACTTACTACCGTGTTGAAAACCTATGTGGACCATCCAGAGAAGCCTTCTGTTAGTGATCAACTATTCAAAGCAATGAAAGCTTTGGAATATGTCTTCAAATTCATTGTTCGCTCCAGAATACTGTTTAATCAGTAAGTACTAAAGTCTGTTGGCAGTGTTTTTTTTTGCAGGTTATAGCAAGGTTGCTTATTTATTTGGCAGAATATTTTAAATTGTTTACAACTAGTGATTGCTTGAGTGGTGAAGCCATTTTTTAAAATCAAGTGAGTCTCAGAGTCATATGGACAAGGAAGGTTTTTGTGCTCAGTTATCCGAATTGAGTCGTAAAATATTTTGTTGAATGAAATGTTATTCATGAGCAATGTAACCTTGGTTCTTCATAATGTGTCATGTGGAGCTTCCAATATGCATGTCTATTGAGTTTTGTTCTACTGATGCACTTTTGTATCGTAATGAATTATGCTGACTTCACAATATTTAGGAGATGTAACAACATAAACACAATTACATTTATGGAGCGCCTTTCACGTCGGGAGGACATGCAGTAAAACTCACACAGGCTGTCTCTGTATGAATCTTATAATTACCTTAATTTGTAGAAGCACCAGAGTCCTCTTCAGTTTCCTACCAGAAAGACTTTGCACTAGTCCTATTTTATGTTGGATAAATGGACAAATCATAACAGTTTCTTGACCCCAAATAATCCTAAATCCTTTGCAAAGCATCTCCTGTCTCGTAACACTTCTACCGCACATTGAAGCACATGTGCGCAGTGTTCCGTTTGAAACAAGAGTGGGCAATGAAGTCTTGACCTGTCACCGCATGCACACTTACTGGCCTATAGTGATGCACTTTTAAGTGCTCAGGGACGCTACCCTGCATTGAGGGGCATTACCATCAATGCAAGTTGTTGTTGAAGTACAACATATGCAGTACAATGTACTCCATTGAAGCAAGCTTGGAAATGGTATCAGGCAGTACAGGTACAACTGTACAAATAAATGTAAGTTAGTGACAAGGATCTTGTACTTGTTTACTGCATTTGCTACATGTTAATTGTATAAAATGCAACTTATTATATGATATGACTTATGCAAGTTTGCCTTTGAGTAACCTTCTGACTCAAAGGCAAGAGCCAATGTTATTTAAAGTTTTACACAGTAGAAACCTGTTCATCTGGCACCCGGGGGACCTGGCCAATGCCGGTTAAAGCGCCTGCCGGATATTCGGGCGGCCAGCAGCCGAAAACCCACTACAAAACAATTAAAGTTCTTTTAACACACACCATACACATCAGACTAGGTAATAACAGATAGTGGCAGAGTATTGTGTTGGTGCTTGTTGTTGGGGCTACTCTCTTGTGCTTCTCACCTTTACTGATTGGGGTTTGCAGTCCAGCGATTCTTTTTTGAATGGAGGATGCCAGACGGGTGAAAGAATTGGCAGCGCAATTTTAAAGTTGCGCGACTTTACCAGCTGCAAGCTGAAGCCCTAGACTCTACTAGCGGCAAAACAAAATACTGCACCTATGTGACAATGTGGATTATCGGCTAGCGTTGTTGGCTTGCCGCTGGTATGACTTTGAAGTCATACGCGCTCCCATTTTTTTCGCCCGCTTGGTGTGCTCCATTTTGGGAGGGGTCGCTGGACTGTAAACCTCAACCACAGCATCATGGCTTTTTTTTTGGCGTGCCGGTTATACGGATGTGCCGGTGCATCGAGTCACGGATAAACAGGCTTCTACTGTAATGCCTTAAAATATAACTCAAAAGCCTGTATCTACATCTTGGCCACACTCATAATGCAGAAGTCCAGAGTTCTGTTCTTTCTCTAATTGAATGCCTAGAATTTGAATGAGATTCTTTATAACACAGCAATAACTATTTATAACTGTAAATATCACAATTTCACATGGTGGTGCAAGTGACTGGCAGCGAAGCAGAATGAAAAGTGGTACAATTAATTGCTGTCAGATGTTCTCTGAATTATTGCTGTCAGCTTAGTGCAACTTCACTGTTTACAAGTGTAAAAGGTTTATGTTACTTTGAGTTACGTTTGCTCCTATCCTTACAGAACTAAAAGTTAATTTTAGATCCAAACATTCTGGAGGTGGATTAGGGGGTGAATAATTTAAATAATTGTGTTGATTATATTTAATCAGTTTTATCTTTCATCTCTTCTGCCGACCATCCCAGTCGGGATATCTATTTGTGTAGCCTGATAAAAGGTAAAGGCATTGAATCTAGATTCGAATTTGTGTGGATTTCATTTGTGGTTCCTGAAACCTTTGGAAATTGATCAACAGTGTTCTCCATTATTGCGGGAGCACAGTTAAGAAAGTGCGTGCATTGCTGTTTATCATATCCAGGAACAAATTGATTTGCTCTGTGTTTACTGTATGCAATGGGAATGGAGATTGCCATAAGTTTCATATTGATTAAACTACATGGCTTTTTGTTTGCTTGCACTTGTGTTTCTCCAACTGGAGGAAGCTCACACTAGAAATGTTTCAGATCAGTCAATCCGATAGGGTATCTCAGAAAATGTGTTTCCCCATTGTCCAAAAGTATTCAATGTATTCCAATTCACAATATTCTGTTTCTGTCAAGCAGTGTTTTAATATTTGATATAAATGCTAAGTTAACACCAGTAAACTCATTTTGCGTTTTTTAGTTGCCTTGCTTATTATGCAGAACTAAAGATATATTACTCAGGAATAAGTAATTCACTTTATTATCTTCCTTGTCTGTGTGACTAAGCCACTCACTTGATAAAACAATGGCTGAACTTGCATATGTGTGAAACTTATCTTTATATGTTTAGAGGACATAAATACATGCATGGCGATGACATTCTTAGACTTATTTATCATAAACATTTTATGAACCTCAAACGTTCAATGAATATACATAAATACATTATTTAAATATATGTAGAATCATTCAATAATTGGTGGGGATAATAACTTCATTAAACTTGAAATATATGCTGCACAATTACTAATCCTCTTGCTAATATCATTATGCATAAAGGGCAAGGAGTGCACTGAGAGTAAGGAATAGCAATTTCCAACACAATCTGACCCAAAACAGAATGAAAAATCTGCTTAAATTGAAATGAGATGCAATACAAAATTACATTTGTCTTTACGCCTTTTATGTTGGGAGAACAATTTTCTTTAATCATCTGATTGTAATTGATTGCACAGAGAATAATTAATGCATGGATATATTGTAAAGTAGTAATACCGCTCCGTTTATGTGACATCAGAATGAGTGACTGTTGAAATAGTTCCAAAGTATCATCTCAAATCAGGATGAAATTACCATTTGCAATATGCACTGGAAATTTTTGTTGCTATTAGCGAGTGTAATTGCTGTTATTAGCTAAGATGCTTTGTGCAGTTGATGCTAAAGAATTGCATTATTTTAGGATTTGTGTTAAACATACTTGTAAATTTATTAAAAGAGACACCTTTTCCGTCTGCTTGTTTTGTTGAAATTCCCCCACCCCTCGTTTTGCATTATTAACACAGCTTTTCTCCTGTTTGGTTGCAAGCCCGCATTCTTTTGCACCATTAACACCTCTTTAACCTACTACATACCCTGTCCTCTACCTCATTTTCTCTTTTGTCTTCCTTGCCTGCCTCCCCCCACCCCTCTCTTAGTCTTTGAAAGCCTCTCCCTCGCAACATGTCCCAGTTCTGATGAAGGGTCATGGACTTTGAAACGTTGACTCACTTTCTTTCTTCACAGATGCCTGAACAGCTGAGTGTTTGCAGAGACTTCAGTATTTGTTGTAAATGTATTAAGTTGTATTTCAATTGCACTAAAGAAAGATGTACATTATAAAACCCTCATCTGATTTTTTTGAGTGAGGAAGTTCTCCCTCAAACTTACGTAGCAAACTTCAATTATATCAGTGCTTTATAGCCATTCACAGATATATTCTTACTCAAATAAAATTTTTATGCTGTCTCCCTGCAGATAAAATATTCTTGCAAGAACTGTATAAAAATGTTATCAGGAGATTGGGTGTTGTAGTGGTTCACAGCAATTTCCTTTCACCTCTGGGATCAGATATAGTTCAATGTGATAAAAGGCTTTCTTTCAAGGACTGCAAAGGTCCTAAGTGAAACGCGTTTGTGCAGCCGCAATCATCTATCTATAGGGCATGGATCTACAATACAACACTTTCATAATTCAGCTCTAATTAAACACCCTTTCTTAGGCGGGTGAAAATAGACAAGTTAGCTGGTGTTAGAAATAAATGGTGCACGTAGCAAAAGGACATGGTGATCTCGGATCAAGGATAAAGAAAATATTTTACTCATTAAAACATTTGGTGGGGTCACAAAAAAAGGATTAATTCTGTCCTCCAGCATTGAATTCTAATTAACATGATTGAATCCTAGCCTACGTTTAGATTTATCAACAGACATGGGGATAAGAGAACAGAACACAGGCATGGGGAAGAGAATAGATGGAGGATCGTGTGGAGTATACATACCAGCACACAATTATTTGGCCAACCTATTTCCATGCCATCTTTCTTTGTGATTCTATGATCTTTTTATCATAAGGATTCTGTGTGTGGCCATTTTTAGTTTGAGGACTGTTCTGGGTGGAAGCTACCTTCTCTTTTCATACAGAAAGGAAGCTTTTATGTGCATCTGAACAGGTGTAGGGACATTCAATCAATCAATAATTACATTGGTTTAACATCTCATCTGAAAGTCAGCTCCTCCCTTAGGCCTCCCTTAATACTGCATTGGAGTGTCAATCTAGACCAGGGCTGCTCCAACATTTTGGCTGCTAAGGCTGAATGCCAAGTTAGAAACACAGGATTTTAACAAGGTTTTAAGCACAGGATTTCTGAATTTTTGGGGGTTCTGAATTTTTTTGTGTAACTATTACTTAATTTCACTATTTTGCGAAGAAAGCAAACTAGGCGCTGGCAACATCAGCATTTAAGGCTGCACTCTCCACCTGTTGAAGCCAGTCAGGAATCTGGGCATCTTATTCGACCCCAAACTGTCCTTCCTCCCCCAAATCGGTGCCATGACTCGTACAGCCTTCCACCACCTCCGCAACATTGCCAGACTCCGCCATTACCTCAACCCCATGCTGCCGAAACATGTTCATGACTTTGCCCCTGCCTATCTCTTCGATCTGCTTGTCTCCCTATCAGCCTGCCCGTCCCCTCCGTTCAGCAGGCTCTGGCCTACTCTACTCCACATCCTCCGCCCAAACCGCCCTAACATTGGTGGCCGGGCTTTCAATCTCTGCCCCCATGCTCTGGAACTCCATCCTGTAGTAACTTTGCCTCGCTTCCTCCCTCTCCTCCTTCTAGGCCAGTCTCAAGAGCTTCCTATTCGACCGCGTGCCTTCTGCTCTCCAAACTCTCCCAGCTCTCCTACTTTTCTTCCCCCCCACCCCCCAATCCCCTCCCCCCCCCCAACCCCTCCCCCCCCCACCACTCGAGTCCCGACCTAACTAGTTCAGTGCCTTGGGACTCCAGATACATAGAGCGTTTGTGATCGCGTGCCAAACAACATCACCCCCTTGGCTGGATAATAATAATCCTTGCATTATGGATGTGGCCTGTAGTCTGCTAGTTGGACCACCTAGGCTTAGACTGAATTCTGAATCCTGATGTGGGTCTTAAACCAAGAATCACTTGAATGACACATGAGAGATGCTTGTTTTCTGAACCTGGCTGAGGCCTGAGTAACATATTTTTTCCTCCGTCTAGCTGCTTGTGCATGAGCATGTAAAATTCAGGTTTCAGTGGATTTGTGATCGAGTAATCAATTTTATCTATTAATGCGTTTGTTTAATGACATATTACTCAGATTTGTACTTTTTCCTTCAGATTGTATGAAGACAAGGGAGAAGCTGATTTTATGGATTCCTTGAGGCAGCTGTTCAGGTCAATCAACGAGATGATGAGCGGCACTTCAGATCAGAATGTAATAGTTAAGGTGCGTTTTGCTTGCAGAAATATGAAAGCAATCCTAGCCTTTTATTGAAACTAGGTTGAATATTGATGTGAAATGATTCATATACAAATTTGAGCAGTTTCTCTTAAAATGCATGAAAATGTAAAATAATTAAAGAAACAATATAAAACCATAGAATGTTAGCTATGCAAAATGTTGCTCTTGGTTTCAATATATTTGTGTGGGTTTCAAAAAAAAGCAATGTGTTTTTTTGTATAAAGTGGAGGTTAAGTGGTGTGCATCACAGCTGAAGTGAAATGTTGCTTGATAGCAACACAGCTAGATATGTATTCAAACCCAGTCTTGATTTGCTGCATTGAACTAACTTGCAGCATACTAAATTATCAGATCTCTATTTCCTGATCTAAACTATTCATACAGATGTAGATATATATTTTAAGCTCTCTTGTGTGCCAGGAAATATGGTACAAAGGTCGTCAATTTGCCTCAGAGAAGCATTTGAATAATAAATAGTTTGCAAATGCAAATTTACTTCGGATTTTTAATGTTGCTTATATAATTCAGAATTGTTATACATTTTGGGTCTTATTTTCGTTCAAAAAGGTAAGATCTCGTTCCAAAATGGTAAAAGCATAACACTGCAACAGGAGCAAAATGAAACTGAATTGATTCACTGCCACTGGAAAGTCTCTCAGTTCATTTGGAATACCACAGTGATGGTGGTGTCAAGAGCTGAAGTTTAAGAGGATTGTTGCTGCAATCTCCTTCCCTTATCTCTTATCCTGTTGAAAGAACCTTTCTTCACAGGATGGGCCATCAATCGAGAAGCGGTTTGATTTAGGAACTGTGGATCCAATCATTCAGCCTCTGGCAGTTTAGCAGACCTTAGCTTTCAGAAGTTTACTCATCTGTGTGTCTTCGAATAAGGTTATTGGATTAACATGACCAGACGAACCACATATTAACCAGGAAGTATGTGATGCCATCTGCTCTGCTTTCATTCTCGTGTAAATGTAGCACAAATGCAATCTAATACAGTATTTAGATTGTTTATGGACGATAGGTTTCAGATGCATTCATACCCAGATTGTTATTTGCTACAATTGATAAAGGTCTAGAAGGCATTTATTTAAAAGGACAACAAATTAGAAGTTACAATATAATTTTAAAAGAAACCAATATGCATTCTACATAAGAGCAGAGAGATGAATGATGCCAATATTCTTCACAATTTATATATTTTTCCCATCCGCTACACAAAGCACTTCAGATGAGAGGGTGACTTACTCCCGAATGGTTTGCTAGTGGTGTGACTGAAGTGGCCATTAGAGTGTGCACTGCACTTGACTTGATTTTAGAAATGCAATTCTGGATTGTGGGAGTTTTTTTTTAATGGGAAGTTGTTTTATTCCTCCATTGCCCAAGCCCAAATAATATCAAGAGCTCACTATGGAGAATCACAAGATAAAACTGCACCTTTCCACTAGATTGGTAAAGTAGGTTGCACAGATTTGTCTCAAGTTGTCTGACGTGAAGTTTGTTTTTTTAAAAAACAAATATGAATCTGACTAAATGATTTGGCGCTATTTTAATGCATAATGGACAAATGCATACAAAAACTGGCATTTGCATTACATTAAAAACAAAGGTTATCCTGTAGCTCAGTGGTTAGAGCACTCGCCTTTATAAGCGAGAGACCTGGGTTCGATTTCAGGCTAAACGAAACGCTGGACAAGATTCCTTACTCCGCACACTTAATTTTGTGTTTGTATGTGGCAAATCACTCTTATCTGCTTTCATTGGTATAGTAGCCATTTTGTTTTCTTGTTAATGATCACTTAAGGAATACATACTTTGTGTGGTTATCATTTAATTTATATAATCCTTGTATTTGATGTAGCACTTTTCACGTCTTCTAGACGTCTCAAAGCGCTTCACAGAATATACTGTAAAGTGAATTGACTGTATATTTGTGGGTGAAATAACTTTTCTGGAGGTATACTTGTCAAGACACTTCAAGAGATATAATAATAATCCTTGCATTTGAAATATCGCCTTATCATGATATTAAGGTGTCTCAAAGCGAATCACAGGCAAAATGAAGCAGCCAATTGTGCACAGTAATGTCCCACAAACAGTTTTGGATTTCGGGACCAAATTATTATTATTTCTTTTTTGGAAGTATTTATTACCCCATGAAATCAATCCGCCAATCAACAAATAATCAGGTTCCTACCTATTGCTAAGGAAATAGATGCATGTAGATTAAGGAAACTTGCCTAAGAGTTTGCAGTACCCCAGAGTTTTCTTTGTTTGCCAAAGAATAGTAATAATCCTTGCATTTGATATGCCTTATTACATCTTGAAGATCTCTCAAAGAGTTTCACAGAATATACTCCAAATTGAATTGGCTGTATATTGTGGCCGAAATGCGGCAGCCAATTGTGCACAGCAGTATCCTACAAATATTGAGTGGCTTCAAATTATTGCAGAAGCCAGCTGTCCCATAAATTACTGGCTTGTTTCAATACCTGAGTGTTATATTTTTTGCTGACTGTTGCTTGGAAGCTGTTCTTTGTCACTGTTTGGTTGTTGCCTTGTGAGTGTGCTATCAGTAAGTGCAATCCTTGAATTGGTTATTGTGAAGTGCATGAGAATGACCAAGGATATGCCCTTAATTTCCGTGTTTGGACAGGCTCCTGATCTTTGCTTCTATTGCTTTGCCAGTTGCCACCTCAGCATGCCTAAGTTTGGGAGATCTCTGTGCTTAGAAGTGAATTGTACACAGAATCTCAAACTGTCCCTGGAAGGCACAGTGTATTGAACATCAACATGTGTCATCACTGCAGTGCTCTTGTTAACCTGATTCTGTAGTTAAATACATTGAGCAGACTTATCCTGTGTTGCTGGCTTCTTCATCTTTGATTGTTGGAGTCTGAAACTGTAAATCAGTAACTCCTTGGGACATAAAAGCTTTTTATTTTACTAGAGTGATGAGGCTTTCCTGCTTTTGGACGCTGCAGGAAAAATCGAACAAGTGGTGCAGCATAATGTTTTTTCACCGTTTGAAACCCATTTCTCTGCTGGTGATTTTCTGTGTAAATGGCTGCCTCTGTAGAAAATCTGTTTCACTGATGATTGATTCTAACAGCGGTTGGAACATGCAGTGACATAGAAGAGAACTCTGTAAATAATCCTCTTTTTGACATTGAGAGGAAATGCTTTGACCTTAATATGTGTGTCTGGGTGGGGGGAGAATGTTAAGCGTACTGCCAAGAAAATATCGAAGAAAATATGTGGACACTATTGTAAAGTCAATTTACTGAATTTTAAACTTGTTCCAATCTAACGAATATTTATGTTACAAAGGCTAGCATTTTCGCATTGAATCATTGTGCCTAGTTTAGTGCTTACATTTTTGGGAATTAAATGTTGTGTGACTCGCATTCTTTCCCCTTTCTCTCCAAGTGTAGTCCAAACATTGTTTCCAATGACTTCTCTCTTTTTAAAAGTGTATTTTCAGGCCTCATTCATTTTAAATGATGTGACCTGAATTCAACTGCTTTTCAGCCATACAGAGGGACAAAAGTGAAGCTTCGGTTGTATTGACTTGTCTAACTGCTTGTAAGGAAACACCTTGTTTCCACTTGGCAAAATATATGCTTTTTTAAAAAAAGGACGAGGCTTTTCTTGGCGTTGTGTCAACTTGGCTCACAATTTCATTGTGTAGATTTGCTAAATAGCCAGTAACAGATCTCTGAAATTAGATTTGGTACAATTTGTTTTAAAATCGACTAACAATTCGGGTAAGCAATCAACAGACAATGCCTTATTCGGGCATTTTTCAAAATGTATGTGCGACCAGTTTGCCTTTCCTGACTCTGAGGGGATATAGTTGAGGCGTTGATTTTTCATTAACAATTTGCTGATTTTGAAGTTATGACCTTATCTCACCTTTGGGGAGGGCGTTTGTGCAATTTGTGGTAACTGGGAATGTATTGGATGGCTTGAAATCATTGAATGAGTACGAATGAGCAAACCATTTACTCTCCATGTTTATACTGTGTGCGTGCAAATCACGCTAAGCTGAGCTCCCAAAATGATAAACACCGCATTAGTAAGTATTGCCATAGGATTTTCTCTCTCTCTCCCTCTTCTCTCAACCTGTTCTTCCCTTTATACTTCACAAAGTTGAGAAACCGTGTGACAGAAGGATGTCTATTTCAAAGAGCTTAACGAGATTTGCTGTGTATAGGTCTGACTGTGTATTTGTAGGCAAACACAGCAGCATAGTTGCGCATAACAATATCCCACAAACACCTATTGGCCAGGAAACTGGGAGAATTCCCTTCTCTTTTTGAAATAGTGCCGTGGGATCTTTAACATCTGCCTGAACAGGCATATGGGACTTTGGTTTTTAACATCTCATCCAAAACACAGCACCTCAAACAATGCAGCACATCTCTAGTTTTGGATATGAAAACAAAACCTTCTGAGTCAGAGGCGCATGCTACATACAACATTAATTTTTAATATTTTTGTTCATAGGGGGCAGCCTTGAAGTACCTCCCAACTATTGTCAATGATGTGAAGCTGGTATTTGATCCCAAGGAGCTTAGGTAAGGAAGCAACACTGCTGATTTGGTTGTATGTTTTAATCATTTAGGTGTTTTTCATTTGAGTACACATAGAAGTGAAGATTTCAACTGTTAGCTGGGTTTCTAAGTGGTCTGAGAAGTTTATAGAATAAAAATATATTTTGATTTTGCTGAACTTTTAAATATTACTTTTTTTTAGCTAGGACTTGATGTTTATTGAATGGCTTCCATCCATCTCACATTTGTGCTGTTGGGTAGAAGCACTTTTTTTTTCAGCTCCTTTCACTTACAATTAAATATATTTTCCACTTTTCAACTTGTGCATAGGGGTGAGGGTTTTATTGTGTGGGAGGTAAACATCAATTTAAGCCTCTTATTTTATTATTATTTCTTAATTTTGTTCCTATTTTGACAACCTCCATCTTTCCCCAATCATTTGTTGTAGTTCTGGTGGCAGTATTCTACTCAGAATCCTAACCTCTTCAATTGACTGTGTGTTTGTTTCAAAGATTCTTTTGTTCCATTTTATTGTTGCTTCATATATATGTTTTTGCAGCATGTTATCTTAAGAGTTGCTTGCCTTAAACTGGATTGCATTTGTGTGTGGAACAGGGTTATGCTCCTAACCTTAACTTTCCTCAAGAAAATCATTTTGTTTTACGTTTTTGCTGAGCTAACTAGATTTGTTAAATTATTTTGTCCAGTCCATTTCTTACTAGGCCATTAGATCCACAGAAGTCATGGTCTATGGTGCCACCAGCTTGTATGCCTTCCAGTTTCTGAATTGGGGACTGGAAAATAGATGGGAAATGGAAAATTATGGTAGTAAAGCTATTTTAAGAATTGCTTTATTACTGTAATTTTACCAAAATATCCCTATGCCAACACCCTGTTTTGACGTTTTCTTACCCTATCTTTTTTTATTTTAATTTTTTATTTTATTTAATTTTTTTTCTGGTTAATCTACTTCTTCTGCTCCACTTATTTATCTTGCTTTTTTTTTTAGCCCCCACAGTCTACTTTATTAGGTGGGAACAATTTGCTTAAAGATCCTTTTCATTGACTCATTTTGCAGCTAGTTGAACTGCTGAATGGTCAGAACAGCAGCTGAATGATAAATGTGGCTTGGTCAATTACTGACCTGGGCCTTGAGCATAACATCGGTCGTGGGCTCATAAATATGTATAATGAGACGCCCAGAGAAACTTTCTACCAAATACAAATGCACATTCTCTTAATTAGTTAAAGAATTTTACTTTTTTTAAAACTTAAAAAAACGATTTAAATAATATTTATTTTAAAATAGTGAAATCAGTATTAAAGCTCAATATTTAATTTACTGTTTATTTCCAACTGTGATCGTTAGTGCATTGTTATTACTCCTCGTTCTCATAATGCACAACTGTATTGGTTTCTTTGACTCAATTATATTTTCATTTGTACCAAGTAACCAAAACCACTTTAAAGCAATTGCAATTTTTTTTGGGGTCCTTGAATCAGTTTATTAGCTCGGTGCATTTAATTCTGTGCAATTAATATAGTTTCTTGTTAGAAATCATGTTTCACTTTTCATGTTTCATATAAAATATCTTAAAAGATAAATGTTATGAGTGGAAGATATAACTAATAAACCATAGTTATTGGAGCATTTTCATGTGATTCATGTTTTCACTTCCAAGTTTAGGGATGATTCCCTTGTGTCTTGTGACTTACTGTCCCATTACCTTTTTATTCTCCCAAGTTACATGCGATGGGCAAAATTGGTTAGAGTGTTGGGAGAAAAGTCTTGTATTACTTATTTATAGTAATAAGGGAGGAATTATATTGGAATAATTATGCTGGCATTTTGTTTTTCTTTTTTGGGCAGATTATCTTGAGGTATGATGATAATATTGATCCTGAACTGTAGAATTTTCCCTCAATTTTGGAATCCAATTTGATGATAAATTGAAGTAGTTTATCTCCCCACCCAAAATAATTTTAAAAAACTTCCACAAGTGTGAAGGGCCTTTTCTTCAAATTAGCTTGTTTTCAGATTGGGTGGGTGGATTGCGGGAACTTTGCTGTGTAAATCATTGTGTGAGGTTGACAGATGACATGATTGCTGTCTAGAAGATTCTCAAGGGGCACGACAATATAGTTCATGATAGGCTTGCCCAGAATATTAGAACCAGAAGACATGGCCTGCGATTGAAAGGGGGGTAAATGCAGAGAAATCTACGCAAATACTATTTCAGTACAGGGAGATGGTTGAAGCAGTAAGTATCGATTCTTTCAAACACAGATTAGATAGGTTTCTTTTAGGAAATAACATTGTGGGATATGGTACATAGGTAGTTTGGGACATATAGATAGATTTCTCATTTATAAAGGGATTAAGAGGTATGGGGATAAGGCAGGTAGCTAGAGTTAGAGTAGAATATCAGACATGATTGAATGGCAGGGCAGGCTCGATGGGCCGAATGGCCCACTCCTGCTCCTATTTCTTATGTTCTTATATGTGCATGCGACCTCCAGGAAGGTGGAAGGCAAACTAGATGGACCTTGGTTTTTTTCATTACACATTTCTTATGCACTTATTAGAGTGGATATTAGGAACATGTAAAAAACAGACTTCAAGAATCCTTGCATGATCTTGCTACAGCCATTAATATAGGCTTTTTGATGGTCTGCTGTACTTCTAATATTTCATAGAATGTATCAATGAATGTGTATGTACCAATGAGAAATGCAAACCAATTGGATGTGATTTCCTTGCCTTTCTCTCTTTTATTTCTCAAACTCCCCCCACCCCCCCCACACCTAAAAAATTGCTAATCCATTGTTACAATATTGTAGTGCTTGGAGCTATTCATCCTCCTGTTAGTTATTGTAAGTTCTTTGGGTGTCTATCAGTGTTGTCTTCTTTCCTTCCATTCATTCAAAGCTACGGCAGAACTAGTTTTTTATATCATTGTGAGATAAATCCATATGTAGGACTGTTTCCCTGGAATTTTTGTACTGGCTTAGCTCTGAACACTAGTTAAGTTATCCATTGCTACTGAGTGTGGAGTATTGGTACAGTACTCCAGAGTTATCGATGGGCATTGTACAAGTGTTCATATCTGGATTGTGCCCTTAAAATAAACTTGCTTCCCCCAAAATATACCACAATCATTTAAGTGAAATCTTTTTCTGCAAGATTTTGCCAAGCCTTCCTTCGCTTGCACATTCTCTAAATTATTATAGCCTTGATCTGCCTCTGCCAGAGAGTTATTCTGTCATTAGGTTCAATTACCTCTAAATATTTAGTTTGATACAGAACTGTTGGGGACCAGGCTTCTTTCATTTGTGAAAGCCATTGTCTGTAATGGTAAGTTCACTTATCCTCGCCATCAAAAAGGTAGGAAAGAATGGAAGAATGTGAGGTTAACTTTAACCCAATCTTCTGGCAACTCAAGGGCAGGACATCTGCTCTACACAGATGAGTGAATAGCACAGAAAATAGGTGGCAGAGATCTATAATTGAAGATGCATAAGGTGATGTCAGACCAAGCCATCAAATTATAAATGATGTCGTTGTCAACAGAATCCCATGATTAAATGGTAGTTAGAAGGTGGCAGAAGGTAGTGTTGGGATTTATTTTACAATTTTCAGAATTGTTTGGTGCCCCTTTTTGTTGAATTTTTGGTACTATGTTTATGGATGCACCTGGATGATAATACATTCATTAATCACCTTTGTTCACAGCAAACTGTTCACAGACTTTATCCACAATGTTCCACCGGGCAAGTTAGTGCTTCAGAAGCTCTACTGTTTGATAGAAATAGTGCACAGTGACCTCTTCACACATCATGGTGAGTAATATTTTCTCATAATTAAAGTGACATTGTTCTTGGTGATAAAGCTTCCACTGGGTTTTGATCTACATTTTTGTGACAGGAGTTGTGGTATCTGAGCTAATTAAATTTACTTGGTGAGAGCAGCAATGTCCTCGACTACTGTTTTAAAATTTCAGTTTGTGTGGGAGAAAGATCAAGTAAAAATTCACTGACAAAATTCTGTGCAGCAGTAAAAGTAATTCCCGTGGCATAGGTTTCCACAAGTTTTACAAAATAAATAAAATCTCCAGAGCTTGTGTAGATTACTGCAGTCAAATATTCTTTTTGTGTTTTGCCAGCTTATTGATTGCTTTCAAATTAACATCACAAATTGACAGATTGATAAATTTGTTTTCACTAACCTGAGGGACCCAAGTGCACCAGGCCAAAACTACAAATTATTGCTTCAGTTTCATGTGACATGTTTGATTTTTCACATTGTGTAAATCCAATTGTTTTTTGTGATCATAAATCTGTCTATCCTTCCTCACTACTCCAGCAAGTTTGACAGAATCTTACTTTTTTATTTGTACTTTTGGAGCAATGCATTTTGCACCCAGCAAACTATTAGTTAGATGAATAAATAAATTTGTAGTTCATGTTTTGACTTGGCCTGATGAGATCGCACGTGGAATTATTCTTTAAAATTTTCTTTGAAAAAAAATAAAAATTTAGATTCCAGCGTAGCATTGAGTTCTAGCAACTAACCCCAGGGTGATTTGGGACTGGGGATCAGAATTGAATTAATGCCTAAATATCCTATTTCACATATTATTTTAGGAAGCTGGAAAAAAAATTGGCAATGGAAAAATCTGTAAACTTGAACTTCTGCTTGAGGGTGCGGTTGGGGGGGGGAGGTGGCTTGTCACATGCTATTATTTGGATGCAGATAGATTTGTTATACCTTTGTTGCAATGGGTTTGTAGGTTTATTGGTTTAAAGCTACTATAAGTCTCAATTTTTAAAGATTTATCTTGAGTTGAAGGCAGTGTTTTGACAACTCTGTATCAATGGACATATTGTATTTAAAATAGTAGACTTCAATTAGGTGCTACACATTTTACCAGCTGTTGGTGTTTTATTTCCCTTGTGCCTACAGTTTTCTACATTAGTTCTCCTCTTACACTCTTACACTCTTGACACCATTTTTTTCTTTAAAAGAAATAGTGCAGTATTTGCAAGCACCACATGGAGCCATCTAGAACTTCAGTGCTATCTATTAGAGCCAAATGCATCATAAAAAAAAAGTTTGTAACTGCTTGTGTCCAGTCAGGAACCTCTCAGTAAGTTATTATGGATACCTTGGTCAAGGTAATATCTTCCCTGGCTATTTGATTGTATAGAGAAATCATTGCCAAGCTTGTTCAAGCTCACACAATTCTCACGCATCAGCAATTATTGGTAGTGTAAGTGATCAGAATAGAACTCCTGATTGTTGCTGAGCCAATTTTAGCATTTCTATTGCTTTTCTGGCAGACTTGCAATCCTTTGCTCTGTACAGTGCTGTGATGCCTTTGCCCATTAAGTGAACTGGGTCGCTCCTCTCATTGACTTTATTTAAATTACTTTCCTAGACATCCATGCACCAATACTCAGAATGTTTTATTTTCTCAGCCTCTCCTTTGTAAAGATTAATAAAAAGGCTCAGAATTTATGATCCTTCGATATTAATCACTCAAGTTTGTATTTGTGTGAAGTGGAGTGAACAGATGTTGAATCATTGTTCTCTGGCATCGTCATGCATCATAGTTATGAGCTGATAGCTGATCCTTGGCAATACTACCTGAGGAGATTTGTTTAGGATAGTAAGGAAGTTGTAAACTATTGATTTATCAAGGTTATTCTGAGATCAATGCTATTCAATTGCATGTGACAAGGAAACTAATGAGGGTTAAATTATAGCAAGTCTGTATTAAAAATTCCTATTTCTTCCTCATTTGTTGTTATATCTGCGTACAACCAACACAGCACACTTGGCCTTTGTGCATTTCTGTTAGAAAGTGAGTGGGGAAAAATTATTATTTTTCCCCTGTCCCCTAGTATGGGCAAGATGATCAGATAACCTGCCAAAACTCATTGAAGAAGCATCACTTTAGTGAGTACAGTGCTGCCAATATATTTTGAAATGCAGTCCCAGTGTGAATTACACCTTCAGCAGGTTGGGGAGAACAAAATGAGGTATCAACTGGTATGGGGAAAGTCACCTTGAACATTGTATTGATTTTTTTAAATAAAAAAAAGGCACCTTTCAATGCTCACTGGGATGAATAAAACCTGTGATCTGCAACATTTGCTCAGTTTTTCAAGTACTAGGGGAAGAGTTCTGCCATCTGCCACATAAGGAAATATTGCTGTTGAACAATTCAAACTTGTCTTGTACTCTTGAGCTACTCGTAAACATGGTCCCTTCAAAGTTTGAGCTTGTTGAGCTGTTTTACTCTGTAAAAAGTTTTCATTTGTAATGTGGTTTTTGTTTTTCACCAAGGATGTTTGAACTTCTAACCTGGTGCAGATCAGTTGTTTTGGGTTCTGCCTTGTCTTCTGTAGCTAGCTCCTGATATTAAATTGTACGTTCCAGTGACCAAGGCCCACAGCAATGGTCAGTCTTTGGAGAATATTGTCATTTAATGATGGAAAGCAATGAGCAAAATGTCTTCCAGTGTCTGCTCAAGACTGCAAGGTTTTTAATTTCTGGATTGAAAAACTACTAAAATGCTACTAAAATGTAGACTCAATTCTTCATGGTACAGAGAGTCCTAATTGTGGGTGGCCCCAGAAGTACTCCCATTTCTTCCAGGTTAGATAAAACATCAAGCATAACCTGGGAATGATTGGTTAATGTATACCATTGCCTCAAGCTATCCGTAATTGGTGACCAAGGCTGTACCCAATGCTCTGCGGGGATCTGAACAGTGCTTTGTGAAGCATTAGCGCTTTGACCTATTATTCAGCAAAAAGATATTGCATCATATAGGGCTTTAGTAGAACCAAACGTTTTGCTGCTGTATAGTCTTGAAAACTGAACTTGTCACTGTTATTCCAAGCCAAGTAAAGCAGAAACCTTTTTGGGATCAGCTTGATTTAAATAATTTCAATATACTGTATATACAGCTGTAGGAGGACTGATATCTCAATACCAAGGCAGTGCTGAAGATTCTCTACAGGAATTGCTTAATCAGGTCGTCTTTAATTTGAGTTGACTGATAACTTCAGACCTGCTGCTTTGTGACTGTCCATCCCATATCGCTTTTCGGTTGAATCGATCAGTACTCAAACGGAATCCATGGTGTCATTTAATATCCTCTCATTTTCTCAATGCCTCAATACATTTTGCAATTATATTAAATCTCATATTGAAGTTTCTGAATGGGTATTACCACTATAAAAATAAAAGAGTGTGAGGTAGCAGTGAATATAGATCCAAGATATGACTTGCATTCTGAATACAAGTACAGTAATCATTTCTGTCTTAGTTAAACTTTCCCTGAATCAGTTCGATGTAGATGGAAATATGACCATAACCTGCTTCGGATAATATTGAGTACCTCAACAGTCTCCACAGAGATGAGCCAAGTTCTTCACATTTTCTGTTACTTTGCTGTTTTCTTGGCTAAAGCTACAAACTGCAAGGAAAGTACCAATAGCATTTGACAATTTTGTCAAAAAGTTGTTGTGGTCTGAAAATAGTATAAACCTCAGCATTAGTTACATAGATGACGTTCACGCCCTAGGTTGACGTAAAGGCTAATGAGTGAGATAGTGAAGAATCACACTATCTAGGAAAAAAACAAAACTTCGATTTTCTATTTAATGCTACCTTGGTGAGTTGAAAGAGCCTTGTTTCTTATTTTGGTAATATTCTGTGTTCATCAATGTAACTATCACAAAACTGGGGCCACTCCCCCCTCTACCACTCCCAGCAATCAATACATCAAACTGCCTTTTAAATGAGTTTTGTGTATGTCCTGTATTCTACCACTTTTCCTAGCAAGCTGTTCCAGTTGCTGATCACTCTTTGTGTAAAAATAACATTGCACTCATCTATCCCATTTGAACCAAGTCATTGTGTTTATTGTTTAATTGTTCTATTTTCTATAATTATCCCGACATTGCCCAGTGTTGCTTTTGAGCTGATAAGATTTTTGAAGGAGATTATTACACACATTCCCCAGTATATATACGACATATGGAGTGTGTGGAGGTTGTGGTGAAATAATTTCTAATTTAATCATTCAGTTATTTGGATACAAAAAGTGGAAAACAAAACATTTTTTGAATACCTTCATCTTGACAATTGTACATTCTTTGTAGTTTTCTAGGTACCCCGTAGTTCTTGGATGAATTTTTCAATCGTGAAATTTGAAAGATTGACTTTTGAGCAAAGTTTATTATTTAAATATGGTTTATTTGCCATGTCTAGACTGCAGAGAAATCCTTCTACCCTTGATGACCGATCAGCTGAAACACCACCTGGAAAGACAAGAAGAACTGGAGGCATGCTGCCAGCTGCTTAGCAATATCCTTGAAGTACTCTACAAAAAGGATGGGGTTAGTAGATAAATCCTACATACTTTGAGCCTAATTTTCCAAGCAAATGCAATTGCATGAAATTGACTTGATACATTTTCACGTGTTAAGATTGTAGCAATTCTCAAAGTGTTTGAATTAGATTCTTATTAGTATTCTATGGTGTTATGCAGCTGCACTATAATAGATATATGTTTGAGGTATATCTCTGTCATTGTTTTCTGCATGAAATTTGAAAATCCTGACTTTGTGACTGTTCCATCAGCCCTCCAATTCACAATGTCAGTTGAAAACACTTTTGTCGCACTGCAAATTGTGTGTTCGTACTTTTCACCATGACAAATCTCCCATATCCAAACGTCCCTGAATTTCTAAGTGCTTGCTTATCATGGGCAACTTCAGCCTCCACTTCAGCCCTTTCTGTTTGACTACATTCTCCATATAAATTTCCGTTGACCATCACCTTGACTCACTATCACACACATCTCCCCATCACTGAGATAATAATAATCCCTGCATATGATATAGCGCCTTATCACATTTTCAGGACTTCGCAAGATAGACTGCAAAGTGAAGTAACTGTGTTTTGTGGGTGAAACGCAGCAGCCAATTCCACACAGCGGTGTCCCGCACACAATCGTGGATTGAGTGACCGTATTATTAGTATAATTTTGAAGGGATTATTAGCCACAGATCTGCCAATTGATTTGAAATGTTTGTCTTCATTTTGCCATGGGCATGCGATGATGGGTCAACATTTATAATCAAATGCTTGAGCACTTTTGTGAAGCAGTTAATTGAAATAATGTTAACTGCTTACATATTCATTGCAGTATACTGATAAAATAATTTCCTCTTAAGTTATTACTAGTCCTGAGACTTATTAATTTCACCTTGCATCCTTTGCATTTGCAGTCAAAGTCTGCTTGTACCTATATTATTTATGCCTCTTGGCATTTTGAAAACCTTACTCAGTTTCAGCTGTTTTCAATTTCTCTTCATAGTTCAGAGCCCCGAGTACCAGAATTATTCTGCACCATTTTTTCCCATACCCTCTCTAATGCATCAATGTTCTTTCCGATGCAAATTGCAATTAATAATCCAAATGTGGCCTCACAAAAACATCAAGGTTTTCTTTTGACTGAAAATATAATGGCTCAAGTTAGTCATGCAGTTGTTTCCTACATGTGAGTTACAACATTATATTCTAGTCATGGATCTTCCCTACCGTGAACGTTTTGTGTTGAAGACCAGTACAGGAGGTCTGACAGTCTTTAAGCAAGGAAAACATTATGCTTGGGTTCACCTGAATTAGTTGTAAAACTGCTTATCCCAGCATTTCCATTGTTGAGACCAGGGCATGTTTTTTGCAGCACCTGATGTTTGAATTGACCAGTGGAAAGAATAATTGCAGGGTAAAATGTCTTCATTTTCAAATAATGCTATGATTTTCAGTAAACCTTGGCTTACCAGAAACTATACGTCTGGAATTCAAACTTAGCCAACCCAGGCCCATAACACCCCGAAGCAAAAAATAAAACAACTAATTTCTGCGGGCCTGCAAATGTGTAGACTATCGACTCCTAACTCTCCCTGCACATGGCATCACCAATAGAGAGGAGCTTCACTTTGCTGGCTTTTACAATGGCCAGGGACATCGACTTGCTCACCATATTCTGCTCGCATGATTCAAACAATTACTGGCGTCGGCATTTATCACCGTGTTTTTTTAAAAAAAACCGCCAGCAATTACACTTAACTGGAAATGCTGGCTCACTGGATTGGATCCCTCACATTTATGTGTTTCCCTGAACTCGTTAAAGGTCATTTTCCACTAGGCTACATTTTAAAACGATTCCCAAAAGCAATAATTATTTTCACCTATTTTTTTCCATCGATCTTGACACAATGGTTAACACAGAAATAAACAAGTGGAGTCGTGTAGCTTAGCGGGTGGAGTCTTGTAGCCCAGTGGTTAGAGCACATGCCCCTCAAGCAAGAGACCTGGGGGTTCAATTCTAGGCAGGGCAAAAACTTGTTTCCTTACCCCACATACCTCAAAAAAAAAACGGTCACTCATTCTTTCATGTGGGACATTGCTGTGCACAAATGGCTGCCATGTTTCACCCACAAATATACAACAACACCTTTCACTTCAGGAGGACGTTCCAAGGTGCTGGACAGTCAGTATTTCAGACCTGAGCCTGGGTTGAGATCAGGGAATGTAGCGGGAATAGAGGAGATTTGGGGTGACTGACGGGACTGTTGAAGAGGAGGGTTTTGAGAGACTTGAAGGAGGCTAGGGAGGGGACGAGGCGGAGGGACTGCGGAATGGAATTCCAGAGGTTAAGGGGCAGAGTAGCTGAAGGCTCGCCCACCGATGGTGGAACAGGCCCACCGGCCTGTTCCATGTCAGGGGACGTGGAACAGGCCGGAGCCCGCAGAGCGGAGGGTGTGGGCTGGTTGATAGGATGTTAGGAGTAGCAAAGGTAGGCCATGGAGGGCTAGAAAACGAGGACCAGTATCTTGAATTGAATCCTCTGGGTGATGGGGTGTCAATGGAGTCGGACAATAATGGGGGAGATGTGGTCGCTGAGCTTGGAATGGTGGAGGATAGGGGCCGCATAGTTCTGTATGATCTGTAACCTATGGAGAGAGGAAATGGGAAGGCGTTGGCGTAGTCGACTGGATGTGATGAAGGCATGAATAAGCGTTTCAGCGGCCTGAGGGGTGAGATAGTGGCGGAGTCGGGCAATGTTGCGGAGGTGAGGAAAGGCAGAGTGGGTCATGGCTTCGTTGTGGGGGAAAAAAGACAGTTGAGAATCGAACAAGACACCTAGGTTCCTTGCTGGCTTGGTGATGTTTGGCAGAAAAGCAGTGGTCCTGGAATCGAGTCAATTCACCTTACAGTATTTTCTGTGAAGCGCTTTGAATCATCTAGAAGAAAAGCGCTTTATCAAATGCAAGGATTATTATTATGAGTGGCAGGAAATGGTTTTATGAATTTTTTGTGAAAAAAGCTGTGATTAAGGAATCTCTGTACTTTATCTGACCGCATTTGTTTTTAATATTTCATGTTATTCATTCTGTTGTCTTGAACTTGTGAAGAATTATAAATGATTTACGCCTAGAAATGAAGATGGATTTTAATGAAAAAATCTGTTTTGTGTTCCATTAGTTTTCTTTGGTAATCATTTATTTTGGCTTAATTCCCACCCTAGGGACCAACACAGAGACATGTCCAGATAATTATGGAGAAACTACTGAGAACTGTAAACAGGACGGTCATCTCTATGGGACGGAATTGTGACTTAATTGTAAGTGGCTTTGAAAACCTGTGAGATTTTTAACAAATATCTGATGTGTTCAATTATTTTGCTACAGGTTGCTAGCACGCTCAGGTTGCTAACGAGCTCCTAGTAGTTCTATCCACTGCACCATCAAGGCTGCACTATTAGAATCATTACTTGAATGTTTTGTAACTAGCTTACAAGTACAATACAATACAAAATCACATTTGTACGGCGGCTTTCACATTGGCAAGGTGTCCCAAGACACCGGGACTCCATGCGGTGTGCATATATCATGGCATGAAACCTCTAAACTCATTAAAGTGAGAAACTCTGTCAGTGTTTACTTAAACTTCGGACTACCAATTGGTCTCCAGCTTCCTCAATGTGATCATTTGTTTTTCACCTTGCACGCTGACATTGAAACAAACATTGAAATGAGGAGGCAATAAAAGTAGTCACACGTCAGTTAATATGGTATTTCTGTCCTGTTCACTTTGTATCTCTAAAATGCACAAAATATAATCTTAAATAAAATGTTTAGCACTCCACTTCTCATCACACCATATCCAATCATTTCCACCACTTAAATGATTCTTTTTACTCGATTTGTTTAAATCTCAAAACAAAAATTTCTGAATTCTGGGTCTTTGGGTTGTTATGGATGACTTCCTGTTTGCTGCACATGCACAAGTATCTCATTATTTTAGCGCAGGAACTAACCAGCGTCCAGGGAGTGAGCTAGTCGTCAGCACCCATGTGGAGTGAAACTGCCTTCCCCATCTAATTGTAGTGGATTTTATGGATCTCAAACTTTGTGTTACAACAAAGCTTGTGTTGATGGATGCGGATTGAAAATCAGCGTAGCACAAGGAGTTGTCACTGGAAACCAATGAATAAAAAATCAGTTGCTAGGCAACAATAACTCATGAAAATATGAAACCCCAAGGTGGAATATATCAATTGTGATCAGACCTTAGTGTAACTATAGGCAAGCATCTGTGCAGCTAAACGTGTTAGCGTTTCACAAAAGCCAAAGGTAAGGCCATTATACTACCTGCACATCTGTCTTAATAGTTGTAGAATGTCCACTGTAGAGAAAGACATCATTGGGACAATAGTGTCCCCGCTGGTGTTTTTTTTATATGGAATTATTTTTCTCCCGTTTCTTAGCTGTATTGCAATTCATTTCAGTGGATTCATCAATGAGAATTTACCCCAGATTTACAATTGGAGAAATTAAGCAGTGCCATTGTGTCCTGTACCTCTGACAGTTCAGTCAATAAGCTACTGCTGGAGATATTCAACTGGAATTCGAATGTAACTTCTGACCCCCAGGTTGTGTTTAAATGGATGGGTTCTTTGCAAGATATTTCATCCTGTTGACATGCTGTTGACAAACATATATCTGTACATAAATGGATATATTTGAGTTGAATCAGCTAATTTATAACTAGATCACTATATTTCTGTGTATGAAACTTGTAGAGAAGGCGTCAAGTGTTGCTTTTCCAGATTTATGTCTTTGATTACATACACATATTCAGTTTATTCTTTGCTCTACTCCCAACCGTGGTCTCCATTGACATTTTTTATCCTACAGCTCTGCTCTGATGTACTCTGATAGAGCAGAAAAATTGCCAAAGATGGTGTGTAAAACGAAGAAAAAATACAGCACTTTAAATTGCCAAAATAGAGAATTGCTGCTGTTCTTATTTGTATTGGTGATTGATTGCAGGGGAATTACTTATTGTACTCTGCGCTCAGTTTTCTGTATATCTGTCTCTCAACAAAACAGTTCCTTATCTATGCTTCAAACTGCAAGATTACTTTATTTTCCAGAAAAACTTAATGCGTGATGTGTTTGATTGTGCAATGAAGAAATGTATCGACAAATATGCAATTAAATATTGTCGAACAAACTACATTTGGTCCAAATGTCTCTAGTTGCTGCTTCTGGAGAGGTTTGGGTTATCATAATCACAACCAATAATAAAAGCAAACAGCAGTAAATCTGTAAGATATTTGTTGTGATGGAAACTGAAGCCAATTTCTCAGAGTTTGTTTCCCATGGTCATGATCTTTTTTTTCTGGTAGAATGATTGTTTCAATTTTGCTGCACTGCACTTGAGAATATATTTGGTGAAATTTAATGTGGTGTGATTATTGATGCTTTTCGTAAAAAAAAAAAAAGGAAATCTGGTCCTGCAATAAAGGGAAGGGAACATGGCATTGTGCGCGAGGTAAGAATGATGCAAGTGTATCTATCTAACTTCCTTTTCACTTGTAAGTATATCTCTGGACAACTATTTTCTTTTTGCCTCAATGCTGATTCCTTTTTCTGTTTCTTTGGGGGCATATATCAGCTGTTCCACTTCATCATCGATTCGCATGTCACAATGTTTACCCCCATAATCTTCCTTGTGGGGGTTAGTAAGTGTTGTCACCTTGGGCGACGCTGGTTTCAAGGTGTTGTGCTTAAGAATGAAATGTTTGAATTGAGTTGACACTCTTAGTTTCAGTTTGTCCTGTTCCTGAACCAGACGAGTTCACATTAACCCTGGGCACTGTCAATGACAAACCAGAAAGCCAAGCTTATCATGAGGGGTAAACCGGTCACAGGGATGAGGATTCCTCCCACTGTTCCTGGTAGCACCGCAAGCCAAAGCAAAACAAGTCGAGTGATCCAAGCACAACAAAGCAATGAAGAGATTACTAAACAGGGCTCTAGCAATGCAGATTTCTTTAGTTGAAACCTAGCAGTAACCCCAATGCACATTCTGGGGTCAGAAGGCCTTAGCTCTCACCAACATACATCTAACACTTTCCAGAATTAGGTAAGCAGGGTGGGTGCCTTCAGAAGGTCATTTCAGCGCAGTTCGTTTCAGACGCAGGGAGATTTTGCATGTGTAGGCAGTATGCGTAAGTGGAGTTTTGTCTGGTTTGGTTATCAAAACAGGGTGATGGGTTTCTGCAGATATCAGTCACCCAGCTGAACAAAAAAAGGGTTCTAATTGTATACTCTTTAAATCACTTTTGTAAAAGTTTTTCAATTTCAATTCATCTTAATCTTTAAATCTGTTCCTTTTTGATTTTTTTGTCTGCTGTTTTACTTTTGTAATACTCTTCAGTGCACTTGCTGTTTCTTAATTATACATTCTGAATGTCTATTTGTTGTGACCAGTGATCTATCTGACATTTTCTTTTCAGTTTCTCTGAAATCTGCTGAGTGGAATTGAAATGAGCACAAAATAAAAAAAAGTAGCTTCTGATCTTTGTGAGATGAATGACCAATTAATCTTTTTTGTGTGTGAATTTCAATGAGAGCTGAATATTGAAAGAATTCCCTGCTTTCCTTTAAAAGAGTCACCATGGGATCTTTAACAAACCCAAATTACCTAAATGAGGGGCCTTAAGTTTAGTGTCTTCCGATTTGAAGTATAGTCCATATACTGGAATAGTTTTCTATTAAAAAAATATGATCGTACAATATGATCATGCGCTTTGAAACAGTTCTTGGTACTATTACTGACCATATATTTGACCAAAATCATGTTTTTCTGATTACAATAAAAATTCTGGAGTGAAGGTGAAAATGCTTAGTGGTTAGATGTAGGTTTTGAAGATGGCATAACTGAGTGTATTGTATACTGGGGCACACATGACTGGGATTCTTATTCTGTGTAGCATCTCTGAATGTCGCATTTGCTATATCAGCATGACAAGCTTTTGTGCTGCCTGGACTTCGTTTGCATATATGAGAGATGGAATTTAGATGGAACAATGCTACAGCTGACATTAATGTAGCTGCATGATGATTTTTGGCATTGCATCTAATTTTCTATTTAAAAATAAATTTGGGATTTAAAACCAGATGGCTGGAATATTAAAGTGTTTAGTCTGTGCACTACATGCATAGCAAAGCTGTTTTGTACAAATGTATGTGTCAGATGACCAGCTTTCATTCTTGGTGTTACCTTAGGCGATGGACAGCTATTACTAAAGTTCTATTTCCATAAAAGTGATAATTGAAACTAATATTTTCATGCAGCATCTGTTGAAATTGGCTAACAATGCATGGAACAGTTTGACTTCTTTGAGATTTTTACAGGCGAGTTAATCTGTTAAGCGATGACAAACTTCTCAAATCTATAATCACTGAAAAATGTAATTGGTGGATATTTTGGATACTTGGATATTTTGCTCTAATGCATTGTCTCACTCCTGTTTTCGATGATTTTTGACTTGGTGCCATGAACTTTTAGCTTTCTTCAGATAGGTTGCAATTAAATTGTTGGATTCACATGGCCATTTAATAATCTCCTGATTTGCAATAGCAGCCCTCTCTCATGAAATGATAATTTCTGAAGCACAACCTTATTTATGTCTATGAATACTTAATGTGCTTGTACTGTGGGAATCAGCAGATCATGTGCTGTGCAATAAAAGACTGCTGCATTTTGTCTTAGAATCTTTGAACCCACTTTTGCCCTCCAGCCTCTTCCCCCACATGCAAATAGTAATAATAATAAGTAAAAATGGAATTAAGGTACAGGAGAGTTAGTTGATCTCTTCAGTATCGAGGAAGGGATTAAAGAAAAAACATAATTCCTACTTTTCTATGGATTTTGTGTACTTTGGGGCCAGTTGGCCAAGTTTCCTTACTCCACATGCCTCTGTTTATCTAAACGTAAATAGGAATCCATTTGTTAGTCGATTGGCAGATCGCTTTTCCAGGAGTAATCATTTCTTTGACACAATTAAAAAAAAATACATTAGTCACTCGATCCCTGACTGTTTGTGGGACACTGCTATGCACAATTGGCTGCTGCATTTCACCCACAATATATATAGCCAATTCACTTTACAGTATATTCTGTGAAGCATTTTGGGACATCTCAAAGAGATGATGAGACACTACATCAAATGCAAGTAGTATTATTATATCTTACATTTAAAGTGGTGGTCATCAATGCGCAACAGAGTTTATTGTAAAACTGCTTTGTGTATATATGTGAAATAACTTGCTATGAATTTGAAATATGATGGTGTTGCATCAATAAGACGGAAACAACTTTGAGAATTGGAACATAACTTTAAGATGGTACAACAGTCGTTCCACCTTGAGCATATTATAGAACTACAGTATAGAGATTTAAAGCACTGATGGCCATTTGTCCTACTCTGTTTGAAAGAACAATCCATTCAGTCATAGTTGTCTGCCTTTTCCCCCATTCTCTACAAAAGAACGCCTATTTAGATTTCTATCTAGTTGCCTCTTGAAAGCTACCGGTAATATGGATTGTGCTTTGACCATAGCAGCTAGTAGAGCATTCCACTGCCTCACACCTCTGTGTAAAAATGAATCCTCCTAATCTCCCTTTGCTATTATCTTAAATTCATCCCAACTAGTCACTGTTTTGCCAACCGATGGAAATAATTTCTCATTCTCACAATCCTTTTCAAAACCACTCATAATTTGAAAGACCTCTATCAGGTTTTTTTTTGTGTTTGAGAATAGCCAGCTTTGCAGTGTGTGTTTGCAGTTTTGTTTTATTATTTTTGCAATACAGTTAACTACATTCAATCTAATAACTAAAGTTTAAAAAGAATGGGAGTCAATCTTGAGCAGAATTGCACGCAAAGCATATACAACATACCAATATTAATATTGCTAGATTTGGGAAAAATATGATCCCATTGTTGTATCATAAGAAATCAGTATAATTATTAAAATATATACATTTCCTCTACTAGTTCTTTGTCTGTCAATTCCTGGGAAGGTGAGGGTGTGTGTGGTGCAGGAGGGAGCAGAATAAGTAGTAAGGCTGCCTGTCGTGTTAGCACACAAGGAATGATACATTTCTGACCCCAATGATCTGGATGTTTTCATTTCTTAGTTTTTCCTATTGGATTGTGGTTTGCTGTATTTGCTTGCATGCAACAATCAGGAGGGAGCTCCTTGTGAGTTGCTTTAGTATAATCAAGTTGATTTTAGTGAATCTCAGTGGATGGAACTGTTTTCAATAAAATACCAGGCGTCTTTTGTTTCCTTAAAGCGATGAATTGTGGTTACATAAGCATCCCTAACATCATTGCTCTAGAGGTTCCTTAAGAAAATAGTAACCTTTTTAAAACAGATTAAATGGTTATTTTCAACATAGAAATACATTCAAAAATGTTTTACTGAATTCTGGCTAGTCATGTGTAATAATTTGATCTATTATGTTTCTAGGAAGTCATGATTACAAATAGTATTAGTGACACTCCCCCCTTTGCCTTTCCCATTTTGAGTCTGAGTCTTTCTCTGGTTCTAGTTTTCAAATTAACTTCACCAGATTTACTGACAACAATATCTTCACGACTGACCATATGTAATTTTATGTTCCTGGTAGTTTTCGAGTACTTCTTCCAAGTACAGTATATAGAAGGATCCACGCGAGCCTTTGATTCTCAACAAATATCTGTTGGCCTGTAGGTACTAAAACATCCTCGACTTATTTGAAGTCGCTTTATAATTCTTAATGGAATAATAGGATATGGTTTAATTTGACCAAAGTTTTTCACACTGATGGTGAGCTACTTGGTGAGCTACTTAATAGCCACTTCTTGCTTAATTCAAATATTTTTGTTTGCGTGAGTATGGCTGTTAAACTTGTGCTAATTTCATTGTGCTGGAATACTGCAAGGAAAAACTGGATTAGGACACTTAGCATTTGCTCCAAAAAATGCAGACCCATTTTTTTTACATTTTAAGATGATCTAAAGTTACATTTATTTGGTACATTCTTGATTTGCAACAGGGTAGTTTGTTCATAAAGTTGCCAAGTATTCATCACCCATGGATTTGATATAGCAATCAAAGCCTTATCAGATCATTGTGACAAAGTTTGGTCAAATTAAAGCATGTCCTATGATTCCCAGCCCTATCATGTCCTCCCAATGTGAAAAGCGCTCTATAAATGTAAGTTTATTGTTTGTGGCCTTTGAGACAGCACAAAGCGCTTCACAGACTACTGTGTTTCATGGGTGAAAGGCAGAAGCCATTTGTGCACAAACGTGGAATTTTCCTTGCTGATGACTACTTTCTCTTAATCTTTCTCATAAGCGTCCGCCATTTCAAAACCCTATTGTTGGTATTCCTAAATGAGTTGCAGAGGGAATGAGTTTGATGGTGTTTATAGCTGTATTTAATCACAAAGGCATCAGAGTGGTGGGCAAGAATGGATTGCTGGCTGGAACTCCACCCTTGCCTAATATAGTTGAGTCACTTTGAAGCTAGAACTGTGGACTAGTACTAGAATAATTCCATTTAACCACTTAGCCATCAGAAACCATCCTTTCACCCATGATATTAGCAAGAGAATGAAGGATACCAATGTTTATAGAAGGAAGAAATTAATTGAGAAGCCAGAACAGTATGCTTGTCATAGATTTGAATTACAAAATGGTTTAGAAAGTTTGATTTGCATACAATAGTTTTTCAACTTTTATTTTTAAACAAAAAATGATCAATAATCAATAATCGGGATTATTTTCAATAAACTCCCAAGGTTGGTGACATTTTTTTTTTTCTGCACTGTCTATATGCACTTCAAAAACCTGTGAGCCTTTTAATGCCTTTTGAACATATGTGGAAAATGGTATTCAATTTTTCAAAATACTTTCTTCAGGAACAGTGCCTTCTTTTCTACACTACATTCAATCAAGGCTTATTCATACTAGTCTATGCTTCTCCACCTGATGTTAAGCATATATTTAAATATTCCTATCGGTAAGGACGTCCTCCCGACGCGAAAGGCACTCTATAAATGTAATTTTGTTGTTGTTGTTGACTTTGCTGCTGTTATTTTGTCCTTGTTGGCCCATTTAGCATTCATCGGGTATGTGCTTGCTAACAATTTCTAATTTTAATCTGTATTTATGGAAACTGTAAGCTCATGAACAAAGAGTTTGAAGATTAGCGAAAGCCTTTTTACAAAAAAAACTAAATGTTTTTAATAGCTCTCTGCCATTTATTATAATTTGGACTCAAATGAAACTACTCAATTTTTCAACCTATTATTTTCATCTCTTATCTGTAATGTCTTATCCATTATCACTATTTGCAAAGGAGTGATAAACTGATACAGGATGTGCTTGTTGCCTAGTTGGTGCCCATCACATTTTGTATTCTATTCTTCATTTACATTCAATGCAAATCTCAGAAAGCTGCGTCGAAGTTCAAGCTTTCATTAACAGTTTGATTTTAAAACAATCTATCTTCCTAACTGCACCATATTGTGTAAGGTCTAATAACACAATAGACAATGAACTCAAGGAATTGCAAAGAAAACGTGCAAACTTGGGGGATTTGCAAGTAACTTGTGTAGTTTTGGTCACTTTGAGAGTTGCCAATGGTTGAATTGCTATGGGCTAAGGCTTTTTATAGCTGTCTCTTCTTTGTGATTGACATATTTAATCTATAAAGGTTGAATAGTGCCACAGGAATAAATCTTTTCATGATTTAAATGAGGAGCTGATACAGCCAAAGCAAATTCTAATGTGCATATTTTATACATTCATCAACATTGGAAATTAGGAGTCCCCGTATTGGTTGCTAAGGCAGGAGACCACTTGAAGAGTGTACATAGATTTTGTCAGAATTTCATGACATTGAAGCAATTTAACAGTGTTTTTTCTGATAGTTATGTACTTTGCGGCTTGCGGCATTATATGAGTGTTTGGCAAATGGTGTTTTGTTCAATAAAAAAAATCATTATAATGAGATTATAAACGGGGCAGAGAAAAACGTTTTCTTTAAAAAATCATAAATAATTGTACTTTTCAAAGTTTAGTTTATCATTTTCTTTCTAATTTTGTTATGGGATCATCCATTTTATATTTGTGAGCATTCAGTTTTAGTGTTTAGAATCTATGTCTTGTATATAAACCCTGTAAAAATAATTGCTGTATCATAAGTCTGTGAGCTTTATGTGAGATCATTTGCACAAACACATGTGTTCTCTTCCTGTTTGATCTGAAAATTTCACCCATGCAATTATTATTTTGTATAGGGACCATGAATAATGCACGTGAGCAAGTATTAATAAATACAGTAACTTCTATTTTGAGGTATTATATATAACATGCTAAATTTAGTTGTGAAAGATTATTTCTATACAACAGCTTGCATTTATATAGTGCCCTTCACACCAGATGGTGTTTCAGAGCACTTTATAATAATAGCATATAGTAATAATATATAATAATCCTTACATTTATATAGCGCTTTCTACGTCTTATTTACGTCTCAAAGAGCTTAACAGTGGTGGAGCACAATGCCGAGCCAGACGGAGGGGAAAGGTGATCGTAGGCACAGCCGAAGAGGAAGGTTTTTCAAGCGCGACCTGAAAATGGGGAGAGGGGGCAAGATGAAGGGATTGAGGGACAGAATTCTATAATTGCAGGACATAGTGGCTGAAAGCACAGCCATGATGGTGGGGTGTGGGGAGTGATCGGGGACAAGGAGAAGTCCACAGGCAGTCAAGCAGAGGCACCGGTCTGAGATCCTATTTTATGTGAAGGGCATTATTATAAATGCAAGATGTTCTGTACTTACATTGTGCATCAAGTTCTTTACAGGATGTTAGCAAGTAGTTGAAAATAACAATTATGTTGTCATACTTGTATTTAATTTTAATTTCATCACCCTGAAAACATAATTTTATCAGTCAGTAAAATTGAGGATATTTGTGCTTGAGGCAAACTGATTGTGTGTATGCGCTCCACTTTCTGTACTCTAGTTGTCTCCATATGTTCTCCTGTCCCCTCCATATGTTCTCCTATCCTCTGAGGATGTATCGCCTATGTCCTTATCCAATTTTATTGTGTTTGTATTTTTCTAGACTGTTATTTTCTCTTGTCTGTCGACGCTTTGGAACTCCATCCCACAATCCCTTTGCCTTGTTCTCTCCCTTGCCTCCTTCAAGACCAATTACAAGACCCTCCTCTTCAACTGTGCCATGTGCCCTCCTACATCTCCGTATTTTCCTCAACCCAGCACTCCCCCTACCCTCATGCTCGGGTCCCGACCCCTAACTATTCAGCGCCTTGGGACGTCCTCCCGAGGTAAAACGTGCTCTAGAAATATAATTTTGTTGTTGTATGTTCTCTACCCAGGTCCCATTGCACTTTTTTCTGCATCTGCTAGCTTTTGTCTGCATACGAAAAAGCAAGAGGATAGGGATCAAAAAATAGCTGCAACAGGGAAACAGATTTTTTTTAAAAAAAAGTTAAGAAAGCAAAAAAGGGAAAGTGAGTGTCTGCAATGGAGACTGAACAGTGCAATCACATTACATTTTAGAAAGGACTTCCAACCGTTTCTTTCACTTTGTCCTTGGAAAGTCGTCCCATCAATTTTAAAGTGGAAATTCAATTTGATAACATTCAATTGTGTTCGAAATGCAGTTATGATTCTGTAAACTAGCCTACTTTATATTTTTAAGGAGAGAAAATTTGACTGCTTTTCCAACATTGAGCATTTTCCACCAATTAATTGTATCAGTGTGCCTGGAACAGTAGTTACGTCAAAACCATAGAGTTAATGAATGGCACTAAAACAGAATATTTCTATCATTGTTCGGAGTGGAATGTTGTTCAAATTGAATGATTTGATGAGTCAGTGTCATGTCAGTTGCTATACAGAAGTAGGTCATTTGATACATGGTGTCTGTGGGTGTTACCTCCCCCACAGCTACCTCCCCTAATTGCATTATCCCACTCTTTCACATTTTGCTATAATAAATCTTGCATTTGATATTGCACTTTATCACATCTTCGAAAGGTCTCAAAACGCTTAACAGAATATACTGGAAAGTGAATTGACTACATTTGTGGGGGTAACGCAGCAGTCAATTGCGAACAGTTGTTTTTCATGAAGTTGTTTTCCATATTCTGTACTTCTGTCTTCCCCCTTTGGTTTCATAATAATCCTCAACTTATTCCCTTTTGGTACTGGCTCACTAGACTAATAAATTCATAGCGATTCAATCTCGCTATAATCAAAAAGTAGACCTTGTCCAAAGTTGCGTTTACCATATCTTACTTTTTATTTGTTTCAGGAATAGAATTTATTTCCATAAATCATTTGAAATAGCCCTATATTTTCAGTAGCACAATGGTTTACTGCTGTAAGAATCAGAACTTAGTTTTAATAAACTATATATTTGTTTGAGTGTTATCTCAAACAGTTTCTGAAACATTTTATAAAGTTACATCAATGCTGACGATGCTTAGTAAAATCAATGTTAATATTCATTTTCAATACATTAGACTAAATATTGAAATAATTTACCATCAAAATTACACCAAATACGAAATAGTGATTTATTTAATCAGTGTTCACAGTAAAATCCATTTCATAGATACTATTCTATAAATACAGTTTCATCACTTAAAATATTTTAGTTAAAGTGACTTGCTCTTTACCGCTATGTTTTTAGAATTCTAACAGTGACATTTTTTATAGTGCAAAACATCTTTAATAATGCCAAAACAAAGTGAATATAATAATAATTCTTGCATTTTATATAGCGCCTTATCACATCATTGAGACGACTCAAAGGGCGTCACAGGACATACTGTAAATTGAATTAACCGTATATTTCATGGGCAAAGTGTACAAGTATATGTTGACTTCTAAATAATATCTGAATTCTTCTGTGAGCTTTCTTTGTGATGTTTTCCTTGTTAATGAACAATCTCAATTTCTGACACCCAGTTCAATAAAAATGCCTTTTGCTGTTTTCTGCAACGTTTTGTGCATCATTTGCAGTGTACATGATTTTATTGGGAGCTGTTTTTTTTCGATACTTCATAGTAAGCAGTTTATTTCTTCCATTCAAAAGTATGTGTGTCTTACTTTTTTGTATGTCACACACATTGCTTATGTAGATGACGTTTCCAATCGAGTTGATCTTTGGGCACCAATGAATCAAGTGCTTTCATCTCAAAACAAATTTGTGCTCGAAGCAATCAACCAGCTGTGATGTAAAAGCAACCCACAACTTTTCCATATGGGTTCACCTTTCACAGACAAATCATAAACATCCAGAGATTCTGCATTAGTATCTGTCCAGTGTGATTCTAATTTATGATCACAATATTTATACAATATTTATTCATAGCATGTAAAGTCTGATGATAAACCCATTATATAAACTGTGGCTATTTGGGGCCAAGGTAGAATGGACTTTTACTCAAAATAATCTGGGATGCTCTTGAAATCATAATTTGTGGATTTTCATTTAGAAGCTCAAACTACATGTAAAACTGCAAAAAGAAAAGCCTTCTCTGCTCCCGTGGCTTATTCATTAATCAAGAAAGGCAATGGAATATCGTGCCTGTGAGCAAAGCGTGAAATGGCACCTTAACATTGAGAGGCTGAATCGATTGCATTTGGAGGACTAATAAAAGTAGTGTTTGAACACATTCATTTAAATTCCGACTTTAGTATGTGAACTGTAAGTAGAAAATGGCAAGTTGTTATCTCATGCCTGGAGAGAAGTGATTTTATTAGAACTAAAACCTAAAATGTCTTGCAATGGATGAATTCAACCTTGTACATTCTATAGAATGATAGCCAACTGATTTGAACTCTTTGTAACTATTTAACTTAAATCTGAATTCATTTAAAGAGGGGAAGCCACTTTAATTCACCTTAAGCATGAAATACCATTGACATTTAAGATGTTAAATAGGCTTAGTTAAAGAAACCACAATTTCCATTTTCCATGCTTTTTTGATTCAGTCTTGCTACTTTTTTGCTTTTGGTAGGCAGATGGAGAGAATTCTTGTGAATAAGGCAGGGTTGAAACCTGAGTTTCTTCATTAGGATGTAGCTTCCTCAAAATAGGCTGAAACTTGTCTTCTTGTTGCTTGAAGTCCAGTTCAACACTAGCAAAAATAAATATGATTTATATTATGTAAGCGGAGATTACACTGTGGTTAATACATCCTAGTATATATTGTGAAGAAAACTCACTGGTGCATTGGGTTATACTGAATATAAAATACCCTAATTTTCCAAAATGATGCTTTTCAACTTTCAACGTTATGGTGAAGAATTCACCACTAAATCAGGTACTTTGTTACATAATTCTAGATACGTTTTCCTTCTTTGTTCTAAATTAATATAATGCCAGGTGTTCTTGTTGAGTTCTACGGATTAAAATGGAAGTAAAATGAATTGTATTTTACTGTGATGAATTGGCACGCAATACAATTGCAAGAGATGTTTTCTTATTTATTTGAATCACATATAGTGAAAAGGGTAAAGCTGATTTTCATTCTAATAAAATTTATTTTGAGTTTGAGAAGATATTTCATTATTTTTTAATGAAATCTGTCTTTTATGCTGGCAATTCATAACCGCCTTCATTTAAACTCCCAAACATTTCCCAAACACTGAGCGGGTTACCTGAACTGACAGTTTTATGTTAGAGACGTAGATCTGAAAATGTTTTTTTTTCGACCCAACTGGGATTGTCTTATGCAGGTAAGAGAGATGATTTTGAGAATTGTACCTGTTAGGAAAGGTCAACCAGGGAGAGAATTGTTTTTCTTTTCTGCTGGGGATTTTGAGTACAACATCTGTCTAAGCACTTTATGCCACCAGTTAGTTTCCTCGTTGAGTATGCAATTCATAATGGATTACCTTGGTTGCATTGCAGATTAATGTATAAAATGTAGTAATTCCACTGTTTAGAAAAATAAAATGTGCAGTGCAGTAAGCATTGCGTTTACTATAGATGCTTAGATAAAGAATAGATAACTTTTTTTTAATCGATCAATTGAATTTAACATAACTGCACCCTGCCACCTCAACAATTCCATGTATTTCTATTCACATTCAGAAACATATGTAGATCTGCTCCTAATTTACATACAATGAGATTTCTTAAATCAATAATAATAATCCTTGCATTTGGTATAGCGCTTTTCACGCCTTCTAGACGCCTCGAAAGCACTTCACAGAATGTACTGTAAAGTGAATTGACTATATTACATTACAATGTCTAATAAGGCTTAAATAAATTATGAAGAAATAAAATAATTATTATTAAAATAGATGGGATCATGACTTTTTGGTCACTTTGTAGTTCTCGACAGCAAAACAATAGCAATGTACTGATTTGAGAATATTCACTTCCCCTTGGGGTTATATGTGTATTTGAATCCACACAAACAGTAGAATTGAAAAATAAATCTTAATCTTCCCTAATGGATTAGTGGATAAAATACAATAATATACAACATAGATTGTTGCTTTTCTATTGACTGGTTTTAAATAACTGGTAGTGGGCAAGTGTTCCCAGCAAAGCATCATTGCAGTGAAGTTGAAGTTTCACAATTAATATTCCCAATGAATTTCCTGAATTGCAAAAGCATACAGTGTTTTGGCAATGTGTTCCCAATATAAACTTGCATTCCTGGGTCATGGTTGGAAGTTGGGCACCTTTGCCCACTCTGGCATAGAATGTGCCACACTCAACAACCCAATGGTTGTGAGAAACTATTAACACGGGACTAAAAGATACAAAACCTCTTCAATTTGTCAACAAGATTATGCTGTTCATTATTGATAGGTACAGTTTTAACAGTAATTAGTTGGTCGAGCAGCCTTATAGTTTTGTCACTCAATTCTGCAAACATTGTTGGCATCATAAATTAGATGATGTTCAGCTCAATAATAGCATATAAAAAAAGTTGCATAGAAACTATTATCTATCTATTATTATCATTATCTATTCAAATAATTTGCTATTCAATGGTTAGGAGATTGTACACTCTGTTCAAGTTGGCATCATCAACAGTAATTTTAATGTTCTTGAAAATGGAATAATAATACTTGCATTTAATATAGTGTTTTTCACGTCTTTTAGGCGTCTCAAAGCGCTTCACAGAATTTACTGTAAAGTGAATTGACTGTATATTTTGGGGCGAAACATGGCAGTCAATTGCGTACAGCAATTTCCCACAAACAGTTGTGGATTGAGTGACCAATTATTATTGATTTTTTGGGGGGGGATTATTATTAGGCACATGGAGTAAGGAAACTTATCCAAGTTTCAAATGCATACATTGTATGTCTTCGAAGCCACATTAATGTCTGTTGAAATGAGCAGCAGTTCACCATTCATTGTTATATTTTTGTTAGCCGTGATATGATTATCTAATTTCTTTTATTCTATTGCGTTTAAAATGTTCCACGCATCAGAATTCTGCTTAATAATTCTGAAGCTGAGATTTGAAGCCCAAAGGAATATTACTAAAAATTGGTTACATGACAAACACCAAATGTTTCTTGAGCATTAAACAAAAATTAGCCAGCCAATTAATAGGAATGGTTTAATTTCTTTGATTTATAAATTTATCATCACTTCTTTGTAGCCTTTTTAAATTTGCTTTAATGTCCCAGAATTTATGATGGCTGTTCAAGAAAAGATCTTTTAGCGGTACTTCATTTAAAAAAAAGCTACAAAGAGCTCTTCTGTAAAATTGAATAATATTTTAGAAATTCAATTTATTTGATATTAAATTCTTTGTTGGTTTTCAATTTTAAAATGTACATGTTACAAAATATTGTGTGCCATAGCGAGGACCTAATCATGCAAAATAACATCTCTTGGACGAGTTATTCTCAGTGTGCCCTTGCATCTCTTATGGATCTGTATTTAATTTTCATCCTTAGCTCAGCAATGGAAAACAACACTTCATTTCAGTTTGTTATAAATGTTTAAACAAATTCAGAAGCATTGTGCCTCAATAATTGTAATGTAAAAATTGCCACTAGAGAAATTACTTTTACACATGCCCAGCAAACAGAAATAGAAAATTGAATGAAATAGGAGTTGAAATACCAGTGTGAAACAAGAGCTGTGGAATTGTTATCGCTGTAAGAAATTGTATTTGACGAATGATGAGTTTGACATCTTGATTACAAAAGGCAATTGTACACAATTCATGTACAATGATTGTTTTTTCTTTACTGAATTCTGCTGTTGATTCCTCCCATTGAGTTCCAAACACTGCAATTGTGTTTAGTTCCAGTGATCTTTAAATCCTAATTCCTGTTATTTTTGACATTAAATGTTTTACCCTAGCAAACAGTTTTGCACATATGTGTGCAATAGTATTTTTACAGAAATTTGGAAAAGTGGGATGTGGATAGATTGTGGTATTTGTTGTCTAATAGCATTCTTCCTGTCTCAAGAAAACCCTTTACAATTAAAACAATCAGAATACTATAATTAAGAAAATAAATAGGGCAAAATTCATCAATCACATTTTGTATTTGTAAAATCAGACAAAACATATGGAGGCATTGCTCCGCAGTCAATTAACATGGACACTATGCTTTACAATAAAAAAGATAATAAAAATGTCTTGGAACTAAATTGGAGAAGTACAACATTGAGAGACAGATTAACAAATGAATGTGGACCTTAAACTCCCTAGGTAGTTACCAGTGATAACTTGTGGGCCTCAGCCAACTTTTCTCAATACGTTTACCACAGATTAAACAATATCGACTTTCCTGACAGCAATTTTCAAAAGCGCATTCATTTTGCCATTAGAGTGACACTATGGAAAACTTTTTGAAAGATTTATTAGGAAAATGTACCTGGCATTACCAGCTACTGAGCAGACTTTATTGGAAGTGGGCCTCTCCCAGCAAAAAAAATGCACATCTCATCGCTGCTCATTTATCGACTTAAGCAATCTCTGAATTGACTGCTTAAAGGAATAGAGAAAGCAAATGTAGAATAATACATTCAGATGTGTGAGGCAACAGAGCATAATGTGACAGACTGTGAAAGGCAAAGCTGGGACCCACACTGAAAAGGATGTCTTCACGGAGAGTAATCGTTGCCTGTTCCAGTAATCCTGGAACAGGCAACTTTTTTTTTAATAAACCTGGATTCTGTAATGGGAAAATGTACAACAATAATAATCCTTGTATTTTAAATAGTGCCTTTCATGTTGTGAGATGTCTCAACAGAATTTACTGCGAGTGGATCGGCTGTATTTTGTGGGCAAAATGCGGCAGCCAATTACTCACAGCAGTGGAACATCCTATAACAACAACAACAAAATTACTTTTCGACAGCGCTTTTCATGTCAGGAGAATGTCCTATAATGGTATGTCCTATAATGGTCCTATAGTTGGTTTCCTTGTAGAATCAAAATCAAATGGGCGACAGAGCTTTCTTCATCTGAACCTCTCTTGTGACCATTAAAAATACGTTTTTTTGAGAGAGATCTGTCGCTTGATTGAAATTATGTGACTGTTACACAAGTTCCTTGATTGATAATTGAGAATAATCTTCACATGAGGTATTTTGTGGCTGCTCATGTACGGTACTTTTAAAGTCAGAAAAATTCAAATAAATATTTTTTCGAGAAATAAAATTCCATACTGTAATAGTTACAGTTTATCCGTGTTTTATAATATTTCCTTCCAACTCTGCTTGACAGAATGGCACATTATCCTAAATTTCCTTGGCAGCTGACCCTTCATCTAATACCTACATGCATAGCTTCTTACAAAAAAACTGTTGGGAGAGCCTTGAGAAAGGCAGGATTCTGCCCCTTTTGAAATCTATATTCAGTAATCTGCCAACAGATCCATTGTTCACTGGATATACAGTATCATACTCATTGGGTAGAATATTACAGTTGAGTATTTAACTGATGGTCGAATCCTAAAGTCTTGTTCCTCTCTTAATGGACAATTTTACCAACTGCATATTTTTATTTTTTTAGAAAATATTGGTTGTTACTGCACAAAACATCTCAATATTGTTTAGCTGTTATTCCTTTCTATCCCTTCCACTTCCCCCCCTCTCCCCTTCCCCCCCTCTCCCCTTCCCCCCCCCCCCACCACCACTACCGCCACCAAGTATTCATCACAGCACACACATCTGGAATCTTTTGCTTGCCTTCATACGCCACTGAACATTTGTCTCTTTAAAGATATCTTGCTTCCATGCTGTAACAAAGATGCCCTCACACTGCATGACTCTCCTGACAACCAAAGGAATCAACTTCTGACCAACCAGAGCAAGGGGAGGTTAAATACATGTATTATTTTCTTCAATTAAATATAAATACAGAATAGAAGACAACATTTTCGGTAGATATATAGGTGACAATTTGCTTGTGTGCTCAGTGCCAGCATCATTATTATTAACAACAATGTTAAGATAACTTATTATTCTTATTAACGTGCCATGGTTGCATTTAACTACTTCTCCCCTGTGCATCCTCACCATTGTTCACTGACCAATATTTTTTGGCCAAGCTACCTTGGGCAGGAGTCAGAATTTTTATCTTTTTTGTACTCCTGCTGTAGACTTGATTTTGTGGAAAATAATCGTGAGGTTTTGAGTTTTCTTCTTTAATATTAGATTGTCTTTCATAGCAATGAGAATACAATAATAAATCTGGGGTGTTTCTGTTTCATTCCATTAATTACCTATATGCTTCAAAGAAAATATAATGAATCTCACACATGCCTGGGAATATAGTTAGTCTGTACAGATATCTATCTGGAGTTATGTATTTTCCAGAGTCTCTTGTTTTAACTTGGAAATTGATTTTGATCAAAAACTAATATGAAAAACCTACTGAGAAATTTTGGCTTAAATGGAAATCGATGCCTGATTACTTGAATTTGTGAAACTAATGAAAATAAAAATTTAATACGAGATTTTTTTTGAAAAGAGTTCAAGCTTTATATTAAATTCTAAATTAGTGTTTGATTTGGTATAACATTTATTTGTTTGTATAATATTTTGGGGGTGAAATATAGATTATTTTGTTGGACCTCATTGAGCATTTGCCTGAAAAAATTATTTCCTTAATTAAATTATTTCTGACGAGCTTTATGCCAATAACTTACAGAAAACTAAAGGATTTATGAAAGTAAAGTCCCCTATAGATAAATGATTTACAATCAAAAGATTTTTCAATGCATCCTTCTGCATGGGATCCTGTTTTAAACCAAAATAAAAAGGACAACTTTTGAACCACTAAATTGAGTGGCTGAGAAAGCTAGGCTTAATCTAAATAATATTCACTGATTGACAGAACTATCAATTTATAACAGTTACTTTAAAACAGCGTAGAGTCCTGTAGCTCAGTGGTTAGAGCATTCGCCTCGCACATGAGAAACCTGGGCTCTATTCCTGGCAGGGCAAAATGTTGGGCAAGTTTCTTTACTACAAACGCTTCTGTTTACCCAGCAGAAAGTAGTAGTCTGGTTGTTCGTCGATTGGCGGATCGCTTTTCTGGGGATAATAATCCCTGAAAATAATTAAAATAAATTGGTCACTAAATCCACAACTGTTTGTGGGACACTGCTGTGTACAATTGGCTGCCCCCAAATATTAGCGTTGAGAAATGTTTGGCAATTATCTGGTGCTAATGTTTTAAATGTGAGCTGTTTAAGATAATGAGTTACTATTTGCATAAACGTATTGTCCCATGGGGGCAGGTTTTGTATTTCACCTGTATTTACTCATTGTGTACTCCTTATAAAAAGCCAATTACATTTCGCCCGGAGCACAGACTAAGATCAGAGGATAGTCACATTAGTCCTTGCCAGCTCTGTAAGGATTGTATAAAAGGAGGAATCCTGTGGCTGACTGTTACAAGAGACCTCAATTGTACAACAGAGCTATTTTATGCAAATAAAGTTGAAAAGTACAATGAAAGGTTAAAAGGGTCCTCAGTCTTCTGAACAATGCGAGTTCTGGTGCCTGTTTACACTGAAAACTCTATTAAAATTTGCATATTCTGGGCACTGCTTAATGCAACAGCATGAATACACATTCTTATGCGTCCTTGGAACTGACAGACGTCCACCAATATAAATCCCAGATGACAAATGGTTGGAAAGTGATTAAGTACAGGCTACTGCAGTAAAAGCCAAGTCCCAAAAAAACTGTGCCACATCATGCTTTCCTTCTGCAAGTGGCGACATTTTATTATGAAATTACAGCTGGTAGTGACCTGACTGTAGAATTTGCTGTAAAAAAAACCTCTTAAAAGTTATTTTAATTTAGAATGGCTATTTTGTAAATATTCTAAAATATGTGTTTTTAAACACAGCTAATTAATTACAGCCACTGTTTGTTCCCAAGATGTTCACAAAATTCCCCTGGATAAAATTAGTCATGTATTTTATTTCCAGCTGTTCAGAGGATATTGGCTGGCTGTGTGCAAACTGGCTGCTGTATTCACTTACAAGACACAGTCATTAAATTTGACAATGTACAGTATATTGTGAAGAGATTTGGGAATTTTCATACTATAACAATTACAGGGATTATTTGTTTTGGTTTAATTTCTTAAACTATATCAAATATCAAATGGATTATTTGATAGCTGAATCGTTTGGTTGACAATTGCCATAATTGAC